>JARYHS010013630.1:344341369-344536932 GCA_031002005.1 Vandiemenella viatica
GCGGTGCTTTTTCAAAAGCAGACTCCCGCCGCCAATCGCCGATCATTAGCACACGCAAATGGGAGACCAGGACGGCGGAGCGCGCAAAAAACAGAGCGGGCGCCGGGTCAGAGGGAGGAATTAATTGTGGTGCTTGCAAATTGCAGCTCGCTCACCTGTGTTTGTGGAGACGGCGCCAAAGGCGGCACCCGCCGCAAAGCCCGATTTCTGCGAGGCTGGGGGAAAGAATACCACTGCCACAATCGGATTAAAATACACCTGACAAACTATGTGCACACACGGGTGTTTTTTCACCGCGTGGTCTCCGGCCCAATGGCTGATTTGCTTTTGTTTGATCCTAATAACAACACAAGCTGAGGTACTGTGTCGCTTTGGCAGAATGAGGATGGTTGAACAGTACTCTGCCAGCGGCGATTTCGTTAGCCTCCAGAAATCAACAGAAACCAAAGACCGGTATAAAACTAAAACTTACTGCAACAATTGAGACTGAAAGAAATATAATCCAGAGCTAACATTATTATTAAGGGGTTAGATACAGTTATCAGGCTTCAAAAAATGATTTTTTTTTTCTTTCGATTCACAAAAATAATTTTTACTTTTGACTTCATGTTGGTGAAAAATTATTTCAGTATTTTGACAGTGTGGGAATTAGCGTGATAAGCAATACCATTTAAATCTTTACTGCACTTGAAGGTACCATAACATGTTTAACCTTAAATATCTCAAAACAGCAAATTCATCAATTGATTTTAAGAAACTTTTTACCACATGCATAGATCTTTTTCAAATTTTCAGGACATATTTTACATACTAATTACTACAGCCCCTAATTATTATTTATGCAACATTTCAGAATGAAAAATATGCCTTTATATTTAAACAAAAAAGCAAGAATTTTAATTTCTCGAAAAGTTATTAACAAAAATATAGAGTTAAATTTGTTATATTATTGGTTTAACTAATTGCCTCGATATTGTTAACAATATTTAAAAAAAACATTTCTGCTAAATTTCAAATATCATGATTTATGTCATAAAGACATTAATAACAACATATTTTTAACTGTCAATTTGGATGGATATTAAGATATTGTTAAATAATATTTTTATTTTAAAAATCAATTTTTATATATAACTATAACAGTTCTATGGACCTATTCAATTTGAACCTCAAATGTAAATAGAATTGGAGAAAATGAAATTTCAATTTCTACAAATATATGTATGTGTTAGCTGTATCTACCCTCTTATGTGATCATAAATGACGTATATATATATATATGATGATTTTTATACGACAATTTATTTTGTCAAAATACCGTAGGTACTGAAATCTGCAAAACTTCAGCGTATAATTTCCTCTAACAGAATCGGGGAGTCGGCATCAATGCAATACAATCACATTGAGAGAGAAGACTTTTTTTTGGGATTTGTGGGGGAGGGGGGAAGCCCAGGAACACTTTGAAAAGCCAATTAAGAAATTATCCGTCATGTAACTTACACAAAACAAACACCTGTTTAAATTAAGGTAGTATGCATCATGCCATTGTTTAGTATCTTGACAGGAAAGGGTTTCAGTTCCTTCCTAGATTTTATTAAAAAGTTCTTTTTTTTTTAATTATTACTTTCATATCATCAGAAGTCCCCAAGAATGTGAATATCTGCCAGCATGTACTCCGTGTCCAGGTTAACTAACAAACTGTGTCTGAAGCGAATAAATTCTGGATATAAATGCGACCAAAAAAGCTTATGACATTATCAGCAGAGAGTGAGATCAAGTATTGAAAAAAAGAAAACGTACTCACAAAGGTGTGTCGTCTGTGGTAAGAATATCTGTACTATAATTCGTAAGCTCACTCATCTCTATAGCTATTGGATGAGACCGGTGACGTCTAGTGTCCGACGAAGGTCATTTTTTGGCCGAAGCCGAATGTTCGGCTCTTGGGATAACCTTCGGCCGAAGCCGAAGGTTCAAAAATAATTATATATCTTAGAACACTAACATGAAGTATATATGACATGCAAAAATGAACTGTTATTTTGTTTATATGTGGTATTTTTTTATATAATTG
The DNA here is from genome assembly GCA_031002005.1 of Vandiemenella viatica. Lineage (NCBI taxonomy): Eukaryota > Metazoa > Arthropoda > Insecta > Orthoptera > Morabidae > Vandiemenella > Vandiemenella viatica. Next base: position 344,343,441 of record JARYHS010013630.1, read on the forward strand.
CACCTTTACAATAATTATAAACCAAGTTTTTATATTTTATTAGAATAAATAAAACAATAAAATAGTACCAAACCAGGTTCTGAGTAATGCAATTTAGCAAAAATAAATGCATATTTTTATTTAGCAATAATAAAAAGAAACTATAAAATTTAACAGTAACAGCCCGAATCAAATCAGAATAATTTGTCCCGTGGATTAAATTAATAAGTTTTGGAGTTTTAGCTTTGGTAAATCAAATACATGGTAGCTTATGTATAGTAATACCATTGTTTTTTAACAACAATAAAAATAAATTTCAACCTTCTTACCTAGCATAAATTATTCTAGCTTTAAAATACGATATTCTGCTGTCTAAATTATTATCACATATTAATTTTCAGTTTTAAAACTAAATCAATACCAATATTTTAAAGTAGTTTCACGTATACAGATTAATTAAAAATGTACTAAATATAATCAAAAACAAAGGTACTTCGGCACTAATAAAATAAGATTTAATCGCTCCAAATGACCCGTTTTATTGTTATTGTCAGTGCACAGTTTGACGTAGAAATGAAAAAATATCAGTCTTCGTATTTACAATTTCGTCGCTAGTTAAATACTTAATTTTAAACCGTGGATCGATTAGAGCGGCAATCAACAACCGTAAGGTTTTTCTTGCGAAAGTAGATCTCCTGTTAACAGACCCACACAAGCGGCTTTAGAGCAGTATTATATGATCAGCATTCATCCTTCTTAGCAAGTTTTGTGTTTAAGATGTCAATGATTGATATAATTAAAGATACTGTTGATAAATCGCTAGAAATATTAGTTGTTGCTCCTAAATACACTTCAGCATAGTTATAAAATTGTTCATTTGTACCCATTCTTCTGCAGTTAGAATTTCTATTCCACCACGTTCTAACATATACAGATTTACTGCATTTTCTGTTCTATTAATTAAACATCGAGTGGCTTGTTCACTCTTCTTACGTTTTACAACACTTTTGCACTATTTCTATTATAGCAATATCTTTAAAAATTACTTTGTGATTCATGAGCTGTAGAGTGTGAGCAACACAACCAATAAAAACGAAGTTTCTATAGCGGATGGTGCATCATGTTTGAAGTATTATTATATACACCCGTAGGATATTTTTTTGAATTGTATTTGGTAACAGTTTCAGTGATTTTTTGTGCAATATATTCCTTTGTATGATCTTCCAACACACTAACAGCCAATTTAATTTTTTTTTTTTGGAACCTTTGGAAATGCCATGTGCCGTGACACTCAAAAACGTGTTGCTTGATCACTTCATATCATCGTGGTAAACTGATCCATTCAGCCTTTTTAAAATCAATGCAACTTCATGTTTACTTTTTCGTACGTAGCTGGCATTAAAGACTTTCTAAATATTCTCTCGCTAGGGTCGAGTTTGAGGATCAGTAAAATTAGTCTGCGAAGTCCTTCTCCTTCAACGAGGTTGTACGGAAACATGTTTACAATGACAGGGTCATACGTAATACATTAATCCGCAAAGAAATCGGATGATTATCGGGCCAAGGTGGCGCTACTTTTTCTACGATATCGCGTAAAGTAGACTTTTAAACTTCTTTTATAAAATCTTTGGCGCATACAAGATCTCTGATTTTTTTTTAATTAATCAAGCTCTGGTATTTAACACTGTTTCACAATATATTCCCACTGATTTTTATGATGTTTTCCAAATGGTTCTTTATCTTTGCTATCGTCTGTTGGCGCGCTACGTTGACGGTATTCGTGAAAGTTGGTTCATTTTCAGGGGCTGGATGTAAAACTTCGGCTTCGGCCAAACATTCGCTGAATTTGGCCGAAGCCGAATGTGCGGCCGAAGGTGCTTTTTTTGGCCGAAGGTTGCCGAAGCCGAACATTCGGTCGGACCTAGTGACGTCAAGTCGCTCGAAAATTAACAGCGATCGATCAGAGACGTTAATACAAATATAGGTTATGTGGGGGTGTAAGGGTTTGGGAGAGGCTATACTAGCCTTTTCCAACCAAATGTCAACCTCTCCTTCACGTGGTGCACCCTGTTTGCACGGACGAGGCTCTGGCGACTGAAAGATTCCCGGTATAAGGAATCACCCACTGCTTGCCAACGGCCTCCGAAAGGAGGGCGGAAGAGCGGGGAGCGGTTCAGGGCACCCTCTTGCCCTTGGGGTTGGAAACGGCCCCTAAAGGCGGATGAATCAGAAATGATCAACGGCATTGGGATGCAGAAGGCAACGGGAAACCACTGCATTAAAGACCCAAAGGGTATCCCGAGGACATGTAATCCTCTCAAATTACATATATCATGATGGCTTCTTCCTGGGTAAAATATTCCGGAGGTAAAATAGTCCCCCAATCGGATCTCCGGGTGGGGACTGCTCAGAGAGGAGTCATCAGAATGGATAGAAACATTCTACGAGTCGGAGCGTGGAAAGTTAGAAGTCTGAATAGGGCAGGTAGGTTAGAAAACTTAAAAAGGGAGATGGAACAACTTAAGTTAGATGTTGTTGGGATTAGTGAGATTAAATGGAAGGACGCACAGGATTTCTGGTCTGGGGAACACAGGATAATTAGCACACATGCTGTCAATGGAGTCACTGGTGTAGGATTTGTAATGAACAAGAAAGTATGGAAACGGGTGAGTTATTATGAACAGTTTAGTGACAGGATTATTTTGTTGAGGTTAGAAACTAAGCCCGTCCCAACCACATTAGTACAAGTGTATATGCCAACATCACAGGAAGATGACAAAGAAATAGAAGAAATATACGCTGAAATTGAAGAATTAATTCAATATGTGAAGGGGGAGGAAAATCTAATAGTCATGGGTGATTGGAATGCAATAGTGGGAGAAGGAAAAGATGGGAATACTGTAGGAAGTTTGGTCTAGGAGAAAGAAATGAACGAGGAAGCAGGTTGCTAGAATTTTGTGAAAGATATAAGCTAGTAGTAGCAAACACACTGTTTAAGAACCATGCAAGAAGAATTTACACGTGGAAACGTCCTGGGGATACAGGCAGATATCAACTAGATTATATCATGGTCAAACAGAGATTCAGGAATCAAGTTCTAGATTGTAAAGCGTACCCAGGAGCAGACATAGACTCTGACCATAATTTGATAATAATGAAGTGCAGGCTGAAATTTAAGCGAATAAGGAAGCAGTATAAGCAGAACAGACTGGAAGTGAATAAACTGAAACAATCTAGCACTAGAGAAAAATTTGCATTAATAGTAGACTTGGGTCTAAGAAGTATCTCTGAAAGGAGCTCAACCGAGGACGAATGGAATGCATTAAAGACCGAAATAATGAAAGCTGGTAAAGAAACATTAGGCTCTAGGGAACAATCTGCCCGAAAACCTTGGATCACAGAAGAAATTTTGGAGCTGATGGATCAGAGGAGAAGGTACAAAAATGCTCAGGATGAAGCAGGAAGAGAGCAGTACAGGCAATTTAGAAATCAAATAAATAGGAAATGCAAAATAGCAAAAGAAAAATGGCTACAACAAAAGTGTGAAGAAGTAGAAAAGGAAATGGTCGTAGGTAAAGTAGATGTTGCCTACAGAAAGATCAAACAGAATTTTGGAGAAATGAAGAAAAGAGGTATGAACATTAAAGCTGCCTATGGGAAACCTCTTTTAAGCTCAGAAGATAGAGCTAACCGATGGAAAGAATACATTGAGAAACTTTATGATGGGGACGACTTGAACAATAGTGTAATGGAAAAGGAAGATGATGTTGACATCGATGACTTAGGGGATCCTGTTTTGAGGATAGAATTTAATAAAGCTCTGAATGACTTAAAAGCAAATAAGGCAGTTGGAATTGATGAAATCCCTGCAGAACTTCTTAAATCCCTAGGAGAGGAAGGAATCGAAAGATTATTCAAGCTGATATCCAAAAGTTATGAAACAGGAGAAATTCCAACTGATTTTAATAAAAATATCATGTTCACACTTCCAAAGAAAGCACAAGCCGACAAATGTGAGAATTATCGCACCATTAGTCTAACATCACATGCTTCAAAATTACTGACCAGAATAATAAACAGAAGGATGGAAAGGGTAGTAGAAGAGATAGTAGGTGAAGATCAGTTTGGGTTTAGGAAAAATCGCGGTACAAGGGAAGCAATTCTGTTTTTAAGATTAATACTTGAAGGGCGGCTCAAGAAAAACAAAGATACTTTTATGGCATTTGTTGATTTAGAAAAAGCTTTTGATAATGTTAGGTGGGACAAGATGTTCAAAATTTTAAAGAAGTCAGGTCTAAAGTATCGAGATAGAATAATACTCTATAAACTATATAAGAATCAAGTGGCGGTAATAAAAGTAGAGAATCACGAGAGACATGCATCAGTTAAAAAGGGTGTGAGACAAGGTTGTAGTCTATCCCCGTTAATATTCAACTTGTATGTAGAGGCAGCAATGAAGAAAGTCAAAGAAAAATTTCCATGTGGCATAAGTTTTCTGGGAGAAAAAATCAGTATGCTACGTTTTGCTGATGACATTGTCTTGTTAGCAGAGAGGGCTGAGGATATTGAGAAGTTACTGAATGGCATGAACGAAATACTGAAGGAAGATTTTGGACTGAATATAAATCAAAGCAAGACAAAAGTGATGAAATGTAGCAGAAATGATACCAATACTAGATTAAATATAAAAATAGGATCGGATGCAATAGGAGAAGTAAGCGAATTCTGTTACTTGGGAAGTAAAATTACAACCGATGGCCGAAGCAAGAATGATGTCAAAAGCAGAATAGCAGTAGCAAAAAGAGCTTTCATGAAAAAGAGAAACCTTTTAGTTTCAAATATTGATCTAGGAATTAGAAAGAACTTTTTGAAACTCTTTGTGTGGAGCACAGCTCTTTATGGTAGCGAAACGTGGACTTTAGGAATACCGGAAAGAAAGAAAATTGAAGCATTTGAAATGTGGTGTTACAGAAGAATGCTGAAAATTAAGTGGACAGACAAAGTAAGAAATGAACGAGTTTTGGAAATGATGGGTGAGAAAAGAAGTTTATGGAAGAAGCTTACAGAAAGAAGAGACAGGCTGGTAGGTCATATTTTGAGACATGCTGGATTGGTTAACTTGTTAGTGGAGGGAACAGTCGAAGGTAAGAACTGTAGAGGAAGACAGAGATTAGAATATATGAAACAGATAATTGATGACGTGGGCTGTAAGGGGTATGTAGAAATGAAGAGGTTAGCACAGGATAGGAAAGGATGGAGGATTGCATCAAACCAGTCGAAAGACTGACGACTGACGACCGATCAGGAAAACACATCAGAAATTAAATATAACAAGTTCCCCTCTTTACAAAATTCATTAGATATTTTTCCTACAGATAGAATTATTCAAAACTAAACACGTTAAAACCGTTGTTTCTAGTTCCAGCTTGAATAATTAATTCCAGTTTTGAAATTTCAATATTTGCCAAGTTCATTGGATAATTTAACATAGACAACATTTGCTAAATAGTAGAACAGAAACAAGAATTTAGCTGCCACGTAAGGAGAGACGTGTTGCTTTTTACACATTTTATTATTTTCTGCCTTTGACGTCTGTTTCAACCATTTACACTTAAACAGGACAGAAAGAACATAGTCTACATCTTACGAAAACATGACAGTTTCATGAACATTTCTTAGTCAGATATGTAAAACTCTTCGTACAACAATCCTTTATCGCCTCAGGAACGGCGAGACGTTTAAACAGTAAAGCTTCATGAATCAATCTGAATTAATTTGCATCGCTCCATACATATCATGCGTTCAGCAACGTGGAGCCGAACAAATTGAAGAATCAAATCAACGGAGAATCTCGGACAAGGTGTGTGTTATATTGCCGAGAGGATCTTCCGAACAACAATCCATTCGTAAATAAATGTCCAAAAAAAACAGTTTCGTCTGACTGCATAAACTTGATGAAAACTGTTTCTTCTGCGCCATTTCGTTAGTGTTAAGACAGAGGTTGTGACGGTCCGATCGCCTGTGTGTTTTGCAATATCAAAATAATTTTGTAATTTAATCTTTTTCTTGCACTGATACATATAGAAGCATTGTAATCTTGGCAGGGAATGGGTCAGATTTTCTCTGAACAAAAGATTTATGTACATAACTAAACATTTATTTTCACATATGCAACACACAATACCTTTCATTAAAAAAAAAGAATTATGAATCACCTTCTTTACTATAATGATCAAATATAATTTAAAAAACTGTATATAATGGGCGCCACCCTACATGAGACTACAAATGCTTACTTCGCTTAAAAAATACTTGAGTTTTTACTAAAGTTATATTTGTCCGGACTAGCTCAAACTGAAACAGTTTCTATAGGCATGCGAAGACCTTATCCGATGAATTGCTTCACCCATGAGCGTTCACTGGTGTATTGATCCAAAAAACATTTTCAGTGATTAAAAATATCACCTAGCCATTTTCTGACTTGCATTGCTACTCCAAGCGACTGTAGACTGTGGCAAACCGCAGGTTCATCCACTTCACTACTTAGGTGAAATCCCCACTGAAAACACACTTCGATTGATAACTTTTCACTTCATAACACAGCTGTGATCTCCAACAACTAAGCTGTAAAAGACATCTTGTTTGCTCGACCGCCTGTCGGTCAGTCCCTGTCTCCTCCGGCAACCGACGCACCCTTTGTCCATTTGGCGGGCGAAATCCTCCGGCCAATCGGGCGTCTCCAGCCACTTGTCAACCATCGCCGTTCGCATTGTCACATGGAAAGAGAAAACATCTTAAGATTCCGTCCACAGGTGGCTTGACCTGTCTCTCTAACCAACTTTCCCGTTCACACACTGGTCTTATTAATACAATAAATTATGGAGTGACACTGTTCACTACAGGGTAGGCAAATTTCTTTTAGGAAAAGGTCAAATCGGTGGAGAGGGGGGGGGGGGGGAATCACGTTCTACGAGCCAGGTTGTTAGAGAGTAATATTATTACCGACACAATATTTATATTCTTTATTGAAAATAGTTAAAAACATTTTAATAAATTTATTATAGAACGGTAAAAATTTGTATTAATATGGGGAATGAAACCGTTTCTTCTATGACAATTTTTCATCATACTCGACTTCAAACTTAATAACTGCTATCATTAACAATGGTTGGAAGTGACGTGTTGTGTGTTTGTCGACCCGTGGTCTAAGAAATAGATCTAAAATCGCTAAATGTGAGTGCGCGGCACGGCAGTTGAGGTCGGCGGGTGTTGGGATGCACGGAGCGCAGCCGCAGTTACTCAAGCCGCGTGTCGAGCGTAATAAAACGTGATCCCGCAGAAAAGTGACGCGCGGGCGCGTAATTTGCTGCCTTATGGCGCAAGTTTGGCCGCGGCCTTACGATATGCTAATATTACGGGCGGTGTGCGGCCATAAAACTGCACTTGGCGGCGGAAGTTGGCCCACAGCCTGGCTTCTCCAGGGTCCCGCCTTCGGGAGCGCTGCTGAACGGCCTACCAGGAACCAGCGATATTCTTTGAAAATCAGAAAACAAAAAAGTTTAGAAAGGTAGAGGCCGTATTTCCTTTGCAGTGGTCCCTTCCGATTTTGACCCCAATTCTTACAGATTAAGCAGTAGCCTCAAGCTGCCTGGGGAGACATTCCAGAGAATCACCTTCGAAAATAAAAATCCGAATTCCTGTAGGAGTGAATCTCAACCATCATTATTGTATCATCTGAGTGACACGACCGCTTTCAATTCACGTAGTAGGGCCTACTAAAAATAAATACCACCTCCCTTCACAACGCATTTTGCTTATGTGGAAAATCAAGTGAAAATTAATGTGATATCTGTGCAGAAATATGGGAAAGGGATTTTAAGAGTCATCACTTTTCGAGTTGAATGTTTTTCTCTTGCTCGTTATGTTAAGTGAGCAATCATTGGGAAGTTCTACACTAATCTCCGCTTAAGTAACATACTTCATCAGTTATATCACTAAAGTTGTTACGGAGTAGCAGCTCTGGCTACTTTATTGTTTTCATTCTGCAATAATCGTAGAAACTGAGCCAATATCCTAGAATGCAGAAAGAGTTCCTGCACCTACTTCCACTGATGTAGGGTGACGGTTAACCTCGTTTCTAAACGCTTCTCATATTTTGCTGGTATACGGTATTGAATTTGTAGGTAAGTAGTTCTTCTGGCATTTGATACTCTTCTGGTAGACAATTTTCACATAATCTGTTGATGTGGACATATCTTTTAAAGGGTTCCTTTGAAGTTTACGATAAACTGTGGTATTATTTTCTTCAGCGTGCATACTGGAGTAATAAGCATGAAGGATATGCTGTTTAATATTAATGCTTCAAATTAAGTAAAATATATATATCACACGCAAAACTACAATTTTTTTTCTGCGAAACGTTAACAACGGGTCCTCAAACTTTTTATCCCGTCAGCCCCTTCATACAATATTTGTCTTCATATCGACCCCTAGATTAAGTATTTTTAATAAAAACTTTAAATTATTTTTGGCATTTCTGATGTCGAGCAATAAGGAGACCTGAAAAAAAAACAACGAAAGAATTTCTAGTTCCAATATATTATAGAATCCTCCTGAAAACATTAACAGAAAAAGGAGACATTTTCCACTGTTTATATAATCTTAAATAATAATAAAATTATAGACAGATGGAAATTGGCATATAGTTCTTAAACCGTACGAGTCATAAAACCTAAGACACACACTTATCGTTGAAAATTTAACATAAATTATATTGGATGAAAAAACCTGTCATTTTGCGACTACTATTTAATACCTTAAAAATATGTTAACATACCTTTTTATGAGACTAGTTGCTATTAGTGAGATGGATGTGTCTGAAGAGTGACAGCAATATTATTGATGTTCGGTTGAAAATTGGTAAGTTTTAGTTGCAAATCACTACGGTTTTCCAAATTCAATCTGTTCCTCTTCTTTGTAAAAATTGCGTTCGCATGGCGAAAACCAGCTTCAACCATGCATGAAGTTGGGAATAAAAGTAAGAAAGATTCGTCATCTGCTCTGAGCTTGGGATATTTAGTAGCAATATTGTTATTGCTCCGAAATTCACCGAGGTTTTTATTTTTAAACAATGTTTTAGCTTAGAGATCTACGTATGTTACAATCAGTTCAACTTCTACGCCTGGTTCACTGCCTTCATTATTACATCAAATGAAGTAGCAAACCATTCAGGAACATGCATATTCTCAAAGTCTTCGAAACGTGCTTCAAAGTCTTAATTTATCAAGATGTTTCATATATATCTCCAAATGACGTTTGGAAATCTTTTTCATTTTCTTTTAGTACTCGCAAGCTTAAAAAGTCGTTACGTGCCAGTGAAGATTTAAATAGTTCCAGTTTGCAAGTGCTTCTGTGCTTCACTAAAATTTCGAATAAAGGTCTGCCAAAGAGAATAGATGTTTTTTCACTGTTTTAACTCGTCACATAGTGAGGGATCCACATTCCTAAGAAACTCTTAAGATGAGTCGTAGAAGTCAACAAGACTCTGCAAACCATCACCTCTTGATAACCACCTTACCTCAATGTGCAAAATTAATTGGTTGAAAGTTGAGTATAATGAAGTTCGCAACTCAGTTTTTTGGCTACAAGATGTTGCCTGTGTAGGACACAGTGAACACTACGTACTTTGGAAACCTTTTCCTTCAGAAAGACGAAAAATCCTAAGTAACGGCCTACAATACCAGGTGCACCGTCAATAGCAACTGTAGCAACATTCCCGAAAGGAACGCTGTGACTGTTTAAATAATCTCTCAAACATAAAAAGACTCACCTTTTGAATCATTTTGAAGATATTTAGCAAATAGGTTTCATAGCCCATCCATGAATGACACTGTTGATGAATTTCTAACATAAGCCATGAATTTCAACATCATCGGCCATTTCCTCAATACGTCACTGCACAGTATATGCACTTAATAGTATGCATTTTAAAACTAGTTGAAAATCTTTCTTCATAACACTTTCAGTTACAACTTTTATAGCTGGTTTAATATCTGGATGTTGTGGATCATTTTCCTCAATTGCTGATAATATTAATAAATAAAAAACCCCAAAGCAATTGACTTGTTTGTGTTTATTTGTCTCCCGTACGCGTTTCACTTCTTTTGCAGAAGCATCTTCAGCGGGTTTTTTATTTTGTAGTCTATTGTATTTCTTTTAGCTCCATTCTCAGCATCAGTGCTTTTGCATTAACGGTGGGAAGTGTCTTCATGTTTGAGATTCACAACACTACACTTTTGCACTGCACTATGTGTACGGGAGACAAATAAACACAAAAAAGTCAATTGCTTTGGCGTAATTTATTTATTAATAATTTATAGCTGGTATTATAATCTGTTCACCAAAAGAGTATAGTTTGCCTTTTCTTCGCTTTTTCAAGGGAGATGCTGTAGGATGTTTCAGTCCCCCTTCACTATCGGCACTAGCAGACGAATTCAAATATGTATTCAGATGTGGCCAGACACTATTTCTCTTCTATCATTTTTAAATACTAAAAATCTTTGTTTTCTTTATCAGAATGGATCCTTTCAAAGAGGTATTTCATTTTCGTCGGCTTCGTAGAATCGTTGCTGAAAGTTCCATTAGCAAACGAATGCACAAAACCATATTTCAAATACTCTGAATATAGTCTGCATTTCTGCTTAACATTGGTAACCATTGTAGATATTAAAATCAGATTTTTAATATGAAAAATATAATACGTTTGCAGCATAACAAAACAGCACCAATAAGAGACGCAAATTCCCCACGAACTATAAGAACTGCCTGTTCTTTCTCAGATTGCACTGTTGCCACCTTTTACTAACAATACATATTTCGAATTGGAAGGAATAATAATTATATCTAAAATTTATCTATTCAATTCTATTAGATAGGAAAAAGATAATAAAGAAGTATCTAAATTTAATCATTTTCCATATATAACGATATTTTCTCCGTAAAGGACAAAATATCTACATTTAGGTATTAAATACTTAGAATGGCAATCCTACTAGAGAGTAACAGTGCAACTTATGACTGTGTATAATGAACTACTAACATTCATATCATGTTTGCAACATTTTTACAGTTGCCAGATTCGTGAAAACAGTAACACGTGCTTAAAGCGGCGCAGGCTAGTGCAAAACACGTTATGACTAGGGTAGGCAGAAGTTGATCATATCCGTACTTCGAATTGTTATTGGAATATTCCCATTTTTTCCTAGACAATTTTTATTGATCCTCATTAGTACTAAACGACCCCTTTCGACCGCCGTGTATTAATCGACCCGTAGAGAACTCTTATCTACCCCAAGGGGTCGATTTCGACCACTTTGGAGATCCCTGGATTAAACTTATACTTACACAGTGGGGCATCAGCATTTGTAGTCCATTTCTCTTTGGATAAGGAAGCCTAAAAACTGTCAGGTCTGTGTTCGTACGACATCGACAATTCAGTTGAGCGTGAAGACTGCTTTTCCTGCCGTGCGAATTTTAAGACTTTTTTTCACCAAAGTTTAGAAAAATTTAGATTCTTGTTATTCCAAATAATCGGCTCCATCTGTCATTCACCCATTCATCAAAGAAAACTATTGCTACACACTTCTTTAATTAATTCTCATAATTATTATGAATGGTTTTTATATCAAATCCATTTATGAGAAAGGAGAAAAGTGACTGCCATTATTCTTTGAATCGCATATTTTTAGTATACACTGCATTTTTCTGATTGTGAAACCTATTTTTAAAGAGGAAAAAAATCGAACCGTATTCAAATTAATGATAATGGAAAAGAGTCAATAAACATTATTTAGGAGAGTCGCTACATTGCCGGATACGGCATTTCACTATTTTTTTCCGTTTTTTCCCTAAAGCTTTACGCCTCGTTGACATCGATGTCAAAAGAGAGGGGAGGGGGCAGATCCGGAGGCAAGGAATGGAAAGGAATTCTCGCATGGCTTTATTGAAGTAACCATCCCGGCATTCACCTGAAGTTATTTCGTAATGCCGTTGGTATCCCCCGAAATGCTGTTTGGTAGTGTCGCTACATTCTAATCTCACTGCTGACTACAGTAAAATATTCTGCAGCAGATGTACTTAACGCACAGTGTCTCCTTCGTACATACTTAGTTCTCCTATTACTTGTGAATGAAGCGCAGTTTAACATTTACTCTCCCAACTAAAGTAATACTGTCGTTACATTGTGTATTTTGGAACTTGTCACCTACACATATAAATACAGTATTGTAATTTTTAACATCGCTTCTTTTTTTTTTTTTTGCTGTCATCAGTGTCTCGACTGGTTTTATGCAATCCTCCAACCATTCCTATCTTGTGCTAGCCTTTTCATCTCAACATACCCCTTACAACCCACGTCCTCAATTACCTGCTTCATATTTTCTAATCTCTGTCTTCCTCTCCAGTTTCTTACCTTCGACTGTTCCCTCCACTAACAAATTAACCAAGCCTGCATGTCTAAAAATATGACCTAACATCTTGTCTCTTCTTTCTGTAAGACATCTTCAACAAACTTCTTTCCTCGTCCATTATTTCCATAACTCGTTCGTTTCGTACTTATCCGTCCACTTAATTTTCAGCATCCTTCGATAGCACCATATTTCAAATGCTTCAATTCTCTCCTGTATTCCTGAAGTCCATGATTCGCTACCATAAAGCGCGGTGCTCCAGACACAGAGTTTTAAAAAGTTCTTTCAGAGTCGTAGATCAATACTTTGAAACTAAAAGGTTTCTCTTTTTCATGAAGGCTCTTTTTGATAATGCTATGATGCTTTTAACATCATTCCTGCTTCTGCCATCAGCTGTAATTTTACTTCCTAAGTTATAAAATTCACTAACTTCTGGTATCACATCTACTAGTAGGCCTATTGGTATCATTTTTGCTACATTTCATCACTTTTGTTTTGCTTTGGTTATATTTAGTCCAAAATTTTCCTCCAGTATTTTGTTCATGTTATTCAATAACTTCTCAATATCCTCAACCTGTTCTTCTAACAAGATAATGTCATCAGCAAATCGTAGCATACTGATTTTTTCTCCTTGAACACTTATGCCACACTTTTTCGTTCATTTCCTTTATTGCTTCTTCTATATATAAGTTGAATATTAATGGAGACAGACTACAACCTTGTCTCACGCCCTTTTTAACTGATGCATGTATCTCATGATTTTCTACTTTTTATTATAGTTACTTGATTGTTATAAAGATTATGAAGTCTGTCTTACGTCTTCAGATGACAGGTTCATTTATCTACTCTGTTGTAGGTTTTTAGAGCGTTTTCTTTTCAAACAATTAGCGCTATATTTGCTTCATCCCAGCTTCTGCTTTTATTACCTTTTTAATTCAGTCACAAAACCAAGGACCTTCCCTGGGCCTAATAAATATGTTTAGACGGACTCCGCTCAACGAAAAAGTAAAATAACATTAGATACAAAGGTGTAATATTATGAACAAATTTTCTGTTCTTTAAGACTGAAGATATGATGTCACTGCTTTCCTCCCTCCCCCCCCCCCCCCCACGTATATCGTCGGCGGAGTTAGAGTAGCTTCATTTGCTTTTTTTTTTCTGACACCAATGTGATGAAATACCGCTAAATTTTGGTAAAACGACATATCAGGGTAAAAGTATATAAAATTACAAATAGTTCTGCTTTTAATTAAAAACCGTACTAAATGTTGCTGTTTTTGGAGAGCACGTCGACAGCGTGGTCATTAGCACCCAAAACTACACTACAGATGTTCCCTCTCCAACGCAACATTTAATATTTTCCAAAATGTTGCAAAGTTGTGCAAGAGAAACCACAAATCAGCTAATATAAGAGAATTTCAGTCAAAAGAAAGTATTCTGTGCAGAAACTGCAGGTAAACCAGTTAGTTGTAGTTTTCATAACATTTCATCTCGTGTACCCATGAAATCCTGAAATAACAACAAGTAATCCAAACGTTTACAAATTGGTTCCACCAGTACTCCAGTATTTATAGAATTGTAGCTAGCAGTTCAGCTCACAATGTTCAGTATTCATAAACTATTAAAACCTTCGTCACCGAGGTGTACAAAAGCCCAAATTGACTCGAGGTTCACACTGAACACCTGTTATCAGTGCTATCTTTAACATGGCGTCACTGAAAATGCGAGAGGAGAGGGGAGTTTTGGTATAATGCAAATCGTGAGGGTATTTCTCCTCTACGTAACGGTACCCCAATCTCATCTTGCAGTTAAGCGACTCTGGAGCTATAGCAATTTCTCTGTAACACTATTTCGTTGCAAAACTTTTCTGGACAGTACACCCAGTCTACAGAATTTAAAGAAGTTCATCGTATTTACGATGTTTGTGAACTTCAATGTGTTCTATTGGGAAAGTTAGCAACCTTAGAACTAGAACTTTCAGCCTGTGACGTGCGAAAGGAAGTCGTCTCTTGGCGTAACTGCCCGCTTGGTGTTTATGAAGTGTTATCCGAAGAAACTCTTCCTCGGTGAAGACTAGTGAGCAGATAAGAGGAGCCATAAAGAGTGAATGCGCCGTTTACTGCCGTGCAGGACGTAACGACCTCCATCCCCCACACTGCCTGTCGAACCCCGATGCTCTGCCCCACCGTCTAATTAAAGTAGCATTTCGTCCGGGCTCTCGAGACTGTCCGCTTGATGAGTGGGGGAGGCTACCAGCACTATCACTGCAGCCAGCATACCACCCTTAACAACCACCGCAGTACTTGTCAACGGCTCACCTCATCAACCGCTGTCATAAGGGAAAGGCGTAAGTGTTGTCGTCCAAGCATTTGCCAGCATGATAACCGAGAACCATCTAAAAACGTAAGACGCACTTCGAACGTACTTAAGTCAGCGTATCAGATGCGGAGTCAGTTACGACCTCCACCCTTCTAGCTATTGGCTCTATGAAATTTGCTGTATTTACTGAAGGCAGCTATACACCTGCACCTGATCTTATGCTCTCCCGATGACGTTATCCATGATCTGCCAACCCTCTGGTCACTGATACGTATCAGCCACCGACCGACCCCAGGAGGCCCGAGAAATTTCTAGTTACCCAAGGAGACGCGGAACAATACGTGAAGCTACGTGATCACAATGACTAAGGGAGGAATCGTCTTAGGACAATAACCTCAATCGGATCAACTATACAGCAGCGCTAAAGACAAGTGTGTGTCTAAATGCCAAAAGTACATTTCTACTTGTTGTTTGTATTCAATTTCTTCACTATGTTTGTTTTGTAGTATCTTCTTTCTCTTCTTCTTTACCACATTTTCCCATCATTTCGGGGTCTGCTGCATTCCACGAGTTTTATTCATCGTTGGCATGGTCAATTTGGCGTTATGTTTTACTGCCGCATACCCTTGCTGGCATTTCATACCTACTGCCAGTCGTACTACGTACTAATGACGAAAGTATTGTCATCAGTCTGTGAAATGTTTAACTATGTTCAGCGTGCGACAAGAGTTTTTTTTCCGTGAATAGTTTATGAGGTGAAGATTGAGAAGCGTCCCGACAATTCGCCTTGACTGCGGAAAACGGCATAAATCCGCCGCCATGACGGCCGGTACGCGGGGTTATGGGCTCGTGCCCGGTCCGTTGTACCTTCACGATCCAATGTGCTGCGCCTCAGCGCACAACCACGCTGGAGAGTCTACGCTTGTTCAGTAATATACAGTCCATTATAGGTTTCTGCTTCTTGTATCAACCTAAAAAAATCTGTACCGATGTGACATTGCTGCGCAGATTGTGCACATCTTTCATGCTCTAAATTCGTTTTTCCTCTCTTATTGAGCAAACTGATTTTCGCTAACTATAATTGAAAAAAAAGTATCTGAAGGAATTGTGAGTTCGGTGTGATAACGCCAAATCGTGTTTTCTGTCTAAACATTCTTTCAACGCTAGCGGATCTAAATGCCAGGATTATTACGTGCGTGAAACGAAATTATGAACGTTTTATACTTCACTTTTTTGCTTTCACTATAGACAGTGTAACTATCGGAGGACTTACCAGCAATCTCGTACAGTATTCAACTGTACACATTTTCAATTACTTTAGAGCAATGTGAACTAGCCTCTATATAACATCATTGAATTAAACAAATCAAATGAACATTTTAAATATAGCAATAACAATGAAATTAAGATAGTATTTTGAAATTAATCTAAAGAATTTCACTTTAAAAGATTAAACCCCAAAAAAATTATAAAATTTTATTTGAAAAGTTTCTAAAATAATTTTTATGAAATTTAGAAATCACATTTCCATAAAGTTGCAGTATGACGGTTAAGATAACTGCTGCACGTGCATATAACTTTACCATTTTTTGGTATTAAATCCGTGGTTACCACTTAGAACTTTTGTTATTGGCTAATAATTCTGGTCCAAATTCAGAAATCATTTCATGTTGATGTAAGTAACATAAACGCGTATTTCACTTCCTATGACTACCTATCACTTAGTGAGGTAGCGTATCTGATTTATGACTCTGTTATGGATTTACGCCTCGTCTACGTCGAGATTATTAGAGGCGGGAAAGGATTCTGAATAAGGAAGGGGTACGAATTCGACCATGGTCTTTTGCAGGAACCATTTTGGCATTCGTTTGGAAGCCATGTAAAGCCCAAATCTAATTGCCTGAACGGAGATTCGAACCCACGTCCTTCCAAATGCGAGGTCAGAGCTTTACCGCCCACCCACCACGCTCGGTGATTTCTCTATAGTATTTCCGGATAGCATCACGTAAACGTTTCACAAATACACCGAAGTGCTAAAATTCACTGCATAGGGAGATGCAAAGATCCGTATGTCACGGCGGTAGTACCGCAGATGATACATATAAATGTTCCGTGCAGTGTTTGGGCATTCATTTGTACTTTCGTGAGTGGTGTGAAATGTTTTTGAAGTAACTGTTGCCACATGACATGAATTAACAGACACATGGGGCATTCCGTTTCGGAAATTGTTCGTGAATTTAACAGTGTGCCTTGAATACGTAATTTTCGCCATTACCTCCCACCATGGAAAACGCAGTGGCCGACAAAGTGTACTTAATGACCGAGATCAATGACGTCTGCGTTGAGGTGTCGGTAATTTCAGCCGCAGATTTTCACATCAAATTAATACCCGAGCTTCGTTTGAGCAGGATGGTTAAACTTACCAGCACCATTCAATATGTTCTTGCATTGTGATTACGAAATTTAAATATAACTAAGTGACTTGAGGGAAAAAAATATGTATGTTGTACTATAATATTCAATTTGTTATCGGTGGAACAAACAGATTTAGAAGTTCATCATTCAATTTAAATCTTGGTGCAATAATCGTCCAGAAGTTACCGATGAAACATTTTTTTATTTTATTTTGGCCTTACGGGTTGCCGTTATCGATGTCATTAGAACCAGGAAAGGAAATGGGGCCAGAAACGGGAAGGAATTCTGCAATCGTCTTTTTTGGAAGGAATCATCCCGGCTTTCGCCTGAAGTGATTTCGGAATACTATATAAAACCGGACGGGGATTGAACCAGCTTTTTCCCAAACACCAGAACTGTCAGAGGGCGTTTCTAGGAAATAATGCTGCGATTTGCTGACGACATTGTCCTGTTAGCAAACAATAGTGAAGATATAAGAGGAAATACTAAACGTTGTGAACAAAATACTGGGGATAGAATTTGGACTAAAAGTAAACCAAATCGAGATAAAAGAAATGAAATTTAATAGAAATGATGGTAGTTTACACATAATTTTTATGGCTTTACGACTTGTCCACGTCGACTTCATTGGAGGCAGGAAATGACTGGGGTGAGGGGGGGGGGTAAGAACAGGAAGGACGTCGGCCATGTTCTTTTGAAGGAACCATACCACCATTCGTCTGCAGTTATTTCGGGAAACCGTGGAAAACCGAAATGCGAATGGCCGGGCCAGGATTCAAACCTGCGTCCTTCCGAATACGAAGCCAGAAAAGATTTGTCTCAAACATAATATTGGAAATAAGAGAATTTGGTTATTTAGGAAGTAAAATTATAACTTATACCAGAAGCAAGAACGATGGCAGAAGCAGAATAACTACAGCCTTGTGGAAAAGATAAATATTTTAATTTCAAACACTGCCCTCGGACGCGGAAAGAAGTTTCTACAACTGTATGTATGGAGCAGATGACTACATGGAAGTGAAGCTTGGACGTTAGCTTAGGAGAAGTGAATAATTTGAAATAAGCGTTATTGAAGGATGCAAAAAATTAAATACACAAAGTATGAAATTAACGCGTTTTGGAAATGGTGGACAAATGTGAACAAAGGTCAAAACATTCACGACTGATAACTCGTTAGTGCAGGGAGTATTCAAGAGAAGACAAACATTAGAGCAGAATTTACACGTTCGATAATTGAAGAGACAGATTGTAGTGATTATGTTGAAATGAGGATATTAGCTCAAAACAGGAACAGTTGGAGGATTGTACGAAACTGTCACCTCTGTTCAGAGACATTGAAATTCTGGTTTTAGGTTTTTTCGTAATAGGCAAGTTTGTCGCAGTCTATTTGCAGTGCTTACTTGAATATGAGCGCTAAATACATTGAAACAGTGTCCTTTAACAAGAACTATATAGTAAAGCATACAACATAAAATATTCAATGGCCAACGATATTGCTTCACAATGCAAGAGCTCGTCATACCCGCTGAACGCTCTATCGACACGCGGGTGCGGCGCAGTAAAGGCTTGTACTCCGCGGTCATATACGTTGTTTACAGCCAGGCTTACTGACTCTCAACAATCCGCAAGCAGCGTAGGCGAGCCAATGCAAGAAAAATTATGTTGAAAAATTTGTCCGGAGTCTTACGATGCAGATTCTTTAGGGTAATATTAAAAATGAAATTATTGTTAGGTTTTGGTGGGTGGCAAAGAATTTTTGTTTACGAAGAAATATTCTTCCGATGTCACTGTGTTGCACAACCTTCATGCTACTCAGTTCAGTTTAAAATATTCTGGCACCAGCACTATCTAAAAGCGAAGGTGTAGATGTTAAAATTGCTGTTTATTGCCTCTATTGAAAAAAAAAAACACTGCAGCCACCAACAGATTGCTTTTACTCAAAATTTCGTAAAATATATCCTTTAACCGATTTTCGATACTTGAGGTCACTACTGCAGGATATTCAGTAAGCTTAGCTCACAAAACCTTCTTTCATTCGATTACAATATTTTTCATGCCGAACCGTCCTATTTCTTCCAACTTGCTATTAGTCTTCATACGACCGACACTTATTAATATTCTTCAAATGCTTCTTTACTTCCATAATTCGTAAGTTACACCAAAGCTTAATAACCCCTTTTCATCTCATTAATTTCTTAATTAACACTTCATCAAAAAATCTCATCTTAGCACAAGATATTGCGATACATACTGAACTTACCTCTTGGCACGCCTCTGCAAATAAATTTATGACCGTGACTGTCATTCTATTCGACTGTTACCCTTTCTAATTTTCAGGTCTTCCTGTGTTGCAAGAACAAAATGGTTATACCAACGTTGTAATGTTTCCTGAAAAGACTATTTCTCATCTCCTCTAAGAGATGAGAGAACAGCATATTTCGTCATTATTTTCTATCTATGAAGCAACGTCTCCAAACCTTCTAACGATTGCTTCCCTATTTACGAAGCCCTTTGGATGTCACAGAGTCCTTGAATGAAAAGAATAGCTCTGTTGTCCTAGTGATCAGGAAGGTAGGGCATTACGACCTCTGTGCCGAATGTTCATTTGCCGAAAACACCCACGTCAGCAATTATCTGCTTCACATAACGTAATCTTTAATTTCGTCTACAGTTCTTACCTTTGACTGCTCCAACTAATATATTAACAAGTCCTGTGCATTTTCAAATGTGACCAGCCATCCTTTCTTTTACTTCTGTGCGAAACTTGCACCATTTCCCCCCTCCTCCCTACCATGTTCTTTTCTGTACTTACCATCTATAGCACTTCATTCAAATGCTTAAATTTTCCTAGTTTTTTGCTATTTCTAAGACCTAACCTATCATAAGAGCGGGTTTTATGTATGTAGTTTTAGAACGTTCTTTCGGAGAAACGATTTTTTATTTACGTGTGCTATTGAGACTTCTCTCTCCTAAATAAGAGAATTCTTCTTACCATATCGGATTAGATTTTTATATCTAGTCCAAATAAATATTGCCATTTTTTTACGTTTATGTCTGTTACCTAAAAACTATCGGTAGAGAATATATGTTATGAAGTTCTGGTTAACATGAACAGAACCAAAAAAAATGGATTTTTCTGTTGTTTAATGATTACCAAATTTACCAGGTTCATCTATAAATACACTAAAAAAGCGGAGCTTCTGCTCCATCGCAATTAAATTTCGTATTAAAACTCTAAGCTTGGTCATTGTGTAGCCATGTCCATCACACTTTGACGTCACGCTCCTCGTATTAATTGCCGAACCAACAACGGCCAGAGATGTTGATGTTCTGAGCGTTATTTAATAACAGTTCTATTTAGTTAAGCATCCGTGAAGAAATTAATTGCCAAAACACTGAAAGAAAAGCTTGTATTGCGTATAAATTAATATATTAATTGCTAGTTGCTGTCTGTTTATTTATATCCGTTCGATGTGGATGTTTAATTTCTTTTGCCAGATATATGCAAGATAAATGCTTTAACTTTTGGGAAGCAATCTTTGCGGAAACTTTGATTACACTGAAATCTAACCTAGGCCAGAATGACAACTGGCATTTGACGTTACATCAAGTAATTTAAGTTTTTTAAAAACATAATTTAAGTTATTTTTATAAGCGCAATGTAACTGAAAACATCATTTCTTTGAATGAAAAGGGTGCCACTTCGCTCGCCATGTATGCGGTCTAGACCATGATTGAAACTAATGTTACTTGGCATAATATAAGTTTTTAAGATTTATTTTTAATTTCCATTGCTTTAATTGACGCCATATTATTGAGGTAATTATTCCAGTTTGTGGTTAGGTTGAAATGCAACCTGGAACAGGATGACAAACGTTTTGCTAGAGCGTAATGTACGAGGAATTTCTCTGAGCTTTAATTAATAACAATTCTATTTAATTAAAACTATGAATAAATAACTAGGCACAACACTCCGCTCAACTCGTCATTTATGATATGATTGAGGATAGTAGTTATAATAAGGGGCCATCCACAAATTACGTCACACGAATTACATGATTTTTAGACCCCTCCCCCATCATCATATAAACAATAAATCAAACATTTAAGAAAATACAAAAAAAAACATAAAAATCGAATTAATGATACAAAATTTAGTCATCATGTATCCATGGATTTTGAACCCATTCCTTGATACTGTTTAATATTGGTATAATAGTCACTTCATTCTTGATTTCGATAGTGTTTGGGACATTCGATGTGTAAACATCATCTCCATCCAACCATGAAGCATCGTCATCGTTTAAAAAGCAAAGAACTTCAATGTTTCGTCTAGCGGCAATGCTTTGTGGACGAATCTTCATGATGGGGAAAACCTCTGGTTGCCTCTTATGTAATTGCTTATGTTGGTTAGTGGCTTTGTATGATGAAAAATATAGTCCACAGTACCCTATGATCGTTTAAATAAGTATGCCTCGACACTGGGGCAATACGAGCCAAAAAGTGATACAATTTATGCATGTGATGTCACAAAGTTTATGACACGTCCCCCCCCCCCCTTGTCACACGATGTCCACAATTTTGAGAAACCGTTAATCACAGCTACTGGACATAGGGACGTTAGGACCAGCAAATTCCCCCTGTATCTGCCAACATTAGGCTGTCAAAAGTAAAATAGCTTAAAGATTCTTAAAAATTGGCATGGGGAAACAGAAACTAATAAGTTCTCTTACTCCTAACTGCGAACTGTGGATTTTCATTTACGGTATTAAATTAATGGTTTATAAAATTCAGAATAATCTATGGCACATACGCAGATAAAGACACCTACCTTTAAGACCTAACATTTATTAAATCGGTTAAATCTGTAGTCGGTGAAAGCATTCATATATGAGGTAGCAAGGCGCAGCGGTATCAGTTACACGGTTACCGGTGCCCGGAGTGTGGCTGGAGTGTGTCGGCTAATAAAGCGGGCTCACAAACAACAAAAGCAAGGAGGCCAGGTGTCATTACAAAGGCACCGCGCGCTGCACTCTGCGACCCACTGCACCCGCATCGGCTCCGCATTTAGATCGTTCATGCATATCGGAGCACTGGTTAAGGTGCAGGCACCAGATGCGACACAAACTGGGCCAATATCGAACACCATCGCATCTCTATGGAAATTCCAACCTACCGTCCACGGCCTATACATAAAATGCGCGCGAGACGCGCCATATATTCGGCATTTGCTTTTAAAAGTAATCTTTATTTCCTTATATCTATAAGCCTTCCAGATGACTTCATACGATGACTCAACTGGAACTAGAAGCCAGATACCACTGATTTTACTCAAATAATAGTGTAATAGCTATTGATTTTAGAGAAAAATATGTTGGATAGCTTATACGGGGAACGGAACTGATTAACGATTATTCGGTAAGAGAATTATTTATTTCTAATTTTTGATGTTAATCTGCTGTTCTACAATAGAAACTCGTGACTTCATCATGTAAGTGCATGAATTTCTAACCTTAGGCTTCCGCGGCTAAAACAAACGGTTTCCATCCTTCCCGAGTTGCGCCAATTCCTAGCATTAAATGCCACCGTCCTGACAGATTTACTTTCACCTTCTCGTTTTTCTTTTCTTTTTGTCCTAGGATCACCACTATAATGAAAGTATTTCTCTTGTTTCACGATTAGCAAGATCTTCACCTAATGCATTGAAACAAAATTTGCTTAAAAAATGTTTTTTTTTTATTTAGGTGCACCGTAGCGGCTAATTTTAAGTATAATTTAGGTGTCACCATAACTTTAGACTCAATAACACAAATCAAACAATGTTCGTTCTTTAGTTGCACGTTTGCTGGATGTTAAACTTACCACATTTTGTTACGTTTCTTTACTCGTACATTTCAAGGACATTATTTGTAAATCACTGTTGTAGACCCTTTCATTAAAAGATAGCCTTAAGGTAAAATCAATCTGCTTGTAGTTCGTTGCGGCAATGGAGAGATAAAACACGGCACTGCATGCGTACTTATTCTGATTACTGTTTTTAGATGGGAACCTAACTCAAATAATCTTTTGAAAACAACAAGTCATACAAAAACAAACGTTGCTGAATTCAATCTCAAATGGCTATATTAAAGAATAGTTGCTCTAATGAAAAGGAAAATGACGTATTACGTGAATTTTAGCAAATAGTAGAAATGCGCAATTATAATACTTGTTCGAGGAAGTTTCCATTTTCAACTGTGATTATTACCGGCAGGCACCACTGATATTGTTGGGTAAGCGATAAGGATTGGGCATGGCATCATTTTTTTTTAACTGCTTAACGTCTCTTTAACAGCGAGGTCTTTAGAGACGGGAAAGTATGGGGGGTAAGGAATGGGAAGGAATTCCGCTATGGCCTTTATGAAGGAAGCATCACGACATTTGAGTGGAGTAATTTGGGAAACCATGGAAAACCCAAATCTGGATGCCCGGACGGGGATTCGAACTGCCGTCCTCCTGAATGCGAGGCCAGAACGCTAACCGTTACACCACCACACTCGGTGGCATGGCATCAGGGAAGATTCTTTGCATGGTCAACACGACTTTCCTTCCCTATCCTGAAATCACTCCAGGTATGTGTACGGATGGTTTATTCATAAATGCAAAGCCGATTTCGTTTCCGCTCCTTGTTTAAAGACGTCCTAGCTGTGAGGAGCCACACGACACTATCTCGATTTACGAGACACCAGCAGACTAAAACCAAAGAATTATACACAACACTTAAGAGTTCTGTATAATTTAGAATACATATATAATAATGGCGGTTATAAAGAAAAGGTTGCGGGCTGAGATAATTAAAATGTTTCTTGTTTTAATCACAAAGATGTAACAATATTTAAATTTTGAAATTCAGATATTTTTTTGCGCTTTAGGACCACACTTTTTCTTAGAGAATGTTGAATATTCGAACAATTAATTATAAAAATATCGACTGTATTTGTATAATCGTTTGTTGAGTGATCAAGACAGATCACTAAGGGCCGCATAATTTCGGTACGGAATTCCATCAACTGTACAAATCTCTGCTCTTTTACATATATTCTATTCACAAAACATATCTATCAGGAATTTCTTTCCGTGCCCAATCGGGAATTGTCATATTGCCCTTCCCACCTGTAAA
The DNA here is from genome assembly GCA_031002005.1 of Vandiemenella viatica. NCBI lineage: Eukaryota > Metazoa > Arthropoda > Insecta > Orthoptera > Morabidae > Vandiemenella > Vandiemenella viatica. The sequence continues at coordinate 344,367,777 of JARYHS010013630.1, forward strand.
ATAAAAGAACCGATACATGGCTCCAGTATAGTGTTGCATATCTGTGAAGTTCTTAACGCCCGTCGTCAATGGTCTGATATGGAAGGAGCTAGATAGCTGACTGGGGTACTGAGGGTCACCGTTTCGAATCAGACCTAAGACACGAGTGGTTTTAACTAATTGCTATTTCGTCAGGTGTTGTCATCACCAAGCATATCAATAATATGGGCGGTGAAATGATAATACGGTAATTAAGAAAATATAAATTGTGGATGTCTGCATGCCAAAAATTTCAAATGCCAAATTTTAAAAACAAAAATGTCTGAATAATTGGAATTACTCCCCACAGTTAGCAAAGCAAAAAAGTTTAACTTCAGAAACTTATGAAGTTGCATACTGTTCACTACACCTTGTCAAGTTTACAATTTTATTAAATTTAGTGTTTAAAGTAAACATTAACTGCGTTGGTTACAAGTCACTTCATTGATATTGTCAAATAACCTCACTCTTAAATTAAAATACATGACTGATTTTCTGTTTATACCGGTGATAATGTATTTTCCTCATCCAAGGCACTTGGATTAATATGCTGTATTTTAAGTATTGTTAATGTAGCATGTGGATTAATGGTCACATGTATTTCTACGCAGGGTTAACTAATAGTTTCTTTTCAAAGAAAAACAAAAAGAAACATAAATAAGAAATATTTGTTTATTAACACAGGCAAGAGTTTTTCTCTTCTGAGCTGTCTTGTTAACTGAGTTTTGAATGCTTAGATGCGAGTTTTTACAGCGGTAGGCAGTGCTCGAAATTGACCGGGCGTTAGGCGTAATTACGCCTGAATTATTTCATTTTACGCCTGCAATATCCGTCAAAGGCGTATGAAATACGCCTAAGCATCAATTTAAAAAAAAAATCATTTCAGTACTTCGTTTTCACTTTTGCGCGTTCAAGGTTTAAATCAAATAACTAATTTCACTAATAATTCCTGTCGCATTGTTGATCTATTTAAGAGTTTCAAAATAATACGTTTCTTTAGTTCAGAAGATATGGCAACAGTGTAGGTTAAGTACCGCGAGGTAAAAGACAATTCTAGTTTGTGCGTTTTTCGTTTAACAAAGTAAATGAAGATGTCTCGTAAAATCACTGATTTATACCAGTTGTAAAGACAAGTAATGGTGATAAAAATATTACAAGCACCGGTAAACGAGGAATGCCGGAAAAATGAAGAACCATTAGGTCTTCAGCTATTACCAATAGGCCTGCTCCGACTTCACGCAATCCATGTAGTCAACAAGTAAGGAAAAGATCAAAAACACTTAGCAACTCATCAGCTACTGTGCCTACTGAAGATGAATATCATTGTGTAAAATTCAAAAGTTATTGCAATAAATACAATGAAATCAAGAATCATATTAACCATTTCATAATTTTGGTATATAATATATGGGCACATTTAGACCTTTTTACAGATTTAAATTGTGTTGGAGTAGGTTGTAAGCTATAAAATCTGTATTTTCGTAATTATAATATAATTACGCCTGAACATTTTAATTTTACTCCTGAGTCTGAAAGTAAGGAGTAACAAATACGCCTGGATTTATAAACGAATTTCTAACACTGGCGGTAGGCAGCTGACTGAGGTGCGGAGACAGTTCGACTGAGGTTGCGGCGTGGTGAAGTGTATTCTCCCTCTCTCCGGTAAACACGGGCTGACAGCCGGTTACCATGGCGACCGCCGCAATCTTCCCCAGCACGCAGGGTCAGCGCACTACAAGTTGAAGGAGCTCGAGTCAAGCACAGTAAGCAGATTCCACAGAGCTCTTTGGCAATTGGCACGTTAACACTTTCTACTAAAAACAAATGCCGAACTTATTTTTAATTTACCTAACGACTGGTTAATAGTTTAATCACAATCGATTTCACTTGGAGATTATTAAAATGTTTATCACAACTGGAATGAGTGAAGTATGCAATACATACAATACAAGAACGTTATACGGATGAGAACCGATCAAAGGCACTATTTCGGCGATAGAGATGACAGTCGCTTACGAGTTCTGATAAGTGGTTGGTACAACTCGAAAAGTTACTGGAAACGTCAATTTACAGCATACAAAAAGACGAAACGTCTGTAAATAAATAACACAGTTATAAAAGAGAGACACTCGTACATGACACAGGGGAAGTTTTGAATATATGATACGGTTATATATCTCTACCAGACAAGAACGATCCTTCTTGGAAAGTAAGTTGTCAGGACCGCATGAATAATCGATCACTGCGTGAAGTGAACGTAATCCCATCCGGAAGATAATTCCTAGAAACTTCTGTTAGTGTGTGAAGCGACGCCCTCCAAGATGACTAATCTGAATCGTTCTTAGTTTCCAATAAGATGTGAATGGTGGAGGAGAACGGCGTAGGAAGACGATTTTGGTCGAGAGTTCGGGAAGGACAGCGAGTAGCTCATTCCAGTGTGGTGTAGAGCGAAGTACGGACATTGGAGTCTCGAGCCACGAGACATGTGGACAGAACAGCTGAATCCAGAGTACAGCACAGAGAGTGCACTGCAAAACAGCTTATACAGAATCCCTGACGGTTCGAGAGATCAGTACCCGAACAAGTTAGGGGGCGTCCATAACTTACGTGAGGTGAAATAGGGGGGAGTCAGCGAAAGTCGATTTTAGGGGGGGGGAGTCTCACGGACCAGATCTCACCAGAGGGGAGGGAGGGTCGGGCCAAATCTCACGAAGTCTCACCAGAAAAGGGGGGGGGCCGGAAATCCGGAAAAACACCTAACGTAATTTATGCATACCCCCTTATCACGGAGGTTAACACAAAGGACGACTTTGGGCGCAAGCAGCGAATTTCACAGAAAGAAGACATCGCGGCTAACGCGCCTGCACGCATAATGGTAGCAAACTTTGAATAACGCTCAAAGTATTCACAAGATAAAGCAGTATACGCCCTGAGTTTATTTCAATTTAATATTCATCATAAAACCCATATCGTGAAATGTGTTGTTTCTTTCAGATACTGGTAGCCTGGTATGATAAATGTTTTAATTTTTACAAGGAATTAATTAAAATTGAATCTTCAGTAATATATCTGGAGTCACAATAAATATAAAACCGTGTTTACGAGCTTTTCATTTCTAATAACCACATCATTAATAATGCCAGATTTTGATTAATAAATAATAAAAATTAATAACTAATTCACAATTAATGTTCACCCTTCTTAGCTCTTTATTACAGTATGTAGTTTAGTTATTAAAAAAGTTGAATGGTTTCGTTCATAAATTAGTATCAGATTTCAAAACAATTAAAAACGTCCGTGAAATGTTACGAAGAATATCCTGTTTCAATGGTAACGTCAGCCAAGTAAAGGCAGTCCCTATGAGAAGACTAATATAATTTAGAGTTGGGTTGGTTCAAGGAAAGCTCCATATTCCTTCTTTTGAAGTCTGCACTAGAGTGATTAAGTCTGCGCGACGCTCTATCCTCTTCGGCACTATTCGGACAGCAGGTTGAATGAGGCTGGGTGACCGTGCCAAAAGTTCAGCTACAAAATCCTGAGCTTAGTCAGGGATTGAACACCAGTGGCTTTTCCATCTCTCGGCACCTCTGACAAAGCCAGCTACGTAGAGTGAAGTACACCAGAACGCTTACGTGGTTCGGATTCCGCGTTAAACTGTAAGTCACCTATAATCGGTATGATTACCGGTTATGCTAGGCAGCTTCGATAGGAACGGCTTGGGCAGGCGATAAGAAACCCCGTCACCAGATCACCAGGTCATCACGACCACACAACTTTACTTATTTACCTGCGACAAGACACGAAGGACGATTAACAAAGAATTCCAGAAATTTTGATCCTGCAAAACTATGCCACAAATGTAATTGAACGGCATTTTAGGCTTAGGACTGTAGAGACTATCGCAGAAACATTGCTCTCCATCGGGTCTTACTATCTTGCGTCGTCGCATTCATATTTAATTCATATTTATTAGAAGCTAATCCATAATTTTACTTATGTCAACATAAATTACGTTCTCTTACCTTGAGAACAATAAATGTATTTGTGCACAAACTAAAAACCCCGAACTTTACATTTATACGTACCATTAACTGAGTAAACAAAATATTTTAAAATGGTATAGTTTTTGTATTTGTTTCTGATTGCTATTTTTGAATCTATCAATAGCCTGGTCATTGGTGACAGAAGACAAATTAGTCATAGCCAATTTTAAAGTTCCAAGTTAAAATTTGTCGGAATATACTGGTAAACTAACCGGTAGCGAAAGTGCCACTCATCCATTATACTCTGTAAGAACTCATCGAATGAAAGTACGCACGCAAAATTCTCGAAATAAAATTAACTACTAAAGCTATTTCGTTTACCCAAGCCAAAATTCTTGTTAGTCATTATCTATCGCAGACCATTCAAGACACATCTGAAAGAATTTTTTTATATTCATGATAAAGAGCATGGACTATACTTTGCACAAGGAAAGCGGATTCTTTTCAGTGCCGTAGCTACCAGAGGGCTAGGCGATGCCATGCACCGGGGCCCCCAAGTTCAAGGGGTCCCCAGGCTCAGTTGAGGGGGCTCCCAAGCTCATGGAACCCTTGCCAGCAAATCTCACGCGATGGTAGTGCTAAAAAAATAATAAAAAACCTGTTAACCTAGCTATGCCACTGATTCTTTTCAAACTTATCTGTTACTGCCGTCATTTGGCATTAACAATTATATGACCAACATTACGCATGGCTGAAATTTGTATACAAATAAAATTACAGTTTCTGGAGAAATTGTTATCTAGGTGTTTTGAACATAACTCCTCATTTCGAAGAATGAGCCTTGAGAGGAATCCAATCTGAGAGCCCTTAATTTTTATTTTTGGAGATTAAAATTCCAAAGCAGCAAAGAATGAGCCTAGGCTACACTCGTGTGTAAAGGATTCCAGTTGATCATTTAGATTCACCAGAACACTTTTAATGCATTTTAAAAATTGAGAAAATCTTTGAGAACCGTAGATTACTAGAACCCACGACCCCTAATTACGCTTGACTACTTTGCTTCAAACCCGTAGAATTTACAATTCATATGTTACGAATTATTACTTCCGTACAATAATTAAACTGTGCTGCCTCTTCACGTAACAATGTTTCCGTTTGCTGAGCAGCACGTATTGAATTGGAAGCACGCTTTGATGGAATGCTACACAGGAATACGTTTGCCAGCCATGTTGGAGCGCGGTGTGCCAAATTGAATGTGCATCTTGTGGCAGCTGTTGGCCGCGAACTATCAATTAGAGTGAGCAGAGTCTCCCACGCGGCGCCCAGACCTTAATTAGTACTGTAGAGGCTCCTCTACCTGCTGACGTTGCTACTCAACACAGACTACATACATCACACGTTAAACGTTCCGATCTGTAGGTACTAGCAAGTTGGTCCATTTATATCTACAGATGCTAAAATTTTTAGGTCTACTTATTCCGTTTTCCTATTTTCAGTCTATGTCATCTTTTTTGAACATGATATCATAAAAAATACGGAACTGATTAGTGGAAAATTTCGTATAGTTGCTAGTTTTCTTTCTCACATTACGGCTTATCGACGTCATTAAAGGCAGGTGAGTAGTGGGAGCAATGAACGGGAAGGAGTTCGGCGATGGACCTTTAAAGGTTTTAAATAGTTTTCATTTCTATTTTTCGGAGGGTGGTGTGAATGGAGTGATTTCGGGAAAACACGGAAAACCGGAATCTTGACGGGGAATTCGAACCCACGTCCATATCAATGCAAGCCCCCAAGCGTTCCCACTCACCACCGAACTCGGTGGTTGCAAACTTCCCAGTTTTCAAATTGCTGTAAGGTTTGCTACATTTTGGAGAGACGATATATCGACGATTTTGAAATATTGGCATGAAATTCAGCGTAGGGAGTCAACACACGTAGGTATCATCACAATTTGAAAACAGTTCATGCTTGATACAAGATAATGTTGTCATAATTAACTTCAGGTTTACTGCAAACATATTATGTTTCTGTTATATCCATTTTCGCGATTATGAAAACCGAATTCCATCATAATATCTCTACAATTACTTACATTTAGCGCATAATTTTTTTTATGCGGTGGAAGTTCGTTATTTACCAAACAATAATGTTCTACAGCTGAGCATCGGAGTTACATACTCATCTATCTATTACGCCTAATTTCAAAAAAGTTATGAATATCAAAAGTTTGTCAAATGCTGTGGAGTTTATCAGCCAATTACGTTGTAGTGATTATCTTCACTGAAGTGAATCCAGGTTTGTTACAGTGGAAGGACGCGGACGTTTAAGTGCTGTTGTATGTACGTTCATGGGCATTAGAAGGTTTGTTAAGTGTATTGTGTTGTTTGAATGAAGACCAAAGTAGCAAGAACGTGAAACTGGAGTCGGTGCGCTCAGACTTCATCTTCTGACAGACACCAACGGGGCCTGCAAGTGTAAGTTTTTCGTCGCACTGAACAATCACCAGCTGTATCTTATGCATGCACTGAGGAGAACCCAGGTGCTTGGTACACAATCAGATTATTAGGGATCCTGCACCCTCACCGCTGCAAGAGCGAAGATTCACCACCACCGGAGCATTAACCAGCTAACAATGGGTCGAACACCAACAAGTCTCACAGCGTCTTAGATTACTCGATTACGAGGCGAGCTTATAATACGTTAATTTTGTACGATCTGTGGTTACCTGCATTAGATGACAGATGTGATTCTACTTCCTGGTTCGTCAATTTCGTTATACATAGAAACATGGTGCAAGAGTTCCATGTTATGTATTATGTCGCAGATGTGTCTGCAAGGTTAGCCTAAGTGTTTTAGCATACCATCCAATATTGTAGAAAACAAAGATGAAAATTCAGGAAATGAAATACTTTTTGTAATTCAGAATTCTGCCCTATGAAGTAATGTAAATTAGACGGCCATTTAATTTGCGTAGTAAGAAGACGAGTTTATCCCAAAGAACAATTCCGCTAATCTTGTCAGACTCGATTTTTTCCTAGACTGTAGTCTCTATTTCAGACAATGAAGCTGCAACCGACACAATAAAAACACACAAAAATAAGGTATACAGGCCTAATTGATTACAGTCAATTACTCGAAACTACTAACCATGGTCCACTAGACTCTAGGTGTAAAGAGAATATTATACAAACAAAACTGTTACAAAACATATCAGTAAATTCTAAAGCGTACCATTCATTTATTGAGAAACATTTACGATTACTTTAACGAAAGGGCAACATTCATACCTCCTTTAAACTGTCTACGGTTGATGTGGTCTAATATTTTTCTCTAGAGATCATAGACTTTGAATTTTATCAAAGTCTCACAAAGGCATACGATATTAAAGACCGTATAATCAAGTGCTTCTATCTCTTCGTTGATTTCTTTACTTTATAGCCTTTCTAGGTGAGACGCAAATTTTACTTGAAAATATTGAGCAATAAATTCGAAGCACGAATTCAGATTATTACTTCTTCAAACAGTCTCCTCGCGGTAGGTTTTCATCGCTCTAGCTGATCTTCGAGATTGCGGAACACATGATGCGAATGTACTAATAGTCACGCAAGATCGCCATTCTAGCAATAAGATAATTCATAATTGATACTGCCCACTACAAGTTGCCTCCTGCAGACATCTCGACAGTTCTACAAGGATCAGTCCGATACGTCACCATTGAAAATGACTACAGAGTTTCAATAAATATGTAATTATAAAATTTAAGAACAATTTAGAAATCTCTTCGTATCTATTTAAACGTGGATTTGTGTTGTTTTCGTTAGGTAGAAATATGACCATTACATAGCTAGTTACTATTTTTTTCACAGTGTTAATCATTATTTACCAGCCATTTTAAGTAGCTTTAAGAAATCAAACTTCAAGAAAATGGCTGTATAGGAACTAATTTTTAAAAAAATTAAAAATTTTTTGTTATTTATTTTATGAAGATAGACCTATAAATATCACGCAAAACTTAGTCATTTACTGTCAGAGTTTCTTTTGCCATTCCAGTATTCTCGCATCCGTTTTCTCTCTTCTGTCCAAATTGCGCCGGTCTTCTTGGATTTGGTTTCTGGCATGACTGCCCAATTGAATATTTTTTGTCTGAAGATTTTGCAATCTAGGATTTCTGATCTCTTGATATTTGCTTTTTCCAGGCCTTGTCTTACTTGATAGAACCAGCTGTTAGGCGTTTTAATGGTTGTATGAGGTGGAATATCTGCCTAGTTAATCTGTGATCTGGCATCCTGTAGATGTGACCCTAGAATTTTAGTCTGCGTTTTCTGATGTCGTTGGCTATGTTTGAGTGGGACTCTGTATTGTTTGACTTCAGTCTGTAGCCTTCTTCCGTTTTGGTATGTCCTATAATTTTCCTGATGATTCTTCGTTCTTTTCTTTGGATGTTCTCGTTGTCCCTATTACAGATTAGTGTGAGTGTTTCTGTGGCGTAGAGAGCATTGGGTTTAATAACTGTATTATAATGCCTAATTTTTGATTGGATTTCCATGTTCTTTTTGTTGTAGACGTTGCAGGTCTGACCGAAAGCCTTTTTCACCTTGTTGAATCTGTTTTGTTGTGTAGGAACGAAGTCTTTCTCGGCGTTGAGAATGGATGTAGTCTTCTCGGGAGACTAGCCGAGTAAGTAAGATGTTTCCACACGATATTTCGACGGAGACTGAGATCGCCGAAATATCGTGTTTTGTTGTGCTTTCTTTTCCAGTCCTGTTGGACTGATAATTTCGCCTAAGTATTTAAACTCAGTGACTGTTTATTTTTCCATATTTTGTGTCCAGTGTTTTATCTTCAGTTTGTGTGCCAAAAGAAATCGTTTTCTCAAAGGATATTTTGAGTCCAATTTTTTCTGCTAATTCTTTGAGGGATTCTGTTTGTTTGATGGCTTGTTGTTCACTTTCTGACAGAATATCAGATCATCTGCGAAGGCCCAGCATCAGATATTTAGTCGCTTTCTGCCTAGTTTTAGTGGGATGTTCGTTTACTCCCATTCTTTGATGACTTTGTTGATGGCTATATTAAATAATATTGGTGATAGACCGTCACCCTGTCTAACGCCAGTTTTGTCTCGAATTCTCTGGAGAGTTCTCCCATGAATTTTACTTTGTTTGTAGTGTTGGTGAGTGTCTGCGTGATAAATAGACTTGCGCATTATAGTTCCCGAAGAAGAGCGCTCAGTTTAGTTCGCAGCTTCCTCGCAAACTAGTTCGCTCTTTTAGTTCGTTAGTTCGCGTCTCAAATTCAGAGAAACAGATCGTTCGCTCGCCTTGCTACCGCTACTGCACGCGCTATTTTGTTTGTTATGTCAGTTTTATTAGGACATAATCATTTTTTTGTCGTTTCTAAATGGAATTTAATATGACCTTCTTAAAAAAAGTTATTGCTTAATAGTAGTCCTTTCAAGTGACATTAGCATGATCAGTTGCCGCCGATAATCCAAAGTGCTCATTGTCCTTTGTACAAATGGGTAAACTGAATAACTGTGCTGTTTTTACCATTTACTTGACATGCATTCGTAAATATTAATTTTTTTAATGGATTTATGTATTAGTTCATGGAAGAAACATTACTTATAAAAGGCGCTAATGACCCCGCCGTCGACGCGCCCTTAAACCCCAACAACAACACAACATTACTTATAAAATATTATAAATGCGTTTATTTTGATGAATTGAAATAGCCGTATATAAGTAATCGGCTTTTTTTATTTAAATATGGTTTTGGAAATCATGAACAAAATATAATTCTACAATTGGCTACAAGTTAAGTACTATATGACAGAAACAATATTATCTATATTATTAAGAAAAGTAACAGTAATACTTCCAATGTGATACCTAACAATTAGACATATAAAAATGACAGTGACCCTTGAATGAGAAAGTGGTAACAATAACGAAAGTGCGTAAATTTCCAGTAAATTGGAAGTCATTGAGTTATTTTTTTATTAATGTAGGGGAGGATAATCCAACACACATTCAAAATATTTTGGCGACGAATGAAACTGATGAAGACACAAAAGTTAAAATCTTTTTGAATTTCGCAAGTCATTTCTTTACATAACTTTCACAAATCTGTTAACCAACAGACTGAGATAAGTATTATATTATGTCAGCTTTAAAATCAGTTCTAGAAAAATGTAAAAGATACTGTTTCTTTAGTTAAGAAAACAAGAAAAAGCCTTTAAAAGCCAAATTCTCCACAGAAAGTGATAATATTAAAAATAATGCTCTAGTATTCGTTGATAAAAGTCTGGAGTATCTTAGTAAATAGTTAGATTTTAATGTAAGCAATTGGCTATAGAAAATCCAAAAATTAAATTTAAAAGACGAGGTTTCCTTTGATGGCTGTGAGACAATATTAGAGGTTCTAAATTTATGAGAAAAAATGAGTATCAAAGTGAACGAACTTTACTCTGAAATAACAATATTACACGAAATCTAGGTAAAAGTAAGAGCAGTATTTCATTAGTAAAAATGAGCTTTTGATAGACATTAATTTAAAAACTGAAAGCGATAAAGCATATTACAATTTTACTGTAGACAGAAAATTGCTAAAGATGCAAGAAGTGCAAAAAAATATAGCTTAAAAAATAAAATAGTAAAAAAACATATCCTTTTTCCTTTTCCACTCTTTTGTAAAATATTATATTTTTGAAGTGTACTATATTTTTGTAGGTTATTCTAAAAAAATATTCTACCATTAACCGAATAAATGTTGGTAATCCTAGCGGCGAATGGTGAAAGTTCGCGACCGGGAATACTCAGGTTAGTTCGCGAACGGTAGCGCTCAATTTAGTTCGCGAACGGTACCGCTCAGTTTAGTTCGCGAGCGGTAGCGCTGTGTTTAGTTCGCGAACTAGGTCGCTCCGCTCTGGAATTCCAGAAAGACAGCTCGCTTTGCTAGCGCTACTTCACGCGCTCTCTTCTTTGTTAGAATAGTTGTGGTTACTGATAGTTGTCTTTTAAGTGTTAATGGGATCAAAGTGTATTTTGTTTTCACATTCCATGTTAAATTTCAGTTTTTGACTTCTGCAATAATTATTAATGTTTAACAGTTACATTTTTTATTTATTTTTATATCTGTCTCTTCAGTGAAATGTGTCCACAGCGAACTGTGTTACCTTTTAGATAATAAACTAAAACAAAAGTTGGTCTTCGGGAAAGGATCGAACGAACTAAGGAGCGAGAGATCAGGGAACTAGTTCGCGTAGTTCGCTCGTGGGAGCGCTCTTCCGAACTAGTTCGTTCGCGAACCACACAAGACTAGTGATAAATTCGCTTGATTTATTGTCTAGTCCATATTCCCTTAGGATCTTCAGTAGGCTTTTCCTGTCTATGTACTTTTTATTTTTTTACTTATGGCTTTACGCCTCGTCGACATCGAGGTCACTAGAAACGGGATGGGACTGGGAACAAGTAAGAGGAAGGAATTCGGCCATGGCCTTTTAAAGGAAGCATCCCGGCATTCTCCTGGAGTGATTTGGGGATACCATGGAAAACCAAAATCAGGATTCCCGGACGGGAATTCGAACAATCGTCCTCGCGAATAAGAGGCCAGAGCGTTGCCACTCACCAACCACGCTCGGTGCCTGTCGAGTCATACGCCTTCTTGTTTATAATAATTATACAATTCTTTATACCAGAAGAAAACCAAAGGCAGACACCGAAGCTCATGCAGTCAGTTCTTTGGAAGGCACTAATATCTATTCAGTAGCTGCTGTGAATTGTGGACGACATTGAAAAGTCCAGTCTTAGATTTAATATTCGATTTAGATGTGTAGTCCCTAATAATTAACCGAAAACTGATTCCACTGGCTTGATGGTGGATCTCTAATTAGGTTACACACGTATTTGTAACGTGGACTTTCATCTTGAAGATTAAACATTTAGAACTTTTGTTACAACACTTCTACTATCACCGTTAATACTGTGTCAAAACATGCTGCTTTTTTAATTAAATGTTAACTTCACATCCTTTTTATAAAACGTTTAAGACGAAATCGTCTAAGCAGTAATATTTTAACCATTTAAGATTAACTATACTGGATAGAATTATCTGCCGCACATTCTTTAAGGACTATTTCGCTGTGATGAAATGCGAGCAGTGATCTGCGAGGCATCTGTAGCAGCTTACCATGATTCGCCACACTAACAAGAGTCGGCTGTGACTGCCTCAGCACCAGCCGCTTCCTCCATTTAATGCCCTATTGTTATCTGACTTAATCTGTGACCTCAATTTTAACTGTGCGCTCACATGTCCCAGCAGCGGCTGGAAACACTCCCTGCAGTGGATTCAGAAACTGTTCCCACCACTTCCTACAACTTCGGTGAGGCTCAAAGCTACTAGTTTGTTCTGTGCTGATAACTAGATACGGAAATCTGTAACATTATCAACACGTTACTGTATCTCATCTTCCTATTGATAACACAGCTCGTACTTTCCCCGTAATCCGCTGCGGCCTCCTGTTACGCGCAGCATCATCCATCTGTATTTAAGGCTACTTTAGTCACTGTCATCATGTGCAGAGTACTGAAGTGACACACCCGGCCTAAACGCGACCAGAGATGTTGCTGTAAATCGAGGCTATGGGCGTTATTTAATAATAATTCTATTTAGTTAAGCAAACACGAAGAAATTAATTGTCGAAAAACTGAGAGAAAAGTGTTGCGAAATTAACAAATTACTTGTTAGTAGTTTTTGTTTACTTACTTTCAGTCGATGTATATCTTTCCATGTGCTCTCTTTTCAGAGATATCGCTGTCACGGCAAACTAAGAAGTATGTTTCACTTTATATAATTTTTAAGATTACGATCGTTAATTAAAAAACAGATTTATTTAGTTAAACAACGGCGAGGAAATGAACTGCAAGAACACTGCGTTCAGACAGATTTTTTTTTTTTTACCGATTTCGAAGTTATTTATATTCAAAGTAGAATTTTCAGCTATATTCTGTAATTATTGTAGTAAACTCGAAGAAATGAATTGCCAGAAGTCTGCGTTCAACACTTCATTTTTGATGGGCTTAAGAACTAGTTTTAATGAAAAGCAGATATTACAAAGTAACTACAACGATACTTCACTGCAACATTTGTGGCACTAGTTCAAGATTGAACAGCGGACCATCAGAGTCGGCTGTTCCTTGACTAAGGCGATTAAAATAACAGTAGAACATGCTGACCATGAACTGCTGAAACCATGTAACCTATCAAAGCGACAAGACAAGAATCAATCGAGCGTATTGTGTGAGTGGTAACGATCCGGCCTCGCATTCGGTAGGAAGCGGGATCGAATCCCCTGATTTGGGTTTACCATGGTTTCTCCAAATCAATCTAGGCGAATTCCGGGATGGTTCATTCAAAACGCCATGACCGAAGTCCCTCCTGTTCCTTACCCCCACCTCTAATGACATCGACGAGGCGTAAAACCATAAGCAAAAACAAAAAATTGATGGTAAGGATTTCCGAAACCATGCAGCATAGCGCAAAACCACTCTGCTGAGACAGTTCATCTATATTACATCGAAAAATGTTGCTTGTACTGATTTCAGTGTCTTTAGTTAAATATGTTTAACCTGTGATAAAGAATGTTTAGCAAGGTAGTAAGGAACAATGCAATAGAGCTTTCCTCCTCTGTCCCTTTTTTTCACTGCTACTGAAGCAGTCCGCAGCCACGTCTGGTTGTTCGCCAGACCACTGTATTATGCTTAAACGATAACTCTACCACGCGCCTGGCGCTCCGAAGTGGCATCAAGCCAACTTGGCGACCCTCGTATTGCTTCCGACCACAAGATAAATACTACAGATATGCATAGCGCTCTGTTTTGTAATATTGTTTGTTTGCGCGTACTACTTTGTTTCTCCTGACATGGCTACCAAGCACGGCAACTTACAATAAATCTTACTTATTGTAGTATTATCAGACGATAATTATAAATCACAACACAGAAAATAATAAAAGGTTTCATACTAATAACTACTAATTTGTAAATCACTTGAAGTAGTGGACAAAACTAACGAGTTAAATAGCGTCATTGAATAATTTTCAATAATTACGATTTTTAACATGACTGGTTTTTTGTTCCGAATTCAGGTGCATCGGTACGATATTTAACATCTATTTTACAGCATAAAATATGAAACTCTCGTCACGGAAGATAGTGTTAATTTTTTTTTGAAATACAAGACACCGTTGCTTTAAAACTAACATCTTTTTTAGGTTAATTCTTTATGGTTCGTCGACGTCGGGGTCATTATGGGTGAGAGATTAGGAGTAAGGGGGGGGGATGAAGTAATTTGGCCACAGATTTTTAATATTTAAAGAAAAAACTTCTTAGCATGGAGTTATTTGGGGGAAATGTATATAACGAAAATCAGGATGTCTCCATCGGGTATCAGGACTGCTTCCATCAAAGGGAAACATTGCACCGATAAGAACAAAAATTAAGCAGCTAATAACAACCTGAATAAACATGCTTTAAATACATAAATGCATTGTTAGCCGCATAGGTTCGTTAGCTGCTGCCGAGCCACAGCGAATGACGACACAGCTTCTTAAGTATCTAAACAACTGCTATATTGTAAACATTCTTAAAGGCCCGCTGTAACCAAAAGCAACGCCTTAACAAGCGAGCGGGGGTTTAGGCTGTGGGTTTCTATTCTTGGAAAGCTTTCCCTGCACTCCGTTCAACTGAGCTTAGGAGGGAGAAAGGACGCACAGCAAGTAATATCTCATTGAGAGGAGGGATACCACGAATCTGGCTTCCGAAGAATAGAAAAGTGGGGAATAACAGAGAAAAAAGTGAGAGGGGCGCAAAATGATGTACGCACGGAAAGAGATCAACGGTTATCTCTTCTACGCGATATGTCAAAATCGAGCAACGAGATTTACACTACTATTAAGGAACATTCATGAAAACAATCTCGATATATAGGTCGGAAACCTCTGACCCTTTCCACTAACACTTTTCTAAATATTATCTTGACGTATTCCTCTTCATTGGTGTGTTACACTCTCAATTATTCCACTCAACATTTTCATTCATTAACCATTACAACGTTCCTGAATAATTCAGAAAAAAAACAATTCGCTGTTTATATCATTTTTGTTACTTTCACTATAAATAACGTTTTACAACTCTTCAATATCTGATAATTAGATCTAGCAGAGGATTTTGAGCCAGGAACGATAGCGAATTAGGTCATATTCTTAGGAAATAACCTGGCGTGATTTCGTGATAACATTTAAAATTGAAGTCATGATGAGCGGATAATGGATCAAATCAGCACACTTTCATTCTTTTTTGTGCAGTCACTAAACAACTATTTTCAAATACTGAAATTTAAATGGTAATAATTAAACGATTTTCCTTCTAAAAGGGCAAATGAACAGTCTGTTATTATAGCTTGAGATGGTTCCGATACTTTTAACTCAAATGATTAAAAAGCACAGACACAGAAAATAAATCCAACAAGGCGGTGATTTTATTTTGACGCGTACAATTATCACCATTCTTGCTTCATCGTATTCTTTATAAACGATTAAAAAACACTATTTCCCCATTCTATCAAGCAATCGACAGTGAGGCACTTAAGTCCTGTAGAACAATTTTTTTTGCTCTGTGCCTCTTCGACGTCGAGTTCATTAGAGGCGGGATGGGGCTGGGGACATGAAACGGGAAGGAATTCAGCCATGTACTTTTGAAGGAACCATCCCGGCATTCGCCTGGAGTGATTTGAGGAAACCTTGGAAACCCAAATCTGGATGCCCGGACGGTGATTCGAACCGGCGTCCTCCCGAATGGGAGGCCAGAACGTTAACCGCTCGCCTAACACGCTCGGTAGAACAACATAATTGGTCTCAATCTGCAAATATAAACAAAACGCTTCTATGTCTACAACTTATTTGAAGTTGTGGAAATAAAGGGATAGGAAAATACGTACCTGATTACTAGCCAGGAACCTACCCCCTAACAGTGAGAAATTTTCACTGGCAGTGTAACGCGTCTGCATCACGGCAAACCAACTGATCTGATAACCCTACCGCGATAAAGAGTATCTACAATTTTGCGTTGAATCCGTACCGTGAAAGATTCGTAGAAATCTTCACCTACACAAATGGGTGAAACATATAATAAGAACATGTGAAAACCGAAACCGAAAACGAGATACGAAACGGGGACATTTCGATCCACAGTCAGACACTAGGACAACAGACAGTCGGTAAATGCACGTTTGGAGAGTAGTGAAAGAAGTGAGGCAGCGAAAAATCTGGCAGGGAGGAAATAACCAGCAGAAACTTTAGAGTAGATAATTAAGACGTGCACACGCGCCAGTGTGCTCCGCATACTGAATCGAGAGGTACAACGGAACGGCCACCCTGACTGCGCTTTTTGGGCGGTTTTCCGGAACCATCAAGGCACTATACCTAATCTCAGCCTCACAAACTACACCTTTCACAAATAAAAAAATACACTTATCACACGCTGAACAGTTACAAGTTTCATAGACAGATGGCAACACTTCACTTCCCCCATTAGTACCTACAAGGGACACCTTTGACCTCTAACACTCGGAACAGCACGAAAACATGTTTAGAATAACAAGCGATCATAAACAAAACAATGGTCTGTGTCATTTACAAGCAGAACTCCGCAAATGTCAGGTAGCACAATTAAAGAGCCATGCAATGAGCCTATTGTGTGATTCCTGGTCAGGTCAAACAGATCGTACCCTTCTAGATGCAACAAAGATGTTATGTTGAAGATATTGCTACCGAAAACAAAATATTACCAACCCCTTGATGTTTACTTCTTTCGGCAATATAAACTCTATATCAGGAGGAATACTGATTTTGTAAGACTATAATGTGCCAAACCACAAGTGAAGATACATGTTCATTATTTCATCATGAAACTTCATTCTGTGATTTACAATCAATTTGTTTCACCTACGTATAAGCCGATGCTGCAATATGCTTGGCGAAAGCCAGGTTATGACTTTGACATACCAACATCATCATTTGAAAATGAAATTAACGTGGTTTTTGATATTAGACTGCGTGAATGCGAAAGTGATTTGGAATGTAATAACGTGGCTTTAGTGAGTTGTGCACATTGTTCTCTTCCACTTTGTTTTAACCACTAAACTGAAATCCCGCTAATGTAAGCACTATCAGGTGCGTGGTACTGCTGTATTTGCGTGTTTTGCGCTATATTAAGTCCTTTAGGTAGAGAGTTTTTGATACTGTTGATTGAAAATGTAATGATACACTGACGTCATTGAATTACGGATAATTTTCTTCATATTGTATTGATATCTTGTTACTTTGTTTCTCTCTATTAAAATGTTACTTGAGGTAAAATGCAACATTATGCATGGAAATGACACACTCCACTGTTTTGTTTATGATCGCATGTTGCTCTAAACATGTTTTCGTGCGGTTCCAAGCGTTCGAGGTCAAAGGTGGGTGTCGTGACAATCGCGCACAGTGACAATCGCGCACAGCGACAATCGCGCACAGTTTAAAGGTCGGGCCACACTCTCCCCTCTCTCCCGAGTACTTTATATTTTACGGAACGCAGTATTGACAAATCATCATCACCCTAAAGCTTTGCCAGAGGTGAACGTCAATTATAAGGCCTGTAATAATTACATACAACAGAGCCCGGGATTTTGACCGAGGACCTTCAGTACCCAAATCGTGCGCCGTAACACTGTGAGTCACCAGACAGAATATACAGGAAGTGGAAAAAAAATATCGAAACACAATAAAACAAACGTACTATTTTTCTCTTAAATTTATTTTTGCTATCGTAAACACAAATGTAATCTTAGATTTGTCTGCTTACGGAGTGTATTTCAAGAAAATCTGCTGAACCTGAAAGTGAGTTTGACGAGAAGAAAGACACTTTTGTAAGTCAATCAGTAACATCAAAATAAAATTTGGTCGTAAAGGACTAGAAATTTCCGCAATCTATCTATCGCTTCTCTATATTCACCAGCCCGACACCGGCCCGCACCGTGAAAAAATAAACCAAACTAATGACTACCGAGTGTCGGACGAAATGCGGTGTCGTTTGAAGTCACCTTACTCTTCAAAATTCCACGACGTAGTTTGGGGGCATCCATTAACTACGTGAGGTGAAATAGGGGGGGGGGTCCGACGAAATCACACCAAGTAGGAGGAGGGGGGGGGGGGTCAACGAAAATCTCACTTGAGGTGTCGAAATTTTTGTTGGACTGTAGAGCTAAAAAAAGTGTACAAATGGCCCGCAAGTCGATTTAGGGGGGTATTTTGTCGAAAAGTGGAGGTATAACGGACTTTCGAAGGGTAAGACCTTAAAAAAAATGTATGTCTCAAAGTTGCGAGGAAGATTTCTTGGGCATGGGGGGGAGCTCGTGAACCAGATCTCACCAGAGAGGAGGGGGGGGGGGAAGTCGGACCAAATTTGAAGAAGTATCACCAGAAAGGTGGAGGGGATCCGGAGAAACACCTCACGTAGTTTATGGATGCCCGCTTGATCTTTCTTTGAGACAGCGCCAGGTGATCGTTCCATCTTCCTTCTTTCTAAACTCTCGATAGCTGTACCCGTCATAATGCGCACACGGCTCTCCATGTGTAGTTGAAATAACTTCCATGATTAAAACTGTTAAATTCAAGGCAGCAGTGAATGTGAACAGTGGTGTGCGGCCGGTTAGGAGGGGATGGGGGTTGAAATACCCAGAATCCAGCATGCTGTTGTAGCGGTGACTAATTGGTAGCTAAAAGCAGGTAGCAAGAGACGACCCGGTTGTGCGCGATTGTCACTGTGCGCGATTGTCACTGTGCGCGATTGTCACATATTCCAAAGGTGTCCCTTGTTAGCACGACCTGGCAGCAGGTATAAAATCCTTGACGCCAGTAAGAAAATGCGGCCGTAAAACCATAGTTCCAAACTTGACCATGCCAACGATGAGTAAAACTCATCGAAGGCGGCCGATCCCAAAATGATGGGAAATTGTGCTGAAGAAGAGGAAGAAAAAAAATTAGGACGTCGTACTGTATTACACAGAGTTACCAGCAGTAAGGCGTCCGGTAGAACCCGACTCTGACTCTGACAAAACAAATTTCTTTGAAGCCGATCATCCTGCATGGCTCCCCAAGACAAACCAATTCACAGTGCTATCCAGTGACAAGTGAGAAGAGTGTAGGGCTGACCCTGTCTACTGATGTACTGTAGAAAGGTCAGAAATGACAACAAGGAACTCTAGTTCCACGAATTTGACACTGTTAGCCTGGCAATTCTGGAGAGGGAAGAAAATATTAGTATTCAGGGACAAGAATTTTTCTTATTTTTTGCCTAGCACAATGCCATACAGGAAAGCTGAGGATACCATTAGAACTTACTTTGTTACCAAATTTTACCAAACGTTCCACTGTGAAGTTTTTACAAAAAGGGATCAGATACTAAAAAGAGATTCGCGCAATTCCTTCCGTTTCTTCAATATGTATGAGCAAATAGAATTTGTTGTTTCGATAGTGAATATTCTCGTTGCTGATCAGTTTTGAGTAAACTAGTTTATTGAACGACTATGATCACAGTGAGTGTGTGCGATGTGCTGGGAAGCTCCCCTTACTGTGTGGGCGCGCATGTGGCGACAGAAACCCCCGGGGGAGAGCAGGCGCCATCCTGCACACCGCTTTTTTCTCCCCGCAGCGATAACCGGCACTGCCTGATAAACCAAGCGAGGTCTGCACTCTGCTTCTGGCTACCGTAGTATGCATAGTACACCAGCACAAGCCTCGCATAAAGAAGGAAGCTGCCAGAGGCGTCTGTCAGTTTCTTCAGATACTACCTGCAGACTTGGAACTCAACACTCACGCTCAGTGTTAGTTCTCTTTGTGGTTTCTTAGTCAGCCCTTCATGTATTCTCCACGTCTTTCAGCATAGCCTACAACAACTGCCAGCACATTTATTTCGGTCTCTTTTCTTCACTGGTTCTCGTGAAACTAAAACATCTGGAAACATTTTCGATGAAAATCTCCTGTGTCTTATTGTGATCGAGTATAGTAGTTGAGCGTTAAAGGTCTGTCCTCACGCTCGGGAGGACAGATTTAGATTTCCGATAGTTTTCCGAAATCACTCTAGGCGACAGCCAAAATGGTTCCTTCAAAAGAACACGGTAGAATTCCTACCCTTTCTTTGTCCCCAATCCTTTTCCGCCTGTAATGACCTCAATGTCGACGAGACGTCAATGTCAAAGATATTTTTAGCATGAAATTCTGTCAGCAGTACCACGACATGGGAAAAAAAAAAATTGTGGAATCTCATAGTCAGATGTGCGCTGGACAATTTCACTTTTTTAAAAATAAAAAAATCTCAGTTATTAGTTTACACTATACCCTGGTCACCAAAATGAGGGTTCACTCCGGCCTGGAGGCTAGTCTTGAGGCACGGGCTGCGTCGGGGCTTGCAAGCTGAATTCACGTGGTGAAGACCCCAGGTTCGAGTCCAGTCATTGGCGTGGGTAGCTTGTATGAAGTGTAATTTCCGTCGCTTATTGTCTTTACTGTTGTAATAACGAATACTTTAACTGAATTGAAGCACACATTTTGCTGATACAAATTAGAAATATAATAGCTGCATGAATGGATTGAATTAGTCAAATCAAAAATAAAATTGTCTACAGCTCGATAACTTTTCATGCGCAAGTGATTTGTCCACGCCTAGACTTAAAACGATCCTTCCTCTTTTATTACCGACGAAATGTCGGAATAATTCACGACGACTTCATTCCAAATAAAACTGTGTGATGGTATGAGTTCTCTCGTGGTTATAATGACGATGATCTAATATTCCAGTGGCGGATTTGTAATATAACACAACAGGCGTAATGATTTCCGTAGTATGAGTTTATCATTGTGAAATTGTAAACACCAAGACTACGTTGGTATAGGTTATTTTTCTGATTTTATATTGGCTTATGAAGCGAAATTACAGTTTACATTTATTTTTGGATAGTGGGTTGTACCCTCTTACTTCTTTCTTGCTTGGAGCATTAAGCCTCGTTGTGGTGGAGGTCAATAAAGGCAGGAGAGAATTGGGGGCGGGGGGCGGTTAGGAATAAGGCCATGGCCTTTTCAAGGAACTATCACCTAGCGTGATTTCGGGAAACCATGAAAAACTGAAATCTGGATGGCAAGACTGGGATTTGAACTCGCGTCCTTCAGAATGACAGACCTGAGCGTTACGTTCAACCACCGCGTAAGACTCCAACACATTCAGGAGAATAGTTGCGTGGAATGCTAGGAAAAACTGTTTGAAGAACTCAAGTCAATTACAGAGGTACGAAATTAGGCACACTACTCTCTGGAAAATAATAACAGAAACTCTCATAAGCGCTTGAATAAATACTGCAAAACGAATTACGATTATCAAAAAAGCGTTCCGTGAATGCGTTAAGTGACAGTTAAAATTAACTAACGTTGTTTGTTAAAAAAAAAAATAGTTCAACTTTTCTCAGTTACATCAATATATGTTATAACATGGTTTATTTTTCTTTAACACAGTATATATTAGTAACACTGAGAATTTCATTACGTGTATGTTAAAAATCTTAAGCAGTTAAGAAGAGATAACAGGCGTATTTGTAAAATGAGAATTTTATTCGCATTCTTGCACGATTAAATTGTGAGAACGATAATTTTTTTGTAAATATATAATTTAAAACTGGGCCGTAAGCCGATGTCTGGCTGCGGATATAATAATTGAAAAATGCCCAGTGCTACAGCACAAAGCGAGCGTATCGGAAAACAAACTTAAAAGGCTGTAAATCATTTCTGAGATTTCATTTAATTTTAATTAAATCCTTGCCCATACTCTCCATTGGATTACGGCAGTATTTAATCTCTGTTTAAAAGCTGGAGCACTTCCCATGGAGATAAAATGAATTTTTAGTGTACTGCGCACACTTAAAAATAAATCAAACTTTTCACTATATACAGATGGAACAATACACACTATTTACTATTCAACATTAATAACGGCCGCTGCAAATATAGACAACAGATTAAGTGAGAATAGCGAACCTACCAACCTTTACCAAAAGTGGAAACGATACAAGGAAAATAACCAGAGATGTATGATTTATAATGTATAATTTAATGCTCAATAGTACATTTTCGGTGTTTCTATGTGTCGGGCTCGTGACAGAAGCTATTAGACGAAGTTAAGAGAGATCTGTTGTTGTTTAAGTTTTAGGGCGCGTCGACGACGGGGTCATTAGCGCCCTAACAAAAACCAGGCGTGACAACGTGGCAAAATTGCCGTCTCTGTGGCCGACTTAAGAGAGATCACTGAAATCATAATTTGCTGAGTGGAAATGGTTTTCTTTATTACAATTACATAATTTGTTATTAGATGCACATAAATATAAACTGATTATGACACCAGGGCCGCATTTAAGCATATAGGCTACATAGGCTGTAGCCTAGGGGCCCGCACCACAAAAAGAGGGGCCCCTCACCACAACCCTCGCCTGGGCAGGTAGTAGAGCTAAAAAAAAAAAAAAAGGTCGCCCATAAATAGGTCGAATTTCGAAATTTAAGAATCCAGCCACTGCCGACAGGGGGCCCGCACCACATGTATAGCCTAGGGGCCCACAGAGCCTAAATGCGGCCCTGTATGACACAGATTCAGAACCAAATAAACAAAAAGTAGTTCAAGCTTAGTATAAATCCCTCTAATGCAGACATATTAAAGATTACGACGCAGCCGTGGAGTATGAGCGTTAAAATCCAATATTATTGTCTTTTTTGCACTGTTATAGTAATAGTTGCTTACATTATGTAAAAAGCTTTTCACTATCTATAAATCATATTGCAAAAAAAAAAAAGAGAGAAAACTATGTTGTGATAGTACACTAAATGCCTGCATCTTCTACATTAAAGACTTAATATTAATTTCTGTTAGTTAGACACGCTATAGGTTAAAAACCGTAGACGGTGAACAAACAATAAATGTTCTTTTTTTTTTATATGATGCCATTCAACCAACCAATATCCATTACATACAATTTCTATGAGTAAATAATCCAACGTATTTTGCTAATCAAATAGTTGAAATATCCACCTTCCATTCAAATAGTTTTAACAATTTATTGAAAATCAACCGTATACTTTAACTGTAATAGTATCCATAGGTCAGCGTGAGTCATTCTGCGCGTCTCAGACTTGAAACCCAGAGAAGTGAAGAACCAATTGTTTATTCTCTGTTATTTTACTCTGTACCGTTGACAAATAGGTCTACGTATGGTATCCCAGCAACACACGCAGTATAAAAACATCAATGGCTGCATAAATTGTATGTCAGTGAACCAGCAAACTTCAAAATCAGCTGATTGGATTAAACAAATAAAATGAGTCAAATGAAGACAATAATATTGAAACAATATCTGGAAAGTGGTCTTTTCTTGAACCTTGAATACACGTTTGCTTCACACAACACCTGCTCTCAGAAAATGTGTTCTGAAATTCCCATCCCTTTCTCTCTCTCCTCTCATACCGATAATAAGAAAACTTTCACCGCTAATAGACAAAATTTAGCAACTAAAAGACCAAGGGTGCACCAGGCACTTTGGACCAGTTCCCGTCTATTCACTTAAGGATGCTTAACAACAGAGAATTCTATAGATACACGCGCAAAAAATGTTGAAACTTCCTATAGATGTTATCAGTTTTCAATTGTTTTATTTGTCGCGAAAAATGTATCACTGCAGTTTTAGTTATTAATAAATCTACAGTAATGTTAAATGTGAATGTAACTCTCTGCCTGTTACGTTTCACCACTAAACGACTAAAGCCGATCATGATGTAATTTGACAAGGAAATACTATGTACCAATAGGAAGGATATGGAATACGTTTTTCAGTATAAATAACATTTTGTCATGGAATTTTAAAAAACTAACCGAACGGTGACAGACAGATGGATATCATGTGTAGGCCACTGTAATGTTACATCAGTTACTCAGACTTTCGTTCTCTCACTCAGTTCGTGTGCAACACCTTTTACGAAACTTACAGCTTTCTATATCCAATAATAACGATAAAATTATAATTCCACGCGTATGAAGTCACGGGTAACAGCTAGTGTGCTTCATATAACAAATCCAAAACAACAAAAAATGATCTAAATATACCATTCCAATGTTTAAATACAGTAATTACTCTTATCGCGTCAGCTAACAAAACAGACACTAATATTTGTAGTTTCCCAGGAGCCACGTGCAGATGACGGATAGCCAAATCTGCGTAGCATCTTGCCCTCAGCTGAAAAGAACATGATTTCCCTCAGGACCAGTCGACACGTACAGTAAACTAGACGCCGGCTGGCTTGTTACCTCGCTGGCGGAAACTGGGCAGCAGCTCTATTAGCTCATTCATAAAGGAACGCTGAGAACTAAGTTAGTTCACTTCGCTACAGACTCTTCTGCAGCTGATATCTCTGGAATTTACTCCGGTCCCTTTCAGAATATGCTACAATGCGCTCCCTCTAGCCACAAAAGCCTCCCTGCGTTTAGAGGTCGGCTTTTCATAACCTCTCAAATACAACATGGCTCCCATTCAAGCAAGCATCCATTCGAAATGGCAAAGGAAATTAGAAGCTTCCAAACTAAGGCAGTCTCAGAAACGCTGATTTGCTTCACTATAACCAGCTGCAAACGTGGAATAGAACTTTGAGCCTATAAACAGTGTTTTGTTAATTTTATAAACATTTCGGACTCTTCTTTTTGCTATTACAGCTCTTTCCTCTATTCATGATATCAGGATACGTGTAGATGAAGCCATTCTGTTTCAATAGATAGTCGCGTTTCGGCGCCCCTTAAATCAATTTTGGTTTGTGAGTTTCATGCGAGTAAGCTCTTGCTGAAGGTACCGTATTCAGAAACACTAAAATGTCAATTTCGTGAGCAGATTATCATGTATGAATTATTCGCACTATCAGATTCAGTGTCTGTTTCAATACTCATTAGTCGTTCTTGTGTATCATTCCCATACTTCTGATCATGTTAAGTGAGCAATAAAAACCTTGCATGAACTTCCTTGGAGAGATTGAAGCAATTATCGTAAATTTCATACGATTTCAGCAGAAGACAAGTTTCTTCTTACGCATTCTTAATTATACTGCTGGAATATGGTAAGTCATACGCTTTTGAAGAAATTTTTATGTACGGTATTGTATTCCCACTTCCTGGATCTAACAGCAGTTTACTGTGCATTTAGTCTTTCAAAATGTTTAAGTATTATGATCGCATTTATCTATTAATCTTAGCGGGACGTTTTAAATGTATGATGTACTTCACTATCAGATCGACAAAAGGGAAATAAAAAAAATACTTAAAAGAGCGTCCATTCATTACCTCAAACATTAAACTTAATGCCAACGTCACAGATGCAAAAAATATCTCACAAATATTAACAGAGAGGTTAGTCCATTACTGCCAAAATAGAGCCCTTCTGACTGTAGAACTCTCGTTTATTTTTAGTATGTAGGTGTTCCTACAATATTGTTGGGAGTGTATCAGAAGTTCCAAACGTTTCACCGTTCTCCATTTCTTCCATAACAAGTCTGGCAGGAGAAACACACTCATCCCAGAAAAATCGAAGTTGTAAAGTGAATAAAGCAAACTTGCAAGAGGAAAAGGGACCCTAACGGCACTACTGGAAACTTATTCAAGAGAAAAACTCAGGGTCTCACTGTAAGAGAGAATAATCGCGCCGTCTTGGTTTGAATGTTGTGGTAACATTGAGAAGTATATAATTCAAAATGAAAGAGATATGAAACTGAGATCAGCCTTGGTACCATATTGGTGCTTCCACTATCTTACCATTTACTTTGACGTTCTCTTTCAAAAGTATCACAGTATTTCGAAATTTACTTTAATCGATCTGGAAATTTTTTTAAACTGTCTACCATAATGTATTTCATACGAAACAATATTATTTTCACTCGACTAACACGACAGACGAGTGGGATCTACTCTGGAAGTTTCGTTACTTGACCAGTTGTGTCCCTTTCCCACGTTGTGCGTGTGGTGTGAGAAATGTCGGCCAATTTGCTTGTTTCTTTTAAGTTTTTTTTGTCGGAAGTCGTTTACCCAGTCGTCCTCCGTTGCACAGTTTTTTAATACTACGAGATTTCAAATGTACAGTTTTCCTTGTCACTCGTAATATTCTGAGATGCTTTCCAGTAGCGTCCAGGGAAGGCGTATTCACTTCAGTAAAAATAACCATTAAGGTATTTTTAGACTTGAGAAAATTGATCATAATTTTAAAATTGTAAATGCATCATTTCTTATATATCTAAATATAACAATTTATGATGTACTAAATAATAAAGTAAGTATAGTAAATAGAGACTGTGGAGAGACCATCAAAAAAAATTGTCTTTATAAAGGCTGTAGTCTAACTTCACTGTTATACTCCCATTGCCTGGAACTAACAGCATTTAACCATGCCTTTAATCATACACAATTTTTAAATATGTACAGTAAAACTAATCAATGATTGAAAGAAAAATTTAAGTGTGACATGAAGCTTCAAGCAGAAACAATTGATTTGTTGATACTGTCGCACTTCCAGATAAAAGTGAACATGCTTGAGCAAAATATTGTGAGAAATATTTTGTCTAGTTGAAGACGTTAATTGTAACAAAACCTATATCTGCAACTGTAACAACAGACTAAATACCACGTTAGAAACAGCTGAAGAAGCAGAAAGATAATCCTGTTATATAGGAAGCGAAATCTTAAATTAATGGTCGAATCAATCATATCAGAAATGCTAGAAAAAGAATTCTTCAGAAAATAAGCAATCTATCTGTACGAGGGTCGTACTAACAGTTATATCTTATTTGCAGATTATGAAACAAATTCGAAAGAATTCGATGAATGATCCTCTCCACAAAACTCAACTTTCTTACAACACTGTATACATTTTACGCAGGGTACTGTGTAGAATAATTTTTGCTCGTCATGTCAGATCTTTAGCTAGTATATTGTATGTTAGTTTCGGCCAACTAGGACCACTTTAAGCCTTTGTTTGGCTTGAATTTGCTGTGGATGTGTACACATCAGTGCTACAACTAGAGTTTTTAGCCCAAGAGGGGACCTACAGTTTAACGTGGAATCCGATCCACGGAAGCGTTCTGGCGTATTTCACATTACACAGTAAGCCGTGCCAGAGGTGAAGGTGGGGTTAAGGGCTTATGAAAATCCCGTCCCGGCCGAGAGAGAGATTCGAACCGGGGACCTTTCGTTCTCCAGTCAGACGTCTTAACCACTGATCTACGAGGTTAGTATTATGTACTTTATCAAAATGATGCTTGGCCACATAGAATAGATGAAAGAAGAAAAATATAATATTTATAAACTGTGATTAATGGATTAATGGATGAAGAAAGAAGATATAGGATAAGCGCTCACATTTTAAGACAGATTCCGCGTTATCAGAAAAACAGATGAAGAGATGATCGGCAAATTAAGAAATGACTGTAAAATATGAAAATACGAAAAAAAAATTACAAATACGCATCGACACAGGTATACAGGTCCTTTGACTCCTACAGCGATTCGCAGATGACTTTTTTTTTTTTACTTATGGCCTTACGCCTTGTCGACGTCGAGGTCATTAGATGCGGGATGGGACCGAGGTAAGGGACGGGAAGGAATTCGACCATGGCCTTTTGAAGGAAGCATCCCGACATTCGCCTGAAGTGATTTGGGGAAACCATGGAAAACCCAAATCTGAATGCCCGGACGGGGATTCGAACCGGCGTCCTCCCGAATGCGAGGCCAGAACGTTAACCGTTCACCCACCACGCTCGGTGCAGATGACTCTGAAGTCGATGACTATCCTTCAGTCTGCAGCCCTTTCACATTAAATCCTCCCTCCCTAATAGTTACAATGAGACTTAGCTCCAAATGACATTTTATTTTTCCAGACATTTACTACACTACGGAACTTCTTTCAAAACTAACTGGTTTACTTAATCCCAAAAACACCCTTATTCTGAGTATTAGGTCTCGTTTACCTTTGTGTTATCTGATAGTCCAAAATGGATTTCTTCAATTTAGCAAGTTTTGTTATTCACTTCAAATTTATTTTATCCCTAGATCAAAATGTAAAGGAAGTACAAAAATCTTACAAAATCTATTTAATTTTTAAAATGTAACGAATGGCCTTGTTTTGGTAAACCTTGGAACAGTTTGATTGACATATTACAAATACACAACTGGGTAGTTTCTTGATAATTGGTATTATGAGAGAAATCGTTTTATGTCGTAGATCAGTTCAAGCATAATGCTATGTTTAAAATAAACCGTATTACGGAAAATTAATATTAATCTATTAGTAGTTATTGGTATATACAGTACTGTTTTTACTTGTTTTGGCTTAACGTTTTACACCACATCGACGTCGAGGTTATTAGAAGCGGTAGGATTGGTAACAAGCGTCGTGAAGGAATTCGGCCAGTGCCTTTTCGAGAAACCATATCGCCATTCACTTGGAGTGATTTCGGGAACCCATGGAAAGTCGAAATCTGGATGTCCGGACGGGGATTTGAAATTGCGACCTCCGAACGCCAGGCCCATATGGTGCCACTTGCTCACCGAGCTCAGAATTAAAAGTTAGTCGCATTGTTCTGTTGTATTTGTTAAATCAGTTTACTTTAACATGTATTAGACTTCCAAAATGTGTATAAGATTAACGTGGTGATAGGTAACTATTCATATTTTCAAAGTTCATTTAGAAAACCTTTCACACATGTTCGATTTAGCTTACTATTAAAATTTTGCAGATACCCGGGACTATATTGCGTGAAAAAAGGAAGGTAGTCATCACGATAAACCGTTATCCGAAATTGTATTTTCTGATTGAAGTGTACAGTATCCGCCTAGAAGCGTACTGAGCTATATTGTTTTTGAGAAACATAAAAACTTGCGTCCTCCACCTGCGAATGGGATGAACGCAAGTAAAGCACTCGTCGCATGTTACTCTTCTAAATGGAGAAATTTAGAGCGGTACAGAGAAAGCAGGTGCGAGTCGACCACAGGCAGTGGTAAGCCGCCGCCTATTCAGCGGGCTGACACACCCCCACCTGCATGCTAATCCTATGTGGGCGCCCATTACCCCCTCAGAATTATCAGGGGACGACCGTCACGGTCTATTGTGCTTGCAGCCTCACAGTGGCTCAATTATCTAGCCTTACCACCACACAGGAAGCGCACTTATGCAGGACGCCACACATACAATCATCACAAGTAGTCGTGTAAAAATCATTCACCAAAGTCACTTGTGGACTTGTTTCTATGTAATACTGTTTTCCGTCTATGTCAGAACTACTGAAATAGCTTTTAGAATTAGCTATGAATTAGAATCTCTATTTTGGAGATGCGGTTTCCCACCTTCCCGAAGCAACCCAATAGAATATTCCAATCCGGACAATTATCTACGTCATAATTCCTTCCATTAAAGTCCAATAGATCTGGAAAATGTATTCAAGGCAAGAAATAGGAAAGAAATTAGATGTCGCCTGTTTATGGAACACTTCCTGGGCATTCGCGTGGAGTGGTTTCTGAAATCGTGGCAGACTGAAATCTGGATGGCCGGACCGGGAAGCGAACGACAACTCTAGCGTTAACCACTGACTCACAATGCTTGATGTCATAATTTCGAATATACACAACTCACTTCTGCTCTTACACTGTAAAGAAAACTTGCATGCTGCCTTCGGCTTGAAAGTTGTCATAATTTCCTCTCGACGTATTAAGCCAGAATTACGACATAAGCTAGCTGTTCGTCGTTGTGTAGTTGCACGTCTCTCTTTTTCGACCGTGTGATGGATGTTTGTTGTGAGCGTCGTCTATAAACCTGATGAGGAGGGAAATGACAAATCAGTGTCGTACTGTAGCCAATGACGATAACGATGTATTAAGAAAGTCATGGATGTAACTGGTAATCGACTAAAGATTGATACAACTAATTAATATAACTAAAATTGCAGCTTATACTGTCTTATCTGACAGGAATGTAGACAGATAAATAACGAATAACAAAACAAAGCATTTGATGCTGATTGATTTTAAAGTAGACAAAAGTAAAACAAAAGACATTAAGAACAACAGGAATGATTATGCTGCGTCAGGTATTACGCTCGCAATAATTGCAGTCCATTTGATAAGAGTATATTCTAAGAAATGTTTTCCGATATACAACCAAAAGATGTCGTCTGTACATTACTTTCCGAATGTTCTCAAAGAAGTACCAATACAATTGATGGCTACAGCAACGACGGTATCAAAATCAAACTGAACTAACGAAAAGAACATTCTTCATACACAAAATTAATTACCAAACCTTTTGGTTTTGTTCCCGACAGAGAGAAAACATCAAAAGTTAGCCTAATATTTGTAAAGAATATTTTGAATGTTATATTTGGATTACATGGCAATATTGAAGTCAGAGAAATACATGGCCTGGAAACAAAAGGGGAAAAAACCTGAAACTTGCTATTGAAAACCGCTGAAAATTGTTTCGATAAAATAGAAGGTGAAAAGCGTTTCAACACGATTGTGAAGAAAGAGAATCTATACTTATAAAACGCAAGTTTTGGTCATCTGTGACGTCATCTGTCACACCATGACGTTGCGCCATGACGTAACGCCTTACGCTTTTGTTCTAGGATATGCACGTTGCTTAGTAACAGTTCTAAGCATCAGCGAATAAATTAACTGTCAGAACATTGAAATAAAAGTATGTATTGCGTTTAAATCGACATATCAATCATTAGTTGCTTATATTTACGTATTATTAGTTTCATATATACAAGTATTCCTTAAATTCTTTGTCCATAGATATGTATGATAAAAGTTTTATTTTCGAGCAACAATGTTAGCAAAAGTTTTGATTATATTAATAATTAGCATGGATCAGAATTACAACTGGCATTTGACGTTACAGCACAGGGTATGAATAATTTAGTTTTTTTCAAAATAATTTAAACTGTCTCTTATTACTGAAATTATTAAATCGTTTCAACGGAAATAGATGAACACTGATCGCGGTCTGTGCAGTGTACACTACAATTAAAACAAATATTGCGTGGCATAACGTAAGATTTATCATAATTTTCTTTGTTATCACTGAGCAATATTATTGAGGCTATTATTTCAGCAACATGTAACTGTGTCAGCGATTCAAACGTTGTAATATCGGTCTGAATCACGAATAACATAAAAGAAAGGTGTAAAAATCGACGATTTTTGATCAAAATTATATCGCGATACATTACTGCCACTAAAATGCGATACAGTACATTTATTAACATGAGTGAGATTGAAGTATTGTTTTTTTCTGGCGGCCAGTTTAGCGTAGTATGTGGTTAGGTTGAAATGCAACCTGGATCCAATGGAAACGGAAACCTTTTGCTACAGCGCAAGGCACGAGGAATTACACTGAAATGCGATACAGCACATTCATTAACATGCACGAGACTAAAGTATTGTTTTTTTTTCTGGCGGCAAGTTTAGCGTATTATGTGGTTAGGTTGAAATGCAACTTGGACGCGGTGGAAACGGAAAGTTTTTGCTACAGCGCAAGGCACGAGGAATTACATTGACTTTTAGTTTATAACAATTGTATTTAGCTAAGCAATTGCTAAGAAATGAATTGTCAGAACACTGAAAGAAAAGTACGTATTTCGTTTAAATTGGCATATTAATCATCAGTTTTTTTTTTTTACTGAAATCATTACATGGTTTTAATGAAAGAAGTTCCAAATTGATCGCGACATATGTTGTCTAAACCACAATCAAATATTACGTGGCATTGCGTAAGTTACGATTTATTTTTAGCATCCTTCGTTTTCACCGAGGTCATTATTTCAGCTGATGTAGGCTGTGTCAGCCGTTAAAACATTGATCTTCATCACAGGTAATAAAAAGAAAGGTGTAAGAACCTGTGAAGATTTGGGATCAAGTTTATATCGCGATGAATGATGAGTGATGACACTGACATGCGAAACAGGGAATGTATAAATTCGCGTGTGATAGAAACTTTTCTTTTCTATCAGCAACATTAACAGAGATTGTGGTTAGGCTGCAATGCAACCTGTATCAAGTTGGCAACTGAAGCTTTTTGCTACAACACAAGAGACGATAAATTACAATAAGATTTATTTTATAACAATTCTGTTTAGCTAAGCAACTGCAGAGAAATAAATTACCATAACACTCTGTTAAACCCGTCATTTTTGAAGGGCTTTGGGGTTAGTATAGAGCAATCTTAAAAACACTATCGGTTTGGTGGGAGACATGGGATTGATCGAGTGACTTATCACACACAAAACTTTCTTGCTCGATGGTGCAGTCGTGTTATTAAATCTACATAACAAACTCATAGAAGCAGCGCAGGTATCACGTAATATCGACATGCGTTTAAAATTTGTAAAAGTTTTGACAGGTCCAAAGATTAAATGCGACTATATTAATTTTAAATTAACTCGCGAGAAATAAAAAAAGATATTAACGTCACTTAATAGAATATTCACAGCAAAAATAGAATATTGGGGTGCACGTAATAATTTTGTTTTGTGTTGTTATTTGTCCTGCGAGAGTAATATGGCAGTTGGTGGATTCAGCTCATTTGTTTAGAAAATAATTGCCGTTACTGTGTGGTGACAGGATATATGAAAATTTTCACGTCGGCCGTTCAAATACGGAGTGATGTTATTAAATTTTATCATTGTGGTAACGATTCGCAATTAATGCGCTTCACATGAGGCTACGTATAATCAGTTTTAGCTCATAAATAATGCACACCCTTTATGACACACCATGAGAAGCTTTTGGGGGCACTAGAAAATATTAGAAATAAAAAAACAGCAACAAAAATAATAGTAACAGAGTAAATGTAACATCTAGATCGGATTCAGTGAAAGTAGTAACATAATTTTGCTAAAAAAAAATAAGATTACAACTGATATGCAAAGAAACGGCAGTGTCAAAACCAGTATACTATCTGCAAAAAATTTCTGAACATTATATTTAAGGAGCACAGGACGTAATAGGAGTGCGTCTCTGATTTTGCAAGGCCAGAGAGAAGAACTGAAGCATGTGAAAGAATGAAGTAGATATTTTCTGGGAATAATGTCTCACATAAGGAGATTATGTAGAAATTCGACAAAAAGAGCAATATGCCAGCTTTCGTTCTAACATGTGTGGGATTAGTTCAGTTGTTAATAGCTGGTGCCGTACAAGGAAGGAACTTAGCAATTATCACAGATAACTGCCAATAAAATAATCATTTCAATCAGTTTTTGCTCTGTGGCGGATGAAGTTATTGTAAATTAGGATTTCCGAAGAGATACCATAAATAATTGATAATTACTAAACTGATAATGCTTGCATACTTCTTTAACGTCTTTGTTTATCGCAGATTTACAAAATGCTTTGTCAATCTATTTCTCTCGAGCATTTCATGTAGGTGAAGACTGAAGAGTACTAATAACAAGAACAATTGTTTTTTCACCAAGCATGACAAAACAGCCGTAAAATCAATCTTATAAAAATATGCTGGTAAATTGACTCTGTTCTACAGAAGAGCAGAACTATGTCAGAATGGACTGTACAACTAACTCAGAAAAAAAATCCCTGTCGAAACCTAACTTTGGTAATAATCAACGAGAAAGCTACACAGCACGATGTAATCACCGGTTTATAACAATAATTAACAAATATCAGATTTTCAGTCATTACAACATTCATCTGACACATCTAATTTGTACCTGCGCTCGGACTTAAGGTGGTATACCTAAGTCATCTCTAATGATAAAGATCCAGTAACACTACACGTTTCGTTACAAAAATAACATTTTTCTTTAATAGCTGTTAATTGAAAAGAGCTATAGTTGACACGGATAGCTTCAACAAACACCCGATACTACTGTTAATGGTACTGATTGAGTAGTCGTCCGTGGCGCAGCATTTTAAATTTAACCTGTTGTGAAAATCACTCCTGGCAACATCGGTTTTCCGGTTACTAGAAATGTAAAACCCTCATCGACTGTTTCAGTTCAACATACAATTGTTTTGTGGTCGCTGTTCTTAATGTAATTAAAGTTCTGTCATACAGGCATAAATTTAGTGCAATTAATCAACCTTTTTATATTATTCGTGTACAATTATTGCTGAGTGATTGATCGGTGGAAGACAAATATGAAACGATTTAATTTCTTCTGTACCCAAGTTCAATCTCGAACCGGGGAACCACTGCACAGTGGTCCTAATCAGAATGTCTTTTTGGATACCTTCACGATCAGAACTCAACGCTGAAATGGAGTGTAACCAAAACCATTGAAAAAAATTCTCACGAAACTAAAATGTACCATCATTTATTTCATTCACAAAATATGAGCGCTGCTCGTTTTAAGTCATTTAAGATATTTGTACTTTGTCAGGTATAATGTTGCTGTAGGCGATTCCACGGTAATGGAAAAGATCGTATGTCTGTTAATAGTGTATCTCGAGAACCGGTACAACGCCACAAGGACTTGGAACTATTATCGGTTGTTTGTTACATCGTGCTGGGCGCATTAGTAAGACTCTCTATCTACTGACAACGTCACGAACTTTCGTGCAACCCCTAAACAACATCAAATGGGTCCACATACACAGACGGAAAAAAAAATCCCAACACCAAGAAAGACTTGTGTTAGATAAACGAAATTTGGTAGGCGTGTTTATACATCTGAAAGATGACATCGATTCAAATTTCGCGCTTCGCGCATAAGTGTGGCGCTAGTAGCGCTACTCAGAGCTTGCAAATCAGGTTTGCTTTAAATACGCGCTGTAAAGTTTGTGAACGTTATTTACCGCTGAGATTTGACATAGTGAGTTGATGTTAGCCAAGAATGCCTTTAAGAAGACGAAGAAGCCATTATCAACAGCTCACCGAGTTTGAACGAGGTCGTGTAATAGGGCTACGAGAAGGTGGATTTTCTT
Organism: Vandiemenella viatica; assembly: GCA_031002005.1. Lineage (NCBI taxonomy): Eukaryota > Metazoa > Arthropoda > Insecta > Orthoptera > Morabidae > Vandiemenella > Vandiemenella viatica. Next base: position 344,402,872 of record JARYHS010013630.1, read on the forward strand.
TTCGCGATATTGCAGAAAGACTTGGCCGGAATGTATCCACTGTGCATGATTGTTGGGTGCAGTGGTCAAGGGATGGTACTGCCTCAAGAAGACCGGGTTCCGGGAGGCCACGTGGCACTACTGAGAGGGAAGACCGCCGTATTCGGCGTACAGCTGTGGCGCATCGTACTGCGTCTGCGGCAGAAATTCGAGCTGCAGTTGGTACCACAGTGACACAACGAACTGTTAGAAATCGGTTACTTCAAGGACAGCTCCGAGCCAGGCGCCCTGTAGCGTGCATTCCACTGACTACAAGCCATCGCCGTTTGCGACTCCAGTGGTGTCAAGCCAGAGCTCATTGGAGGACGGAGTGGAGATCTGTTGTGTTTTCTGATGAAAGCAGGTTCTGCCTTGGTGCCAGTGATGGCCGAGTGTTGGTCAGAAGGAGGCCAGGGGAACGCCTGCAACCAAACTGTCTGCGGCCTAGACACACTGGACCTACACCTGGAGTCATGGTCTGGGGAGCAATTTCCTATGACAGCAGGAGCACTCTTGTGGTTATACCAAACACACTGACTGCAAATTTGTACGTCAGTCTGGTAATTCAACCTGTAGTGCTGCCATTCATGAACAGCATTCAAGGGGGAGTTTTTCAACAGGATAACGCTCGCCCTCATACCGCTGTTGTCTCGCAACGTGCTCTACAGAGTGTCGACATGTTACCTTGGCCTGCGAGATCACCAGATCTGTCTCCAATTGAACACGTATGGGATATCATTGGACGACAACTCCAGCATCATCCACAGCCAGCACTGACCGTCCCAGTATTGACAGCACAAGTACAACAAGCATGGAACTCCATACCACAAAGTGACATTCGAAACCTGTATGACACAATGCATTCACGTTTGCAGGCTTGCATTCAAAATTCTGGAGGTTACACCGGCTATTAATTTAACAGTATTTCACATTTGAAATGCATTTTCTTGAGCTTAAATTAACCTGTGATCTTGAAAATTTAATCAATTAAACATGTTAACTTGACAAATGCATTGTCCAAATTTCATTACTCTACAATAATTTTTTCTTGGTGTTGGGATTTTTTTTTCCGTCTGTGTATATAAGAATTTAGAACGAAAAATTGAAAATAGTAAACACGAAATTCATTAAAATGGATCATTCATTGCTCAAGCAAAAGCTAGCATTCTCCACGATAAACAACAGCACCCCAAAACAGATGTTTTCATGAATCTTAAAAACTTTTCAAGCGAAAGGTTGGCTAGGTCCTCCAAGAACACACATGTTCAGCAAGTTCCTTATACATATCGAGCATGATGGATGAGCAGTTACCACTGGGGCCTGGAAATTCTGATGGCTCGAGTCCGTTTCTCGATTCCACTGTACTTACCCAGCCCCCATTCCCTCGCCGCTCTAATGACCTTTGAGTAAACAAGTCATAAACCTCCAAAAATTCGGGAGTTAGACTACTGGTTCACTTTTCTAACGTGAAATCCAAACCATTGGACAGCCACGCAGGACAAAGACTGAAGGTGTTCTTGCTAATAAAGTCCTTCAGTCACAAACGTTACTCAATTTAGTACCAGAACATTTTTTTTCTTGTGGCTTTATTCCTCGTTGACATCGAGGTCATTAGGGGCGGGAAGGAATTGAGGGTAGGGAACTAGAAGGAATGCGGCCATGGCTTTTTGAAGGAACCATCCCAACAATCTGCCTGGAGTGATGTGGAAACCATGGAAAACCTTAATCTGGATGGCCTGAAGGGAATTCGAACGCGCGACCTCCCAAATGTGAGACCAGAGCGCTACCACTCATTTACCACAATCGGTCTCCAGAATAGATGAAGTGGAAAATGCCAAATGTGAAGAGCCAATTGAATTTCTATTCCGCAATTTTGTTCAGACTTTTGTCTATTCTATGGTTCAATGAGAAACAAGCTATTTATTAGAGGGATTTTATCTTGAAACAATGCCATGATAGATTTTTCTTCTTGGTTTTTTTGTGGTCTTTACAGGCCGGAGAGGATTGTAGGCAGGTGACGGGTAGGAACTTAGCCATGGTCTTTTGAAGGAAGTATCCCAGAATTCGCCTGGAGTGATTTTCGGAAACTGTAGAAAACCCAAATCTAGATGGCCGAACGGGGATTCAAACCCGCGACCTCCCGATTGCGAGGATAGCGTTACCACTCAACCACCACGCTCGGTTTGCGGTTCGGGGATGAAGCCCCGGCCTAGAGCACATATTATGGGTTGATGTGCCATTCCTCGGTGATTGATGAGGCGGTGTTGAGGCTACGCCAATTAGAAGCCGCAATGAGGCCGCCAGTACATCACGCCGCTACGCTGCACCTGTGGCTACCGGCCCAACTTAACGCCACTCCGCCCCGGGAATTAATTTGCGACGCGCCGCCGGCTCGCTGCTGCAAGTAATTCTTTGGAACGGATTTCTTTTGTTTTTTTGTGAGCGAGGGGAGATTGCATCTTCTCGGTGAGCGGCTGCAGCAGTAATGATATCCGCGGCTTAATTCCTGCAGGGACCGCACGAATATACTGGGCAACATTCTTACACATAACGATTCACTGCAACAAGCAGAATATTACCTTCATCCTGCAGTAATGGACCTCCAAAACATAACACAGAGTTTTTGGAATCGACGATTAGTTAAATGGACGGGATACACTGTGCAGCTCAGGTGTTATTTCCTTGTTGTTGGGTATAAATAAGCAGAAATTATCCGCTAGTTTGCTGCGAGCGTTAAGGCACCACAAGACTGGATCGAGGAGGTACAACGGGTCAGTTCCCGCGCACCGGCGCGCCGCGGCGGGCTTCATTACGATTCCCAGGCGGTTTTCCGCAGTCACCTAGGGAATGCTGAGACTGCCCCCTATCTCCGCCTCAAACTACATACGGTATTTTCCAAATAAAAATACACAGATCGTAGAAAACATAAGTTACGCGAATCGTAGATATATGGCAATTCGTGAGCTTCCTCCATTGTTCCAGGAACTGATAATCCCTAGTTCTGACTGCTCGTGGAAACAATTGGCAAATTCTTAATTACAAGCCATGTTGAGAATCGAGGTTTTGCGTGATTCGATAAGTCCACTCGTAAATAATAACAATAAACACAGATTCAGGATAAAAACACAATCAGCATTTTTATTTGATTGGAAGTGGGAGAGACTAATTACGATTTCCAAGTGTTTATTTTCTCTCCCAAGCGATATTTCTTATTGACCATCCGAAAATCAGGACAACGCAGATATTCGAATTAAGAATTGAAGAAAGATCATAGTAGGGTTATCCCCTTAAGCGACTGACCAATTTAGATCCCATAGGCACCCCAAATGACAGTGGAAGTGATGCTACAACATACGCACCAGGATTTCAAATGAAGCAGTTAATAAATCTAAAAAAATGTCGCCGTATTCAGTACTAGTTTCCGGACAAGGCAGAAGGCACTTCCAGATCCAATGCAGTAGGAAAAGGATACACTGGAAGTAGAGCCACAGATTTTGCCTACTTAGCCTGAAATATCAACTTAGCCCACAGTCAAAACATTGGTTAGAACCTCCAGAAGAAAGTATAATCAGATACAGATAGAAACACTAATTGCTGTAGTCCAGTATTCACAGTTTAGTTTAGAAACGAATCTACAGAAGTTATAGCTTATTTTCCCATACTCAAGACGAGCTTTGCAATCGGTATAGGTACCCCAAAAATTGCGGAACAACAGGGAGTTTGAAACTGGCTCCACTTTTCAATTACCGATCCGCTGTCTAGTGAGTGGCAAGAGAGGGGAGGGGGAATAAGGGGGGTAAACTGACAGGATTTCGCTGCTGACCAGCTGACTTCACTAAAGTGCTAAATACACAGAGGTCTATCTGCGATAATCCCAGGACTGCTAAGAGAACACCGTAGCAAAAGGAGACACCTTTTCACTAAACCAATACTGAAAACATGCATTCCTTAATTTAGAAAAATAAATATACAAACAGTATGTAACATTTCAGTAAGACCATCTAAAGAACAAAATAGGAAAACAAAAGAATTTTTCTTGGTTTCTAAACCGGTTCCAGAATAGAAAATTTGATAGTGCTTGTTGAACTGATATAATGTTTCATAATTACATATTCTACACTTTTTTTTTAGCTCCCTCACACAGTAATCGTTATTTCATCTCGCATTAAAAATAAGATGTTATCAATTCTAACTCTTTGGGTTATCATTATTCAAATGTAAATACGACTAATATGGTGTTTATGAAAGGTAAAGGTTGTTGCTGTCAAGATGTCCGAGGCCAGGCAATGAAATAAGCGGAAATGGAGCTCTGCATTCCATCTCAGTACTTCAGCATTACAGTGGACGTAGTACTCTGTGGGGCTTTCTGCACCACACCGGTACTCATTTGACAACAGGCTAACTGGTGCTGGGAACGTGTTGTCTTCGGCTGCACTGGTACTGGAACCCCGGTCTTTCAGAATGAAGGGAGCGCTCTGCTGAAAGTTAGCCATCCTACTTAAGTGCATAGGTTTGCGATACATCTTGCACTTCTTAACAACCCAGTTAAGCCATTAAAAAAAAATGCAACCTTCTGGATCATATGGTTCGAGAAGGAAAACTTGTATTTTTGAAGGGCTCAAATATTTCTTTGTGAGAGTTAGGTATAGATTTTATTCTGCGAACTTACTACAACGCGCACTGAAGTAGATCTGTAATTACCGGAAATATTAAGTGAGATAAGCATACGATCTGTTCTCAGGTTTTATGTCAGGATCCATTTTTTTCATATAAGGTAGTGGCAAACTTCAAAGCAGTAGGGAAAGAGTCTCAAACGGTGAGGTATTTTTCCTTCGTCTTAAACTTTAGCATCTACGCTCTGTCGAGGTTGCTGCAAGAATATTGGAAAGAGTGGAAGGGATGGAGTGGGATGGAGGGAAATGTCGAGTTTGTACCGCTAAGGAGCTTACTCTAACCGGAGGAAGAGCCTTACAACAACAGAGGAGTTAGTCCACCGCGCATGTGTCCTCAAAATATTGGGCATCCGGGAACTTCATGCGAAGTTCTTTCGAGATACACCAGCCGAGGGCTTTACAAAGAACTGGCAAGGATTGCGGGATTAAAGCTTTATTTTAACGGAGATCCAAAAATTCAGTACATTTAAACATAAATACTCTCTTGCGCAAAGCATTTCTGTAACAAATATGCTTTAAACAATTCCGAATAAAACACATTTTACACAATTTTTTTTATAAAAAAACACCAATCTTCATAAAATATGCATTTAATTTTAAAAAATGCATTGTAAATTAAAAACAGTCCAGAAAAACAGGTTTCAAATACGTAAAATTGGAGAATCTTCTCCAATTAGTTCCATGTTTGAATGCTTGCTGGAAAAGTTACTTGAGGATGAGTTATACATTCCGAGAGATGTGAAAATATTTCTAAAGCTTATATATAGTGAATTTTGCGCGGGGTTCGTAATTCTTCTTGTAACTTATTGATATTTTCCATTTTATTTTTAGTTATGGAAGTTAACGAGAAAATCAAAATTATCTGTATTTTATAATGTTTCCTCCAAAATGGTTTCTAATTTTTTACATGGTAAACTTCGGAATATATTTCATTCGTCAGTCCACAATCCTGAAAGCAAAGACTAGCGTAACTAAAACATACTGAGAGATGGATAGTAATATTACGGAATCATTTTAGGTAGATGCGAAAAAACGAAAAACATGGGAGTTCTTCAATTTGGAATTGACATGTCACTTGTAACGGTTTAAATATGACACTTAGAAAACCAGTGCTGGAAGGATGAGCATGAATAAAAACCGCAACCTGTCTCTCCCTGCCAAAATGTTAATCAATAGCGTTTGCGTTTTGTAATAACATAAGTTCTACTGTGTCACAATCGGCAGTCTTGCACCGCGGAGTAAATCCATCCTTGGTTCATCCTCCATAGTTGCAGTTACTTTTTGACCTTCTCGTGGCCTAAATTGAAGAATCATCTAGGCATTCTTATTGAGGGATTTGGGGAAAACATGTAAAACTAAAATCTGGATGGCCGGAACACTAACTGCGAACATTCTAAATGCCTGTTTCAGATGATACCGTTCTCTTGGTAATTCTGTTCTAGTTTAAAGGAAACAGGATACATTTACATTTTCGTTTCCATTTCTGCAGCTGCAGAGTCCAATTTGTTAGAAAGAAATAATTATGATTTTATAACTTAAAAACTTTTCACATTTCGCAATGAAACCATATCGAAATCAGCAGTATGTTTCACAAAACTGCTCTTAAAAGCCAAAAAATGGATTGTTCTTCTAAAGGGCATGGCCGAATTCCTTCCCGTTTAGTAACCCCAGACATTTCCCAGTTACATTTCCTAGTTACATCGACGAAGCGTAAAGTCTAAAGCAAAGAAAAAGTGAAGCATACGTTGCGATGAGATTGTTCTAATCTCTCCATCTAAGGTTCTATTCTTATTGAAAAGAAAGTGGAGATAAATATACACAATGATTTTCTATATGCCTAAGTCATTTTCTTTTTACCCATATTACTATAACGGCCGATATCCTAAAGAACGTTTTACATTAATAAAACAATGCGAAAAATTAATCTTATAAACTTATCAATAAATATTTTGAATATGTCCTGGTCAATCTATATTTAATGTACACGTTTCCGCGTCGGATTTTACATGTTTAGTACTTATGCTGTCAAACCAGCGCTTTAAACGACCGGTTCTCCTACTCGCGTCATGTTCGTTTTCTGGTTCTGGGATATTTATGAACACTACAACAAAAAAATATACCAGGGAGCTGAATCTGACAATCTCAATGGATAGAGGCCTATTTTAATGTTATAATAGCGAAGGGTTTTACTGCGTAACTTAATCAAACACTCTCGTGCTTCCAGCCTCGTAAAAAAAAAAAAAAAAAACATCGCGTTTGAATGACGTATCGGTTAAATTAATCTGAAACCAGTAGTTTCAAACCAACTGAAGTGGAACATTCTTCAAATTCAACTTATTAAAAAAACAAATGACCAAGAACCGTAAGTGGGGAGAATTTATATGACCTGGCGTTGTCAAGAACGATATACTCTCCCGCACGGATGATTTCGTACAGTCATTGCAGCGGCCTGGTGGCTCAGTTGTTAAGCCGTTTGACTGCTGCTCGAAAGGTACCCGGTTCGAATCCCCGTCGAGGCGGGGATTTCGAAAAGCCCTTAACACGACCTCCACCTCTGGCACAACTTGCTGTGTAATGTGAAGTACTCCAGAACGCTTCCGTGTACCGGATTTCACGTTAAAACTGCAGATCTCCTTCACCCGGTAGGATTACCAGGGTAGGGTAGTCACAAGAGGCGCACGCGCGGCAAATATAAACCCTAGTCAGACCAGCGGCCGAACTACTCTTCTGGGTCTCCCGGCCAACAATGCCATACATCCTTTCTTTCTTTAAGTCATTGGATATTGACATGAATAATATATGTATAAACTTTTTACAAAGGCCAGTAAAAAATATTTTTAAATTGAGTTTACTATGCCTTATTCGAATATGTCTTCCAGAAGGCATAAATAATCAAACAAATAAAAAAGTTAGTAGAAAAATGTGGGCATGTAAAATTATTGAAACGTTACAAAAAGATGGAGGTTTTTCACGGCGTTTATTGTCCAATTCATGAAATTCAGTTGAATGATACGTTCAAATTTAGTTATTTTGCGGAAACCAGAAGTATCGCTATTGTCTTCCTGTAAAATTTAGCAGGATGCATTAAATGCTGAAAGAATTATCGGTCCAGTAGTTTCGAAAATAAGAAGAGGAACGGAGTTTTTTGTTTTTAGGAAAAGTTTTCCACAAGTGGTGCAATAACAACGAAAATCAAAACATTTTGAGAGTCAGTGGGTCACCAGCTTCTATTTCATGTCTATAGAAAGTATTTTCTTCGACCCCCCCCCCCTCCCACTAAACCAAGCTCCATAATTTTTTTACGTCTCCCTTTTTTAAAAAAATTTGTATTGTAACTGTGTTAAAACTAGTGCGAACTAAAGTATTGCGCAGTTAAAAATTTCTAACAAGTAAAAGGGCTCAGAAATTTTGAGGGCGCGACACACGGACGGATTGAAGAAGGTGCGTAACCGAAAAAATAAATGTGCCCAGTGATGTTTCCTTAAGAAGAATATGGTTCGTTCGTACTCCTTAAATAAACATGGGATTTGTTCAGACTCAATGTGGATATGCAGTAACAGAGAAATTTTGATATTGAGTGTTTATCGTAGTACTGTATAGTGTGTGAAGTGCCGATCAAAACATTTGAATTTTTGGCAAGTTTTCCTAAAATCGTCCACGTCATTCACAGAACATTTTTATATGAATTTGTTACATCCGTTTGAAGGCAATTGCATAGAAGTTGTCGAAACAATAAGTTGAACTGAATTTCACCTTTGTCCTACTTAATGATTGTGGTAATAGTGGTAGCTGTAAGCACCGGAATCTCAATTAGGACACTATTTTCAACCAAATTTGTTTGTGGACACCAAATCATTAACAACTTTAGTTGAGTCTCCAAAATAACAGTGTGACAGAGTCGGGTGGTCATTTGAATGATGTTTTCTCTTCGAGGGCCTATTATTGATAGTTGCACTTAAAGAACACGGAATACAATTACAGAAGGGAGAAGTTGCGATAGAATATGCTGAAGGGAAGTGTTGCTATTTTGAAACCAGCAGAGTACTTTCTACTGAGTCGACCTAGTGTTCTATAGGTCGTCAGTTCGAGACAGACTTAGGAGATGGATGGTTTTAACTAAGCATTGTGTTCGTCTTGACCATACTAAACAAAAACTAAAAATATTTAAACTTTACATATAACGTTTGCTAAAACGATGATCCTATGGTCAAGTAGCCGAAAATCGTTTTTCTTAAATAGTTATTTTTTTTATTTTCTCAAGTAGATTTCAATTAATACCCTGGTACATCATTGTCATATCATTTGTGATCGATCTAGAAATAGTGGCACACTTCCCTCAAACCGTTGTAAAGCTAATATTCAAAAATTCGAAATACAAACAATGTTTCCCTTCGAAAATGGACAATTTACACATAGTGAAACATCTTGAATAACGAAATCAGGAAAACATTCTTGTCCCATTGAACCAAAAAAATTCCTCGACGACAGGGTTCTCCGAATTCTAAAGTTTGATATCTCAGCCCTTTTATATCTCCTCTCATCACTACCACCATTAATAATTCTTGATAACCCTAATGCAGATCCTGCAGTTTACCCTGAAACACATACCTAGTTTCCATACGGATCAATATAGCTCTAACGATCAGAAATTGAAGCTGAACAGTGACTTAAGATTCGATAGTATCATTAAAGTTTTGTATCACACAGAATTTTAATTCAGTACGGGTCCTTCGAATACACCTTGCCGCAACACCGACGGAAGATGTATTATTCAACGTAATCTATTACTCTATTTACAGCACAACAATTACACAGAGGCATAATCAGATTTCAAGGGGAGTGACTAACTCATTTCGTGCAAAAGCGAGGTTAATTGCTTAATCTATTTTGGCACTATAAACGACGTCTTTAGAGATGCAAGATATCGTGTAACAGAAATACGTTCTCAGAATGCAACGAACGACTCGCCAGATTGTCAGCATTTGTAGAGTATTATGTAACGGCCAATTAAATTACGTGAATTGCTGACTGGCTCTTTATTTCCACAGTCGGCCCAAGGAAGCCTTTCGCAGGTTGTTACGTCATAATTATCTGTCCTGTAAACTACGCTGTGCCAGCATTAACGCCAGCACAATGATCCTTTGCTGCTCTGGAATTCTGTAGGGAAAAATATCACAGCATTGACAATGAGCTTAATTTTTTTGGACTTGTACATATCCTAACGAAGGAAAAGAAATTTACGTTAGAATGTATAGAATTAAATACATTACTCGATTGCCCGTTCACCTTATTCCAAAACCCGTAACGTTGCGGCCCCGAATTCTATAGGATACCAATTCGATTCCCGGTCCCGTGTCCAGATTTCTATTTTGAATGATTTACCGAAATCGACACGGGAAAATGTCGGGATGATTGTCAGTTCCGAAAAACATGGCCGATTTCCTACCTTTTCGCCATTAGCAATACCCTCCCACATCTATCCATGTGTTAATAAAAAAAAAAACTAAAAAAAAATATTTTTAGTGTATACGCTGTTGAGTTTAGAGAACAACTTTGAGAAAATGAGGAGAGGTACGGCCAAACGTGCTACTGACAATCATCTACATACCTCTTAATCTTAAGGCGATGACAAAATATTGTTTGAAAATATACATTACTCTTCAAATTCATACAAATATCTAGGTGGATATATCTTTTTTCTAATTCTGGATGGGTTGTGCTGTACATGAATCGACCCTAGCCAAGTGTCGCTGTTCTGGAAAGCTGGCACCAATCATTCGCACAAAGCACTAAACTTTCCACTGTAACGGCTAAATATTTTCGTTTCGTCATTTTATTTTTGGCATACACATATAGCACTACGTAAAGGACACCGATGGAATTGTTTCACTTGTTACTATTACGGAACCTTTAGGACGCGAAAATATCTAACTCATTAGCTGTACTTCCGAACTTTTCAACATCAATGTTAACACGCCACCTCACTTTTCTTAGAATACTTACACTTTTTTCTTATGGCTGAAGAGAGTTAGTGAATTTACGTGAATGTCATTAGAGCATTTGACGGAATATTTAATGGGTTATTGTAGAGAGAGGAAGTAAATCCGCGACCAGCTCTAGCAGCTTAAGGTCTCAAGTTGAAAGGTTCACTGGTTCGAATCAGGGGAATATAAAGGATATTTCTGCTTAAGTGTTGTGAATGCCGTGTGATATTTGATCATCACACAGATTACATAGTGAATAAAACAACTAATGTAGACCACAAACGGAAGGTAAATTAAATCCCCACGAAGGAAGCATACAAATCCATTGTGTCAGAGGTATGACGGCCAGTTCCTTTCCTCTGGGACCTACAGTTTAACTTGGAATGAGAACCACGGAACGACCAAGCGCAGCTCATATGATCTAATACAACTCTTAAAAATTCCTTGTCGCACCAAGACTCCGAACTTTTGATAACAAGCGGCTTAACCACTGAGCTACCAGACCGCTCTCGCATAGTTAACAACCAATCATAAACAGGCTGCGACTTGTGACATGCGAGTGATACACCTTAACTGCTTTCAGTTAGCCAAGTCGGTGATAACTCGACCAATATTACCAACTGGTGAAGAGCAGTTCAAAAATTTATCAAATGCACCAGGTAACTCAGTAAGGACGTTCATCAGATTTAACTGTTTGAAAACTATTTTCATGGTTATTAATGGTAGGTTGGGAGAAGCTGTAATGAGTGGTCGGAAGCGCAGGGCTAAGGCAAGAAACCGGAAGCCGCGCCCAGCCGACCCCGCGGCCACTATGTGGACGCGTCGTCTTTTTTCCTCGTCACTGCCCTGCAAGCGATGGGCGCCACCGTTGAAAGCCGGTCCGTACACTCGCTGCACCGGGCCACATGCGTCCCGTGCAGCCACTACTCTGAGGTTTCTATTCACTGCGCTCGCCCATTCATTCTCAGGCCTCCTTCGGCCGCCGACTTGAGACGTGCTCTTGCGTTGTGTAATCATCTCTCTTCCTCCATTTGTTGTTGACTCTGCTCTCTGGGTACGACAAAAAAGCGGTATTAATCAACCCTCCAAGACGACGTGAATACGGAATGTGCGGCACAGGAGTCGGGAACAAGTTTATTAAAAAGCGGAATGGGTCACAGATTTAAGAGATACTGCTCCGTAATTTATACGTGTGTAAGATGTTATCTATATCAAATAGAAATACACCTATCTGCTAAAGTTAATTTTATCGACGTAATTAAATGAATAATCAATACTATAATAAAACTGAAACGGGTTGTGTCTGTACACAGAAAGTATTTTTGGAAAAAAATATTGGTGTCGGCTATTGGGAGGAACCTGAAACCAATACACCTATTTTTATAATTCTTATTTGTTTGCGTGTTTTTGAAGTGAAACGTCTTTGGCACCGCTGGGGACAAATATGTCAGCATTATGCGTTATGTACGCATGCCCTACAATGTTTTGCGCACTTAACGATATTTTTATGCAAGCAACTATTCATGTTAAACGATGGATAAACATACTATGGATAAACATATTATCTGTAAATATCTATATAATAAAATAACTTTTCATTTGTTACAAATGAAAATTTGGTTTCTCTGATGTTTCTTGCATCTTAGTTATTGTGATAACGGTTATCAGATAATTTTCTCCAAGTTCTTCTCTGATATAATAGCTCTAAACACAAAAAACAGACTAAGACTCGAATCAATATAACCTACCGATGCGCTTTAACTTTTTGATAATTTTCATTTTTTTACGGGAATAACTTGGACAAAGTTCCTAGTTATTATACAAATGCAATAGAAATAATATCGTTCGTCCAAACGAGTGCGAAAGAAAAAAATACACAGAAAATACATAAAAAATATACAGAAAAAAGTGTTTATCACCCACAGAAGTTTCACTTGTTTCGTGTGTACGCTCCGATGCACACAATTTAGTTTTTAGTTGTTTGTTTCGGCATTATTCATATACTTATAGAAGATTTTGAAGGAATTGTCTCAGTTAAGATATGACTTAAAATCGAAAGTATCTCTCATTCCGTTCCGATACCTGACGACGGAGCAGAAAAATTAATTTCTGTCGTGACAATTCTAAACTAATCCGACATCACTTTAGTAATAGATAAATTTTCATAGGATTTTCACAGTTTGAAAGCTTAGGAGCTGAATTAAAATTTGATTTGTATATCATACTACCTTCATAATTGATAGATAATAAATTAAAATCTGATCAAGACATTAAGAAAAGGTACCCACTTAATTTTGATGAACAGTGTGAATTTTCTTAACACAAATTTTTAGTGAATTATTGATAATCCTTAAATCAGAGTAAAAATGACCGATCCGTTTTCTGAGCAACGCAACGAAATCATGATCAATTAAATTACAGTTTACGTATAACAATAAGAAAAATGTAGTCAAATTTCTTATCGTATAGGTTCATCTGAAAAAGTTCTAAAGCTTTATCAGGAAATTAGGTGAATCGTTTAAAATTGCATAAGGCCCGCATTTACATTAAACGATACTGAAGAATGGAGTATTAGAGACATTTCATAAATTTATAAGATAAAATATCTTCACAGAAAGGACTTTATGAAGTCCTAAAAACAGATTTAGTTCATAACTTTCTTGGATCTTCGTTTCTCATAGGGTACGAAAGTTAACGCGCAGTTATATGGACTGGAGTCCATCCAGTGTTAAAAGTGTTTCATGAAGATCCTGCTTTTGATATAAATAACCCACTTCCTTTAAACTAACGTGCTGTTACCACATCGGAAGATTATAAGCTATGTTAATGGACATTTCAGGAATTCTGCCAGGTCGTCTCCTTGAAATGAAACAATATTGCGGCGTGAAATCGTTACTGGATTATTGTGTCACCGGGAACCTTCGATCACACGTCTTTATGATGATTTTCGACAGACACTAATTTTGGACTACTGAAGAACTAGGACGGCAAATTACGTAATAATTTTCTGTTAAGTATTTGTATTGTATAATACCTTCTGGTGTCTCCTACAGGGAGACTATTTAAATTTGGTGCGAATTTAAGAAGTCTCCATCCGACTTCATCTTCACCGAGAGATGGAGTAGGAGATTTACAAACGAAGCTTCAAATTGGCGCGCTCCCCTGGTGGGAGATCAGAGAACCTTTTTTTTACACCTGATAACATCGGGAAAGCCTCCACTTAAGTATTTGTATTATCACTCTCCTCCACAGCATGAACTCGTTTCTCAGTTGTTCTTAAAAGTAGAAAGTAAGCTCGTGTATTAATCGGGTGTTCATCTAATGCTTCCAGCTGTACTCATGGACCAATTACTGACTGAGATAGGCCAATTTCAAAAGGATACATATCTTGCGTTTGTACGTATTCAGAAGTAGGTGGGAGTCTCAAGAAATCCAGCCAACATATACCTTTCTGAGGAAGGAACAGAGTTACACACTTATTTGCATGTTTGGAACAGCCCTTAAACCCTTCATTAACCGAATCCACCGCCAAATATCAAAGGGACGTCTTTTGTCCTGCAGCATTGAACAGCTTCCAAGAGAAACAAACTGTAACAGAAGAACAGCTTAACCAACGCCCAGTTCGATGTTTTTACCTATCTTCTACGATATTATACCACTAGTGCGTCACCCTACATCAGATGGTATGTCAGTTGAAGATGGTGAAGGTGATTTGATCGCCGAAATATTGTGTGGAAAAACCATATTTACCAGAAAACATTCTCTGGCCACATTACCCTAATCAGACCCAAGTATAGATTGCGAGTAGGTGTTTCTAAAGAATTCCCGCATACTCGTACAAATAGTGATATTCGACAATTTTTCTTATTAGCTTTATTTGAATGTTTAGTTTCTGAGGAGTTTAGTTTGATTAATGCGTGGAATGTTCAGCACAGAATGTTTCAACGTAACTTTTAAACTGAATAGTCAAAAATGTTCTGCCAGTTAAGTGAGTCGAAAGTATGGAAGGCTTGAAAATTTTATAACTCCGGAGAGGTAAAGTTTTCCACAGCAACGATGAGAGTGTCTACCACTTATAGTAGCATTACGTGCCATTGAAGTCATCAGCCTCTATTGGGCTCTCGGAGTGTACGGTCAGCTAACTTTGCACCCTCTGACAGCTAGATTTGTGGTTCGATTGGGAGAAACCAAACTTTCATTTATCGATTCAATGGCATCCCGTACAGAAGATACCACGATAGTTCGCCAATTGTAATTTTGGTCACGGTGAGCATCGAACTGAGAGATTTGCGTTAAAATTTCAAAAATTCTAGTTGTATAGTCACAAAAACTAACAGCATTCACGAAAACATAACTATGTATAGAATCGACAGCGAAAAATCTAAATGGTGTTACTTACGTCCACAATGCTAAGACCTTCACACGTCGTCGAAAAGACCAACGGAAACAGATTACCGGAAGAGTATAAGCAATGCTGCTACTTATTCCAATTCACAATGAGGCATTGACGATATAACAGCCGTAGAAGAACCATTACGTTCCATGCAGGTTCAATTACAGGCACCTGAGAGAAACTTAAACTACAATAGAAATGGACCACAATTAACACACACTGCGACCGCGTTAAAAAATACTTTGTGTTAACGACGCAGCCTACGCCAATTTTTTAAAAAAATAGTTTTCACTTCGCGCAGTTAATTATGTGTCAATAACATAATAGTACATATAGCGCAACTAGGTTGAGGCTTACTATATCAGCATCTACGAAATGCCAGCGCTCACTCGAAAGCGAAACCGGAGCGACCACTGTAGCAACACTTAATTACAAGTCTATCCTTTATTTCTCGTAATTAGGTCCAACGACTGGGGCAGAACACCTATAAAACAGTGTTAAAATAGTGATAGAATTGCCCAATCTCGGAATGTAATAACGAGTAATTACCATTACCAATAATTGTGGTGGGTGCCTTGGTGGGCAAACCACGTTACAATTATCTTTCATACCTTTATGATTAATAATTGTGGATTTTTAATTTTAATTTATATGAAGGATTGGAAATTTATTAATTTAGCAAGAATCTCGACGTTGGTTGGAATTTAGGAAAAATTGTCACAATATGACATTTATTTTCTTATCACTGGCGATTACAAGTCTGAGCGAATTTACCGTTAACATTAACACAAATTGGCAAAATCATAAAAGCAACGCTCAGAGTTACAATTAGCCGTCATGAGCAAGCAAACAATTGTATATTTACTTTTAAATATCTCAGAATCAAAATGCAAGAAATAATGACAACTGGAAACAATGAAAAATACAAGTTATGACTACCTCAGACAAAGGCATCATAATACTGTGACTTTACAGTTAAAAAGAAAATCATGGGCGCCAGAATGAACAATATATCATTCGAAAATAACTAGTTCTGGCAAATTATGCCGCTAGCTCAGGGGTTTTTACAATTACAAAGTGAGAACATGGACCTATCCTCTCAAAGTCGCTTACGGGTTCTGTTTCACGGAATGCACAATCACATGGCTTGGTCGTAATCAATTACCATTGTAGTTCTGCGTCTGATGTCTGTGATGAGTGTAGCGGACCCACGATATGTGAGATTATCTCACAAGTCGGCTATAGGCATCTCTGGTCTGGCAATGCGCATCATCGCATTACCGGCTGTGT
Organism: Vandiemenella viatica; assembly: GCA_031002005.1. NCBI lineage: Eukaryota > Metazoa > Arthropoda > Insecta > Orthoptera > Morabidae > Vandiemenella > Vandiemenella viatica. The sequence continues at coordinate 344,419,230 of JARYHS010013630.1, forward strand.
TGCGGTGATACGCTCGCTCCAGCAAGGCAAGCTGCAGTTAGCGAAGAAGTCAACTTTCCAAGTCAACCTCAGACTGGTGCGATCGAAGTTAGAATGTAGAATCTAGCTCCTCGCTCTTCGGTCCACGAGGAAACTTCTTGCTCCGCCCATTTGTAGTCTCGAAGCTCACATACAACAAAAATTCCCAGGATTTTGAGTTATACGCTCATTTTGATTGGACCTTCAGGTCGGCACCTAATGTCACGTGATATCCTCGATATGTGATTTGGCCAAAGAATCCAACAGAGGTCGGACATATTCGGCTAAGTTCGCCGGGGCGAGAGAACATTCGGGTTTCGGACGGCAGGCTTTTCCCGCTCGGTGAGTGACCCATCCCCAGGGAGCAGTGTGTGTGGTCTGGCAAATCCCAAATCCGCGACGTCCTGTCGCCATGGCTCGGAAAGACCAAGATTAGCTTCAAGCCTACATAGCTCAATAACTCTTTAATATTCGCTTTGCTACGATACACTGTATAAGTTCACCATTTCATTACAGTCCTCACTTGGAATCTTGCGTACTTTATAAAATTACAACAAAAATCTATTCACGTGGTCGCCCAAGATTTATGTAAATTACTCTTATATTATTACATATATAATAAAAATGCACCTTGTAACGTGGCGACAGCGCGGCTCGTTACAATATGGCCGGCCGTTGGTGAAAAATGAAATTATGGTACAATAATTTTATTTTTAACTACCTAATTCTATCTCCATTGTGACTCAACAAAAACTTAAGCATTTTTATAATTACATTAATTTTAAATGTGATTCCAATAACCATCGGTATTCCTGCCTTGTAAGGTGAATATATAACGGGAGCATATGTCCTTTTGGCCGTCTTACAATTCTTTACAAACAGAAGCACGTGAATTCAGGTAGCCTTCCCAAATACAAAGTTATATTAAACACAATACTAAAATATACATGAAAAGAAATTATTTACATACATGTTTAAATAATAATAATCTTGAAAATATCTTGTATCAAATCTTATCATTAAATCACTAAAATGAAACACATTAATAAAACAAAACATTTTGAGACCACTTATGCAGAAAGTGGTGGAACTATACATTGTATTTACAATTTAGCGTGATGTTTTACTCATGTGCATAAAAATAATTCTGCCTTCAACAAACATCCATAAAGATGCTAGAGGTGAGCGTAAAATATCTCATTACATTGCGCGGTTTTAATCTCAAAACAACGGAATAGTTTAGTCGGATTCGGTGACGTGATTTTCGTCATGACCGACGGTTAATTCAATAAGCATTTCAGAGAAGATGTGCCCGTGTTCATGGTCAAATATCACTAACTGTAATCTTAGATTTTAATGACGTGGCATTTACTTATAATTCAACGTGGTGTGGAATGAACGATGTAAGTACATGTTTTAGTTTGTTACGTAAATTATGAACCTTACTCGTTGAATGTTAGGTGGTCTCCTAATTAGTCTTTCATTGGTCGACATCTCTAACTTGTCTATTGATGACTCGAGATTATCTCGACATTCAAAGAATAAAATTTTCTCTTTTTATTTAGGATTTATTATAACCCTCTTAACATGTCCGTATACTCCACGTTTTATGCCGAAAATGCATCCCAGTTAGCGAATATTTTCCTTTTATACACTTATGCTTCTTTAGCTTGTATGAAAAGGTCGTAAGCTTTGTGCATAGAACGGTACGATCTCAGGTTTTCCGTTTGCCAATACAAAGCAATTTTGAGATTTCACGCTAGCAGAATACTATGAATCTATATAAAGCAAGAATATAAACCTTGAAATTATTTCGTTGAGTGCACACAATTCTGAGCAAAACATGTGCTGTCCAACAATAGTTTTAATCTAATTTACGGAATACTATACAATTTACAGTAAGGGTACGCGAAATACCGCTAGAACGAGGCATGAAACTTTTGTTTTCTTTCCCATTCATTCTTGGGTATGCGCTACCTGCTAGAATTCTAGGAACCTGCCGGTTGAGTTCAGCCGTCTACCCGCGCTAATGATCTAAGCCGTTCGAGGGTAGCTGTCCCCAGCTCTTTCGAAACCGTTACTTTGTATGAAACGGCTTTAAATTCCGGGCGTTATGAGGCCCGATCTCGGTTTGTCCGTACGTCAACAAATAACAATTCTTCGAGATCACTCTGGCCACCAAATAAGGCCAGAAATATAGCAGGAAAAACGACGATATCACCAATAATCTTATTGTTCACGTCTTCACCATCTGTGCATTTATCATATACAAAATTCCTTTTCAATTGAAGTTAGCATCAAATATAATTACCTTAACTTGCAAAGTTAGCTGAATTATTGAATATATCCCGTAAATAAAGTTTTTTCCCTTAGCCTTTACAAATGCAGTCGCCTTTAACTTATTGCACTTTGACCATGCGCTATCGTCAGCAAAATAACAGCAAGGTATTGTGAAAACTCTCCTGTATATCTGTAATCGTTCAACTTAATGATTCCTAATTTCTGTGATGACTCAACACAATTTAAACAAATCTTTCTGGCAAGGTTTCGTGTTCTATAGGGCATTATCTATGGCACGTTAGCCACCCTTTACAGATACAAAAAAAAAACCAAGAAGTAAATTTCGTTGACGAGATAACTTGCGATCTTCGGTCAACACAGACAAAGCGATATTACGCTCGCTGTACACTTCTGCTCAGAAAAGATATAATGCAACTACCTAAGGTAAAATGTTACATCGAACTCCTGCATCACAAAATGTTGAAAACCTTTTCGTTTATGTCACAAAATACATCTCAGAAAGCATATCACGATATTTGTATCGCTGTCAGATTCATTGTGATTGCGAAGACAAGAAATTGTGCTTGCTACTGGCGCTTCATTTTCCGCGAGTGCGTATCAATTTATTTGGCTCAGGAAAACATTTAATATTTCAAGATTTTTATCAAATCAAGTCCAATTAACAGCGTGAAAGTCAAAAGTGACTATTAATATTTCACGTGGACAAAATATGAAGTTCGGACTAGCGAAATAAGCATTACAAATTCCGACTATGGAAACATCCTAAGTAGCTTTAACTGTAAGTGCAAATTTTGGTAACTGGAATTTTAATTTTCCGTTTATCTAATCTTTCCAGCAAAACAGACGGTTTAGACTAGCGAAACCGGCATCGGCGTTTTTCAAGCATGATTAATTTCGGTAAGGCGTCTAACCTAAAAGAATGTGTACCGTACATTTAATTTCCCTTTTTTTTATGATTCAAATCGGTCAATTCATAGTCAGCCTTTTCGTCAACGTATTTGGCATGCTACACAACTTGTTGAACAATGCCTACAAGACGAATTTGAGACGTCCGTGGATCTTCCTCTGGAAAATAATTCTGCGTCGCGAATATTCGTCTTTACCGCTTTCAACAGGATTTCGAAGGACGCAGAACCTTGGGCTTACAAGGTTACAGACGTTCGGCGGTTTGTGCCCGACAGCTAATGACATTCCTGGAACAGGTATAGTGTCCGCCGACCGACAACACTTACTAACTGGTGCAGCTGACAATTGCGTCTTTTCTGACCGCAAGGAATGAACAAATTGTGTAGTGTTCCACACAAAGTTACGGACAGAAAAACTCCACGCGATGTTGATAGGCTGTGATTCTGAGACTGATTTCGCATTTCTCCTAGGATTGGAAAACTTGCCGACGCTTGTCTGGCTTTTAAGAACGACATGTACTGTACATCTTTCCTCTCCTGCCCTACAAATGCCTTATGCTTTACTGACAGTTTGCACTTAACTGTGGATCCAAGACAACTGAAATTGTGTTTCTTGATTTCAGATATTTTTGCGTACAAACTGACAATTTCACTGACTAAGAGTTGAGTGGTGACTTTAACAACCGACTCACTCGCAGTCTGTAACACCGCATTCGGAGGATTTTCTGGAGGACTAAAATTACTACGTTCGGCTTCCAGAAATTCGTCCAGTGACAATTTCAACTCGGTTTGTGCCGTCTTAACGAGCTCAACTGAACTTGCCACGGCAGTCATCTCTGAGCTAAGTTTTCGGATGTTTTGTTCGCTTTGGTCTTTGACCTCTTGAACAAATTCCGAAATTTGCCCTAGGTTTTGGCCGTTCTCGTTTCGCATCTGTTCAATGGACGGGTCGGTGGCGTCAAGTCTTTTGGCCAGTTGTTGGTCTGTGTTTTGGGTTGGCTCTACTTGTGAAATTTCGATCCATTCATCGGTAATCGCAGCAGTTGGTACCTCTGTGTGTTTTTGTGACTCCGAATGGAAGGTGGATAATTTCCCGTCCAAATTTGTTGAAATCGCAGCTTGCGAATCAAAGCGTACATCAAAACTCTGCTTAAGCGAATCCCAATATCTCTTATGTTCCTCTTTTAGTAAATCAAATTGTTGGCTTATTGCAGTCATCAACGTGTTTAACATTTGCTGTGATAGGAGTGGTGATTCTATGGGAATTTGTGTTATTTGTTGTGTCTGTTCTGAATGTGCGGGCGTATTCTCTGTCATCTCACCTATAGGTGACGGAAAATTTTTCCATATCTTCCTGTGGCGACAAAGTAGACTGCGAACTATATGAGTGGGTCGGAACTTCAGAACTTACGTTCCCCTCCCCTGCATCCGATATTTCGCGTTGTTCCGCTAACTGAATCGAATCGTTCATGATTTCGAGAGAGTTTTGCTTATCAGACTGATCATCCATATCAAAACCTTTTATTGTACGGGATCGCAGCTTCATAAGAACACACAACGAATGAATTTACACCGCAATTGTGCAATGACGAAATCTAGACTCACAACAACAAAAATACCGCGAATTTCAATACACACAAATACATATACCCCTCCAAAATACAACAAGAGAAAAGCAACGATGAATCATGCAACACAACACCATGAATGCAGACTTACTTTCAAACACATGGGCAAGACATGCGTGTCTTTAATTTTCTTACAAGCTACCATGCATTAAGAAATCAACACTGACGTTAATCATTTAAAAATTTGAAACTGATCACAAAATTGTTACAATACAAAGTGTATTGCATCTCAATTGAAATACACAAATGAACTTCTTTTTAATGCGTTGAAACAAAATAAATTTTTATGCATTGAAACAAAATGAACTTTATGCATAAAATATAAGTGAAACATCAAAATAAAATCTTGTATGAATATCTATTGACTACAAGAATGATAAAACAGCCAAAAACCATGTGCAACATTCCATGAAACTTTCCGAATTTGGGCTCCAAATTGTATTAATTTGAATTAGTGCCACCAAGTTCGCAGACATTAAGAAGTAATGTCTTATCTGGCACCAGCGTTGGGCGACATTATGTGGTGGGTGCCTTGGTGGGCAAACCACGTTACAATTATCTTTCATACCTTTATGATTAATAATTGTGGATTTTTAATTTTAATTTATATGAAGGATTGGAAATTTATTAATTTAGCAAGAATCTCGACGTTGGTTGGAATTTAGGAAAAATTGTCACAATATGACATTTATTTCTTATCACTGGCGATTACAAGTCTGAGCGAATTTACCGTTAACATTAACACAAATTGGCAAAATCATAAAAGCAACGCCCAGAGTTACAATTAGCCGTCATGAGCAAGCAAACAATTGTATATTTACTTTTAAATATCTCAGAATCAAAATGCAAGAAATAATGACAACTGGAAACAATGAAAAATACAAGTTATGACTACCTCAGACAAAGGCATCATAATACTGTGACTTTACAGTTAAAAAGAAAATCATGGGCGCCAGAATGAACAATATATCATTCGAAAATAACTAGTTCTGGCAAATTATGCCGCTAGCTCAGGGGTTTTTACAATTACAAAGTGAGAACATGGACCTATCCTCTCAAAGTCGCTTACGGGTTCTGTTTCACGGAATGCACAATCACATGGCTTGGTCGTAATCAATTACCATTGTAGTTCTGCGTCTGATGTCTGTGATGAGTGTAGCGGACCCACGGTATGTGAGATTATCTCACAAGTCGGCTATAGGCATCTCTGGTCTGGCAATGCGCATCATCGCATTACCGGCTGTGTTGCGGTGATACGCTCGCTCCAGCAAGGCAAGCTGCAGTTAGCGAATGAAGTCAACTTTCCAAGTCAACCTCAGACTGGTGCGATCGAAGTTAGAATGCCAGCTCCTCGCTCTTCGGTCCACGAGGAAACTTCTTGCTCCGCCCATTTGTAGTCTCGAAGCTCACATACAACAAAAATTCCCAGGATTTTGAGTTATACGCTCATTTTGATTGGACCTTCAGGTCGGCACCTAATGTCACGTGATATCCTCGATATGTGATTTGGCCAAAGAATCCAACAGAAGTCGGACATATTCGGCTAAGTTCGCCGGGGCGAGAGAACATTCGGGTTTCTGACGGCAGGCTTTTCCCGCTCGGTGAGTGACCCATCCCCAGGGAGTAGTGTGTGTGGTCTGGCAAATCCCAAATCCGCGACGTCCTGTCCCCATGGCTCGGAAAGACCAAGATTAGCTTCAAGCCTACATAGCTCAATAACTCTTTAATATTCGCTTTGCTACGATACACTGTATAAGTTCACCATTTCATTACAGTCCTCACTTGGAATCTTGCGTACTTTATAAAATTACCACAAAAATCTATTCACGTGGTCGCCCAAGATTTATGTAAATTACTCTTATATTATTACATATATAATAAAAATGCACCTTGTAACGTGGCGACAGCGCGGCTCGTTACATAATTGAGTTGTTACAAGCGTCGCTGGCTCATTATCGGGAAAGAAAAGTTTTGATTGAAGAACCCCGCCCCCGATCACCATTTACTTATTAAAATAATAAATAAAAAAAACAACGGAAAAACGTTCATCGTATTCGCTAGTTTGGCGATATGTGTGCTTGAATGTGTCAGTGTCTACACCTTTTGATAGCCAGCTCCATACCAGCAGCAGACAACGATTCCTAGAGCAAAGAAAGATTTGTATGCAGTACCCTATCGAACCCTAGAAGACTGCCGATGCTGTGCCCTTCAATTTATTCTTCTATCCATTCTAGGATTAGGTCTGTTGACCTGTTCCGGCTCCATGTCATATTACCATCTCTTCCTTTGTCTACCAATACTACTTTTACCTTTCAGTTGGTTTACTACTTTTGGTAATCGTGCATCATTTATTCTATATGTATGGTCTCTCTAGTTATTACTATGTCCCTAAATCCGTCATCATACTATATATTTTGAACTCCTCTCTTATTGCCTCGTTTGTGCATCCCTTTACAGAACTTAGGAGCTTCATCTCCGTTGCTTGTATACGGCTTTTATCTCTACTTTTCACTACCAATAGATCGGAAGGAATAGCTGCAGAATTACTTAAATATGGGGGTATGCTACTGAAGTATCGACTTTTACATCTAATAAACATGCGCTGTCTTAAAATACCTTAATAGCGGCGATTAGCAACTATAATCTCTTTTCTTTCTTCGAGAAAGGTGGCAGAACCGACACAAACAATTGAATAAGTATTTTGAATGCAGGGTATAAAATATATGCTACGATAATATTATTAATGCTAGATTTCGACCAATAGCAGAAGTCAAACTACCAGTAATTCAGAATAAATTTAAGTCAGGACTTTCTTTTTCAGATAATATTCCCTACACATATTACAAATAAAATTATAGAGAAGAGGAGGGAATAAAATTTACATACATACATCATATTTGTGGATATCGAGAAGGCTTTTGGCAAGCAGATAGAAAATTGCTATGGAAAATCCTTCAAAGGAATGGGAATTCGAAACGTATTTTATAATCAGTGAAGAGTTTATATTTTAATAAAAAGGACACACAGAGATTCAAAGATAAAATTTTATAAAGTGATGGCAATTCCTATGTCCTTCAATTACACATTAATAGATACACACAGGTATCTTTACAGAGCTTCCGGAGAAGAAATTGTCAATAAACAATCGATAACACCCATGCCAGTGTCAATATGGTACATTGCCAAGCAGGTCTGTTGCTTTTAAAGACCATACCTAATTAGACGCTTCCATTGTTTTATGTGTAGAAGTCTAGTGTTCCTATGCACATTTATCACCTTATCAAATATGACAAATTATGTAACAATATTAAAGATTTACTTCAAATTGTATCCTTCATTATTACTACATTGGACTTCTAACAGTGAGATCTCTGAAACCATAGCCTTTTACAGACATTAGCCGAAACAGTGATTATTCTACTTAAAGGCTAGCTAAAATCAAGCTGTAATGTATAAAGGTTGTTGAAATTATGTAATCTGGGAACGCAGCCTCAAAAATCTCAAGTTTTTGCACAACATCGTTTGGTATCGTCATGTACACTTGAATTTAAATACTATTGTGTTTCAATCGAAAAATAACCGTTTCTTACTGTAGGACTTTGTTTTCATATAGCAAATCATCTACTTCCTATTGTTACTTAAGAATTTTTTGTAAGTATGACAAATTTAATGTTTTTATTGCAGAATCACGAACAGATCGCATTCATTGTACATATTTTTTTTTATTTCTAATTAGTATCATAAGTCCATTGCAAGCAATTCACTTATTTAGCCTTTTTAAGATTTACAATGGCTCTTGTGACCTTCAAATGAAGTTGATGCAAAAGTTTACAAAATATTTTAAGATAAATCTGGATCTAACAAAATGACAAAAGCACAAAAATTGTCTAAGAATTTAGATAAAGTGGTCTTAACTAAAACCTATTTCAGCTGAGCCTTGTGTAGCATTTGTTCTAAACGATGCGACTTGTTCTAAATTTTATAGTTTTACCCTTGAAGGTTCGTTCTAAGAGTACTGAAAGTGTGTACGTTAACAACAGCAAAGAGTAATAAGTGATTGCATAATTTATTCACGTTTGCCGGCGATTCCTGCCTCCAGCTAGGGCAGGCACTTGGCAGTTCCTGTTCACACGTACCTGAAAACAACAAAATATCATAAGAAAACAAATACCAGAGACAATTGATTAGGAGAGGTCTTCAGTGTGGAAATTGCTATCGTAGAAGGAACAAGTCTGAAAAATAGTAGGCCACCTCTGGTTTCTCGCTCTAAAGCAGTTCTGCCTGGAGGGCCTTCGATTAAGAGAAATCTGGGATTAAATATTGTAAAAATTGAGTCAAAATGACTTATACCTGTACGGAAGACTACTTACTAATAACATCTGTTTTGCCATGAGTGTTAAAGTGGTGTGTTTGTGAGCGGGGGAACCTAAGTTCGATCCTACTACCCGCGAAATAGTTTTTGGTTCTATTTGTATTTTTTTTTAATTGTTATTCGATCTTGAAGAATTACAAATTTGTTTTGAAACAAATTATTCATTTTCCTTTGAGAGATAGGCAAATGTTTGGATGATATAAATGATAAAAACATTTGAAACAAAAATTACGTGCACACCAGGAACATTTTATAAAGGATAACCTTCCACAGCCACATACAGTATTTATTATTGATGTAGCAAAATTTGTTTCAAAACAAATTTGTAATGCTACAAGATCTAATAGTAATAAAAATACAAATAAAAGAAAAAAAATCATACTTCATGGGATCGAATTTAGGTCCCCGCGAACAGGAACCCACTGCCTTAAAGCACGGCTAAACCAATGTTATTAACAAATGTTTTTTCGTACAGATATAAGTGAATTACACAATTTTTACAATATTTAATCCTCGATTTCTCGTAAACGGAGGCCCACCAGGCAGAACTGATTTAAGGCAAGAAACCAGAGTTGGTGTACTATTTATCAGACTTGTTACGTTGCCATATTGTTTCTAATAAAAGGTTGAACTTTATATGTAAAGCTTAAATCTACTTCGAAGACCCCTCTTAGTTAGAACTGCAGATAATTCTATAATTTAATGTGGTAACAAAAATCAATTATGTTTCATAGCTTTTAATTACCTCAGCAATACCATTCGATTATGTCAAATTACATTTTGCAACACAAATGAAGAATTCACAAAAAAGAAAATTAAACATTCATAAATACGATTTGCGCAAGTTACGTATTCTGTGGTCTGTTATTCGAGTTCGCTTCTACTGTATACACTGACATTTGTAATTCATTATGCTATGCATTGCACCTACAAGAAAGGACAGATGAAATTTTACAAACTCATCGTTATTAGCTGTAATGTATGTACCCTTATTGATTGAACCACAATTTAAAATTGTTCATCAAAATTTATTTTAGCAATAATCGGTTTACCATACATTGTTATTAATAACAGCGCAACCATTTGAGTTGAAAGTGTGTGAAAATTGTTAATAAAATGTTGAGCAGTTGTAACACTTACACACATTTTTAAGCCCATGTTGATATTATGACTAGTAAGTATGAAATATTAGGACTGTGTGAGAATTGTTATTAGTGTAATTGTCGTCACACTACCAACATATGGTTGTTGATAGTTGAAAATTATATTTCTATGATAATTACAGAATTTATAACTATTCTCTTCGTTTGTTGCCTGACATATTTGCAAACTTGTTTAAATTCGTCAGTGTGACTATTTATATAAGAAAATCATTCGAACATAAGAGCCTGAGTACAGAATCTAGGAACTCGAACGTAACAACCAGAATCTAGTCTTGCAGTTTCAATGCTCTGTTGAAGTAGATACTTTTTATACGAGTTAGCGTGATTGAAAAAAATCTGTAACATCATAAACCAAATACTAAAAACTACTTGAGGGGATGAGGGAGATTAAAAGGTGCGTCAACTTACTAATTGTATTTGCTCCTTCATTGTAGTATTTCATGAGAAAAACCGTGTACTGAAAAATAAAACTGTGCAACTTTTTGGAGCTGGTTACATCAAATACAAGACTTTGGCGCTGACGATTGAAGAAACGCGAAATCATTTTCATTAGATCTACAACTCCTACCCCACCCAGGGATTGTGGACGTTATCTTGGTGGGTTAGCCACTGAAGAGCGCCGTAATGGTGCTCGAGTTCGCACGAGTTTCGAATCAACCCGATAACTTCAACACAGACTCAGACGATAAGGCAAAGTGCGCAAGAGGGGATGAGGTTTCTGTGGTTTGGAAGAGCTAAACATACTGCCACTAGGTTCCCTAGAGACATATCGGGTCTGTTATCTGGGAATGCTCTCTACCGAATATGGTTTTTATGCTCTCATGTAGTATTCTAATGAGACTTTACAATGCCACTTATATTTATCATAAAAATGTAAAGAAAAACTCTATTCAAACCGGTTGGTGAACGGTAATGTTCGGCCCTGGCGTTGGGGAGGGCTTGGATTCAAATCCCGTTCCAGGCATCCAGATTTCGGTTTTCCATGGTTTCCGAAATCACTAAAAGCGAATACCAGGATGGTATTTTCAAAAGATCGTGGCCGAATCCTTCCCATTCCTTGTCCCTAATCCTCTCTCGCTGCTATCGCCTCGACGTTGGCGATTCGTAAAACCATAAGAAAAAAAGGCGGAATGCGCAGCAAATCTAAATTCTGTAGTTAACTAAGGTAGCCTAATATTAAAATGAAACCTCCGATGACCCGACTGGCAAAAAATTTAGTATTTATTAATAGACAAATCATTTTGAATAGATCGAATACTTTAAAGCAATTATTAATTAGTAAAAACTAAATGCTTTAGTGCTAAAACTATCTCAATCCAGTACTTACGAAATACATAAAGCAGATGATTCTATATTACAGTAATAATTATTGGCTTATCTGCTTTAAATTTTCGCGGACTTGTTTACTAAGTAGAAGAACACAATTAACTATGGAATTTTCATGTGAGGTTGTGTGCTACAAAATATTAAGTACCCACATCTGACTTCAAAAGTTGTAAGATTTTACAATCAGGACTTATAGAATGTAAGCGTACATAGTGCTCATGACTGAAATAAAATGGCATAATATCTGAAAATTGAATTTTTACTGTGCCCAGCTGATTCTCATAAATATTCCCTTATCTCAGACGCAGATGTTCTGTTTTTTTTTAGATTTGACATAAGAAGTATTTTCAAATCTATTATCCCAAAAATACCTCTCTATGTTTCTGTTTCGTCATACTATTCATTGGTAACATTACAAATAGTTCTCTTGCTGCCTTCATTTTTCTTGACAGAAATCATTGATAAAGTAATGTTTTATCGAGATTCATATATAGGCCTACATTTTTTTAAATATTATTGTTGTTGAAATTTTGAAACGAGTGGGACAAAACGACACTACGGTAGTTTTTCTCTTTTGTTAACTTTCATATACTTCTGGAATGTAATTATTATACTTTTATAAACATCTTTCGGCATCTTCACTGTGTTTTGATGTTATTCTGAATCACTTTATCACACTTTTCCCGTAGAAACTTCAGCAAAACATACTGAATTTCATATCCATCTGCTAGCTTGTTCATGTGTAAATATTTCAAGACCTCATTAAATTTTTCCCTTAAAACTGTATTTGTAATACCGTCTTATTAGCGTTATTTCTAACTGATTCGCAGTCGTCTTGGAGATGACCTTACAATGCTCGGATGTACTCACGAAATTTATTAGTAACCTTCTAGAAAATATTTTTTGCAGTCACTTGTTGTTTGGAGTTCAAGCAGAACTTCTTGTGGATACGACTAACGTCTGATGTGACTCCAGTCTTAAGTTAAATTAGTCCCGACCAAGTGAAAGAAAGGTAAAGCTGATGGTTCATATGATGTTCGAGTTGAAAAAGTAAAGCACTGTGGTCCTGCTGCAAAGCACTGGCTTCTGGGCTCTATGGATAACTATGTCCAATCTTGTAAGATCCTTAGAATCTAGGCTACGATCAAAATGGTTGACTGTTCAATGATTTGGTGGTTGTCTAAGGAGAGCTATGATCGTTTTTAGTTTTTTGCTTATGGCTTTACGCCTCTTTGGTGTCGATATAGGCGGGAAAGGACAGAGAGAGGAATGGGAAGGCCATGTCGTTTGTTGGAACCACACCGACATTCGCTTGGAAACAATGTAAAACCAAAATCTGGATGGCCAGACGGGGATTCGAACTGAATGCGAGGCCAGAGCGTTGCCGCTCACTCAACAGGCTCGGTTACAACGTGTGGTTTGATAATAGATAAGAGGATGGCCTCAGCAAATGTAGTCGTACAGTGCTGAAATCCCTTGTAATCAGATATTACATCCTGTTACAACACGTTGTGATTAGACGACCAATGCCTCATATAGTTTACAGAATTCGCTAAGAGATCGCGATTGTGGCCGATGGCAGAAATTGATCAGTCTTTAATCGGTTGCTTTTCGATTCCGATCTTATTAGCCATCCAATTGTCAGTTTTGCCGATAACCGCAACATCCACCAGCAATGGCTGGCATCCAACATTGCCGCAAAATGTATGTTTAATTAATTGGTTGATTTACAGATTTACGCTTTTTGATAGGTGAAGAGTGAGCCAAGATACGAGAACCTCATTTAATCACAAAACTGTTACAGTACAAATACAAATAGAAAAAATTCAATGTTAGCACGCTAACGCTCTTTATATAAACAAGGATTACCAGAGCGATTCTCGTCTTTATGATCAGAATTATAATGATATTACTCGTTTCAATCACATAGTCTGGTTTGTTCCATTAACAACATTTAATACACATTTATTTCACCCCAAGAAAAATTTCGAGAGCGTCGTGTCGCAAAATAATCCAGTGCTGGATAATTTTCAGGAAGAGGCGTAGCGTTGGCGGAAGTGTTAGTGCGTTGATACTAACAAGTAAGGATAGCTTAATTTATTTCCTGTACATACCATGGAATAAGGAGGCATTTTTTGTTCTATCAATTTAATGCATAGTTTTTACCAATATTTGTTCGATAAGGTGGAAGGATTTTACTTAGCTCTCCATTTGCAGAACCTTGAACTAATGATATTTTGTTATTTATATTTTAGACATTATTTATAATCTTTGGTTACAGAACTCCATTCCTATAAAACTATTCAATTCTAACAAACGTGCATGAAATCTTTTATAACTTTGAGCAAAAATATATCAATGGCGCAGACAGATTTACCAACAGTGTTGCTTATTGTAAATTATAATTATAATACGATTTTCATCAAATTTCATCTTAAAAGAGCTTAACATCAACCTTTCGACTTGCTTATCAAAACGAATATTTGAAGATTTTTACTAGAAGCACTATTTAATTGTTTCCTCTATATCGTTCCCCATTGTCAAACATCTGCCGAATTTCGCAGTGAATTTTAACAAATGAATGTTACAAAACACAGCATTAACTCTCCTAACAGCCAATGAGAGGTAACTGTCATGAAAGGCACAAGTTCTAAAATACAAACATTGAGAAGTAAAATTTTCTGGTAACCAAATGTCAGGAGATAAATAAATAAATAAATAGAACGACATTTTATGTTTAAACGTTATAACATCAGTGAAAAATATATTTAGGGTATAATTAAATTACACAACGTCACTGTTATTGAAAAAAAATTCAGTTTTAGGAAAAAATAAAAAGTTCTCGGCCCGGCAGTGAAAAAGTGTTTGCTATTTCAAAAACGCATTTCTTTTTTACGTAGCCCATTTTTAGTACAGACTATCCAACGTTTCCATTACCAAAGGTCGGGAAGGTCTCAAATACCCAACTCTATTCAAAATGTTTTACAGCCATAAATTTCTTTTTATTCGAAAAAGGTGGAAGTCAGAGGGGGTAAAATGTAGCAAACAATATGTTCCAAAAATGTGTATTTCAGATCTCTCACTTTTTGATGGCAGATGTTCTGTTTCTACGAAACACGATATTTTTCTTTTGCAATCCAGATATCCTCACGAATTTTTTAATTCAGTTGGTTCAGAAAACTTGTTTAGTGTTGTTTCGTCCTTATTTCAGAGATATCAATGAAGACACTACATTTTAAGTCCCAAAAATTATTGGACATGACCTTACTAACAGATGAAATCGACATTACCAGTTTTGGTGCATAGCCACCGACGCTCATACTCATTGTTTTGTCTGCCGATTCGACTGAGCGTGCAGATGTGGATCGACGTCTCATCCACAGCAACAGACTGGCACACAAAACTGGCAAGAATCTTTTTCAAACGGTCCAGACTTATATTAGTTTCCACATTTGTCTTTCGTCAGTATTTAACAAATGCGGTATGTATCTTGGACGAAACTTTCTCATATCGCTTGATCTAGATTGTTCCGCCACATTTCTCGTGATATACCTACCGCACCTTTAATCGTCGATCTACTAATACCATACTCTAATATTATGCATCTTCACAATATTTTTATGTATGGTTCAAATTTTTGGTCGTCCCTCACATGGGTCATCTGAGAAGTATTACCCCGTCGAAAATGAAGGAGGAAACTATGTATGTATTTCCACTGACAATGATTCGTTTAAAGCGAAGAATATTATGGTGGCTCGAATTACAGTTCGAAGAGATAAATACGTCTGCTTTAAAAAGTCGTATAAAGAAAACCAATTCATCGCTGAAGCTGAAGATCGTTATTGCGACGCGTGTATCAACATCACAAAATAAATTCATTTGTAGAAATGTGAAGTCTGAGCAGTTCCTTACGCTTGTGGGAGGAATTTGCGTGCGTTGGTGAACTGTTGGCTCCTGCTGAGAGCCCGCTGCCTCGGGCAAGGAGATCAATAAAATTTCAGTGAAGCTCGCTCGTCTGCGACGCCATCGCACCGGCTATGTTAACATCGAACGCCGTGCACAGCGGGATACACAAGGATGCTGACCTCCACCAAGTTCGCAACATGATTTTTGGGCGTGGCGTTGATTTTTGTACACACTTTATCATTATTCTTGGCCGCCGCTGAAAAATTTTATCACTCTTATCTTGCACAATCCTACATCAATGTCATCCCAGGAAACAGTAACGCAATACTGACGAGCCAGTATTGCAATGCTGTTTCTTAGGATGACATTGATGTAGGATTGTGCAAGATAAGAGTGATAAAATTTTTCAGCGGCGGCCAAGAATAATGATAAAGTGTGTAAGTCTGAACAGCATAACACCAAAGCAACAACAGTGTTTTTTCAAATCAGATATTTGAAGCGATCAAAATTTAAAAAAACTACGTTTTATCAACACTGCTTTCAGTAATATACATTATTTCTTTAAGCTTTGTAACTAATTTAATGCAGCGACAAAATTTAAATTCTGTTCTGTAATTCATAGAAGAAACAAGCTAGACGAATGTTCAAAGTCTTTCCACAACATTCCTTAAAAGTTTCGATATCTGCGTCATCTTTCTTACCAAAGAACGTATCATTGGTCACGATCTAATGCTTAAATATCTCTTCTTCAGTGCCGGATTTTGGAAGGAGGGAAGGGGCAAACCGGGGCGCTTGCACCGGGCGGTAAATTGAGGGTGCGGCAAAATCATGTTTGAAGGGGCGGCAATCTCAGTTTTTGCCCCGGCTCGGAAAATTTCTAGATTCTTAGATCTGCCACTGCTCTACTTTTTTTATTTAAAAAAAAGGTCTATTACAACCATTGTAGGAGGCAAAATTTCATCCTTTGTTAAATATGCTTTTTTAACTCATTTGAGGTAAAAGCACGGTATCTCAACGCGAGAGTATTATGCAACAAGTACTTCATCCCACTGCATCTACATTACAGAATAAGGTAGCACTCACATCGACAATGATTGCACCAGAAACTTTAGACGGAACTTAAAATTTAATGAAATTAGAATCATTAGTTAACAAGTGATCCTGAAAAGAATCGGACATAACTGCCGTTATTCTACAGTAGAGCTGAGTCCACAGAGCCAGTTTTCATTACACTTATATGTTTTATTCAAACGTACCAGCACATGTGACTAACAAATGTATACACTTTTAACATCTTAATACAATTGTTATATAAAACCTATGAAAGAAAGTGTCTTCACAATACACAAAAACGTACCAAATAAGGCGCCGTAGAACTCTGTTTAATAGTATTTTAATTATTCAATTTATGAAATAATTACCGGAAAAAAACCATAACAAAAGTTTTGGTGTGTGGGGAGAAAATCTTGGGGCATCTCAAAATATAAAAATTTGTGAATATTTATAGCGAGAAATTTACAAGAAAAATACTTTCTTCTCTACAGAACTGAGTACCCAGAAATCAATGAAAGCAACACTAGCGATTTGTAATGAAAAAAATATTGAAAGAATGGTTGACATTCATCTGAACGATCGGTTAAGAAGTAGGAAAACGATGGTAATGGTGCGGTCAAGAAAAAAGACTTATAAACACTTGAACCACTTCTTTGAATAGACAAAATAATTCAAAAAAAAAATTGTGCAATTGAATTTACGCGTGTATTCAAGCTAAAAGTTTGCTGGATTTTTAGGGAAGGGCCATCGAAATATAATGTTAACAGGATACAAGTTACAATGACATCAGAGAAAGAATTCAAACTGAAAAGACATGGTATAAAAGTAACAGATCGTATGCTATGGTAAACTCCAGTGCAGGAACAAAACAGATAGTCAATACGAATCTGAAACTTCTTGCCCTCCGAACATCAAAAGATAATTAACGACAATGAGGTCACAGAAGGATGCAAGAGGTTTCCAAGAAAATAGTAGTTTCAAAAGGAAGCTGCGTTGAAGAACCGATATATGGGTAAACATCAGCCCGTGTTCTTTTAACAATTGAAATCAGTTATAAATTCCTATGCTTTGTAAGAAAGAATAAGGGGGGGGGAATACCATCCCAATCATGGGGATGAATATTGATAGTTAAAATTTGCCGAGTTCTTAGTTGCGAGAAACTTTAAATCAACAAAAACATTTTACCAAATTTGTTAACCTCTATAAACTTTAAATACGCAAATCACAAAAACGTATCAAGAACGGTTCTTCTAAAAGTCGAGGAGGTAAAAAATTACTCTCAGCACCTAACATCTCCATTAATCTCCGCGACTTTCTTCCGATATACATTACATTCACTTGTGGTAAAGCTTCAAAAAACATATATTATTTTTTTTTTTCATTCTGAACCTTGAACTCCTACATGATAACATTGTTTTGTTTCCCCCGCAGAAAGAAAGGACGAAACCAAACATAATTTGTGTTTTTTTATTTATCTCTGTTCGGACAAGAGAATAATGCTCCAATAACGAGCTTGTTTTACATAACGAAACCTCGTTATAACAATACAGATGAAGCCTGTCTAAAACTGGTAACAATCAAACCACAGAAAATATTTGCTAGCAGCTATCAGTCCCAGTGACTTCTGTGACTTATGTAAATTTCACCAAATCTTGGTCTTTCAATCGCGACGGCGCGGCGTCCGTTCCTGGCCATAGTTTTCAATGGATACCTGGTTCGTGATAAATTTGGAATAAATGAAATTTTAAGTTAAGGCCACAACCTTTTAAATTTTTCTCAAAAACATTTAGTGTGCGGTAAACAGTGTTTGAAACACCTGAAGCTTTCTTTTGATGTAGATGTCTACACTAAAATGCCGTATGATGTATCTCAATGTAATTGCATTTAAATATTGTACCGGAAATTCCGTTCAAAACATGCTAATAGAGGTAGGGCGCATAGAGGAGATAGTAGTTTCCAGAAACAGAGCATCCTGTCACAAACGGTTTTGGGAGTTAAAGAGAACAAATGTACGTTCAGGCGAAATTTATTTTCAATAATAATAGCTGTATTTACTATCAGATAGTATGATTGTTTGAAAAAAAAAAGATTCAAACTAGATATTATAACTAAGTGGCGATACTGATAAGATCATCAATAGAACTAAGATGCTCCGCTTCATGCTCTTCTTCTTGTACCAAAATTTTAAAGCACTGTATATTTTAGATCAGCGTTTCTCAACCTTTTTCAGAGGACGGATAAGTTGTCAAAAATAATGCTGCGGAACATTATCTTATTTAGGTCTATTTTTTTACCTATGTTTATAGTATTAACATGTGGGACATATTGTATTCTACCATTATAACATAATAAATTTGAAAGCATGTTTTGAATTCTTACGGAAACATGGTTTTAAAACTGGAAGTGTACTATAAAATGATAATTACATATTCACCAGACTCTTAGTATTTGGTAATCAAATGAATAATGATCTTACTATAGACTGGATGCTACACTATACAACCGACCTACATGTACACAGTGAAAAGAGACTAGATCTTAAACTATTTTTGTTTACTTCAAAACTCTTACCACGTATCGCGGCACCTCACACTGAATAAAAAGACCTAGAAAAAAAAGGCCATTATAAGACGAACGGTGTTCTTTTTGATGTGAACTAATATTAACTGGAAACGTCTGGACTACTGTAGGGACAATGCTGTCCTGGCTTTTTTTTTTTTTTTTTTTTTTGCTTATGGTTTTACGTCTCGTCGACGTCGAAGCCATTAGAGGCAGGAAAGGACAGGATTTCGGCTATGGCCTTATGAAGGAAGCATCCTGGCATTCGTCTGGAGTGATTTGGGGGAAACCATGGAAAAACCAAATCTGGATGTCCGGACACAATACGAATATGGTATCTGAATTTGTAATGTTCTAGTTGCGGATCACAGGCTGAAAAACACTGCTTTAGATAATGGCGTACAAGGAATTAGTATCTGCAAGAGTCGAACGATTTTGTGCCATTTGGGTCCCTTGCTGGATTTGCTAGAAACATTGGAAAGATGCAAAAACAGACAACTGGTGTCTTGATAGCAACATACAGTAGAGAAGAAAATGTATGCAAAATATGAAGAGCTTCTTATGGCACTTTCAAAAGTTGAAAGTGGACAATTTATGCAAATGCTAGAAACTAACATTTTATAGCCGATGGCATTATCTCTCACAGGCAGAAGGTACACAGTAAGCGATATTGATGCCTGAACTTACGCTGTCCTCTGACGAACAATAGGGACTCAGACGAGTTTAACTTAACGAACGCAACAGATTATCAACGACATACTGTAGGTGCTGGACCTCTCTCCCTTCTGTCATACAGGTCTCAGTTTTGCGTGAATTTCTCACATTACTGAAGTCGCAAAATACATCTTTACATAGAGGCTATTACCGATAAATAAACGTGGCTGGATAGAAAGGCAAAGATGAATCTTTTTTTTAGGCGTTGTGCATCTCAATAGGTGGGATTCGCGGAGGTAGAGCTCTGCTTTCCACATTTGGTAAGCAGCAGGTGACTTGGTCTGCACCAGACCTCTGCAGTTCTTTACGTCACCGAAGTTTTCCTTTCCAGAACTCGTTGTACAGAACGCAGAGTGGACCTGAAGAATCCATTCGAATGGTTAGCTGAAAAAACAAAAAAGGCAATACTTCATTGACGTTTGAACATGCTCGTCAACATAGCTGTCACTCACTTTTTAGAAAGTGCTACGCGGCCACAGACTATATACCACGACTTTTTAAAGTGAAACTTCTTTGGGTGCGTTAGAGAGTTGTTAGCGTTTCATATTACGCTTTAAGTACGCATGCGCGGCAACGTTCTGCGCAATTCACTTAAATGTTAGAGCGTAAATTGCTTTAATAATCACTGAAAATCTCGTGACATCACACAGTATATTTACATCCGCCATCATTAAACAGTGAGACATGTACCAGTATTTTTAATTGCTGTTTTGTTTATTAGTTGCTGTTTTATTTATTAGTTGTTTTTTTTTATTTATAACCGCTCGATGTAGATGGTTTCATTATACTCTCTGATCGATGGTGTAGTAAGAAAAGAAATATCGAATCACGTTTATATCACGATACAGCAAATGTATTAATGCGCGTGCAATAATATCTTTCATTTTCATGCAGAGATATTGGCATTCGTCTTTACAATAGAGGGAATGTGTTATTTAAGTTATGAACGAGAAATACGCGATCAACCAGTCATTTTTGACGGACTTAGAAGGTAGTTATTAACAAAATATTGATTGGAAGAACGGTTATCAGATAATTTTGTCCAAGATGTACTCCGATATAGAAGCTCTAAATACAAAATATATACGGAGACTAGATACAGCAGTCTATAATCTAGCGAGTAAATTTTTAATATTTTTTTTTATTTGCTTACGACATTACAAACTTCCTATTTATGCAATATAGTGTCACTGCTCTTCTACTACAGGGCGAAGGAAACAAAAAATACACACACAAAATACATAGAAAACAGCACAGAATAATGGCCCGGCCATATTGTCAGTGGAGGGTAAACCGGTAGCAGGTGTTGTAGGAGAGCCGAGTGACCCTGTCGATGGGGCGGCCACACTGTCCCTTTAGGGCACAGACTGTGCTAAGCACGTTGCCTGTAATTTTGTGTGTGGACGCTGCGGCCGCGTGCAACTATCGATTGTGGCCGGTCGCACGAGGGCTCTCTCTGCGGTCCGCAGCACTGGCCGCACATTTCACACTCCGCCGAGCATACCTCCCGAATTAGCAGCCTTTCTGTGAGCACGCAGACACCTGCTGATCCTTTGTGGGTGTTCTCGGCGCGTCGTTCTTTCGTCGAGAATATCATCAAAGCAGGTGAAGAAAAAACAATGTCACCTAAACATACACTGAGTTATTTAAACTCGGCTGCTTCTATAAATGAATCAGTACTTTAATGATATGACCGCATCAATTCACTTTTAAGAAACCCATCAGTCCCTCAGTCAAGTTACCTGATTTATGTAGATTACATTCTAGACTTCTGATTAACAAGAAAGGATTGATTATTCCAGAAAAAACATTATGTCTAAATTATTGAGAAATGCAGCTCAATCATAGGCAAGAAATCGGCTTCTTCAGCGTATGAATAGTCGAAATCTTCACATAAAAGCCCAAGAACACAAAAATAAGAACAAATTTACCGATTACTGAATGTGTGTTTATCGACAACAAACAATCGGCCACTGTAGTTTTAGGACAATTTTTATGAGGTCATTACTGAGAAATTTTGCGTGTAGAAACAAATAGTCAAACGTCTTCAAAAACATCCACAAATATCTACGATTCTGAAATTTCAGTTTGTAGTGTGATACTACGTGAATTTATAGCGAATAAAAATAAATGTATAATAACTATTCTTCTCAATGTGATTAATTATTCTGATACTAAGTTTTCTGTTATAACAGTAATACATTTTCGATAACATGTTAAACGATGAACCCTCCACTTCATCATTTTCTCCTTGGAATTTTGCAGGTAAGACTCATTCAGTTCAGAGAAACTAGGTCACCAAGGCAAATTATGCGAACCGAGGAGATCGCCGCGGCCAGATAACCTTGAGCGGAATACTCTGCAAATCAAAATTCTTGTCCCTTGACTGCAAAATGCCTCGGCAATATCCCAGCCAACAATTTATTTATTTAGTCTACCACTAGAAGTTGCTATGACTCTGATTTCGTATCGTCTGAGAGGAAACTGTAGGACAGATGTCAACAGCCTGTTACCCACTCTCGATTGGTTTGGACTGCACCGTTACATCAAGTGAACGAAACAGCTCGACTCAGTTTACTGTGGTAGATGTGCGTGCCGCTCCTGCTTGCTCATACTCATTTTAATTCCACCTCTGAAGAACGACTTTCGATAATAGTCTTTATTCACTTTTTTTTTTTTTGTTACTTACTGCTTTACGCCTCGTCGACGGCTAAGGTCATTAGAGGCGGGATGGGACTGGGGACAAGGAATGGGAAGGAATTCGGCCATGGCCTTTTTGAAGGAAGCATCCCGGCATTCGCCTGGAGTGATTTGGGGAAACCACGGAAAACACAAATCTGGATGCCCGGACGGGTATTCGAATCCAAGTCCTCCCGAATGCGAGGCCGAAGCGTTAACCGCTCACCCACCATGCTCGGTATTCAGTAGCAGGAATTAACCAGAAACTGATGTATCATGGTGGCTGTTTTATTCATAAATTATTCTTCCCATTCTCCAACACATGTACGTCGATATAACGGACCGCTCTACAAAAAACATTTCGGCATCTATCAGTTTAGTTGCATAACTTAAGCTAAAGTTAAATTATTACTATATAAAATTCATTACCGTTTAATACGAAAATTGCAACACCCGGAACGAATGGTCTGAATCACTCCAAAATCTGAGGAAGTGTAGAACAGTGGAACCATACTAAGCGATTAAGACTGCAGAGAGATGGTGTTTACATAGTCCCAGCGGCGCCCTCTTTTGCGTAACCGGACAGGATAGTGTTTACGCCACGTTCACTCTGTGCAGAGCCGTCAAAAGAAGTGGAAACGTGCAAGTAAAGATGCGCGCATTATCAGAATGCGTGTTCGAAAGTGACACAATGATTGGTCACCGGGGAACGGGCTTGGAATAACGTGACATTGCTGCTCGTGCAGGGCATGGTGCAACAACAGTGATGCGTGTGCAAAACCAATGGATGAAAGAGGGTTGTACACAATGGGACCAATGCGCGCCGGATGACTTATCTTGTCCTCATAGCCGTAACAGACAGAACATATTCGACCGCAGCGTTGGTTCAACACTGGAGCACTGCAACGGGAGTGGACATACTTGCGTCAACGGTTCGAGGCCGTCTGCTGAGGGTTGGACTGGTGTCACGAATGCCATTACGAAGGTTTCCATTTACAAGAAAGCACCAACGCTTCAGACTGCAACGGGTACGTCAATGCCGTCACTGGCGTGCTTAGTGGTAAAAAAAAAAAAAAAAAAAAAAAAAAAAAAAAAAAAAAAAAAAAAAAAAAAAAAAAATCGTCCATACATTTTTAGAGCCGACTTTCGAAATTTCGCAACCAGGGCCACTGCCGACAGGGGGGCTCGCACCACATGTATAGCCTAGGGGCCCACAGAGCCTAAATACGGCCCTGGCCGCCACGTCAGGGAGATTTTATAATCCCTCCTTCAGGCAGCTCCACTTGTCATATTTCAGTAGGACAATGCACGTCCACATGTGGCGAGGAGTGTCCAAGGTTTCTTCGAAGAACGACGGGTACTACAGCTTCCTTGTCCTGCACGTTCAACTGACATGTCGCCCATCGAAATGTCTAGAATATGGTCGGTCTACAAGTTGTTCGTTCTGGTCCTCCTGCAGGCTGCAACCACTGCCTATGGTTTGCAGCCGCGCCTATAAATCGTGGAGACAGGGTATTCCCCAGCAGGAGAACTAGCTCTCTTTGACACCTAGAGGCTTTGACTGAACCACATAGAGGCTTCACACCGTACTGAATTCTCACGGTCAGGTTACATGATCAGTTCTGTAATTAAAATCATTTTTACAGTACTATGTCCCTATTCTGCAGAATAACTACCATTGTAATCAGTTGCATTGTTGATGGTGTAGCAATTTTCACAGACAGTAGTGTACTTGAAAGGAAAACAACATTTGTCCAAAAATGTTAGGCTGTGAACTGCTTCAAGTTATAGTCAGATAATTGAGATATAACAAATAATACTAGAGCAAAAAAATTCAATGAGAAATACTTCTTATGACTATAAATCTGTTTAATTTTGTAAGAAACATTCATAGAAACAAATGTTTTGCAGTGGAGTTGATATCAAACAACATAAAAATCTACATCATCGTTGAATGTTTATATATAATAGTTTTCATCACACAAGTTGCGTAACGCTAACGCGTGCGGTGGCGAGCTTAACACGAGGGCGTTGTGTCATAGGTTAAGTGTTCAGTTGACCGCATCGCTTGAATCGAATGGGAAATTATTACGGGTTCAGATGTTTGGCTAAGAATGATTCTGAATATATTTGATCCAGACGTTCATGTCATACTTTTATGAATAACTGTCATATTTAGAGACTACTATAGCAGTGAACTTTAAGATCTATAATCACACGCTATCTAGTGATCTCTAATTACAGTTTAGTATACATAGAACTAAAACTAACACAGAGCTTTCATCAGAAGTATTTATCCTTCTGCCTTTAATCAAACAGGTACAGAACTCTAATTTCTTATCACCCTTAAGGTAGCATTCTCAATGCATACGGTTCTGTCCTAATCGTTAACAATAAAATTTACTGCAGGGAAACAATGTATCCTAACAGACCTCATCTACACTAATTTCATAAATGCTGAAGAAACTCACTCTATTATGTTTTCACGACTAAACAGCTAAATCGATCTTGATGAATTTTACAAGGAAATACTGTGTATCATTAGGAAGAACAGACACAACCTATTATATAGTATAGAACAGATTTGAAGTTGCACTGGACCAAACTATGATTTGTGTTTACCTAAAAGCTTTTGGCATCAATTGATTTTGTCTTCTATACAGCTTTCTGTATCAATTTCTACGAATAAAAGTCCACGCGCACGAAGTCGTGGCTAACAGCTAGTTCAGTATAATTTTAATGCAAGAGCTTACGCGCACGGATAGAAAGGTTAACAGGCGCATGAATTTTCCTCGTTTTTTGGCTTAATTCTTCCATACAGAGTAAAATCAGTATTTGTAATAATTGTCACTAGCTGATCCGAGCAAACATTCTCCTATTATTTCCATCTTCATCATATTTATCGTTAATATTTTGGCACCGTTGTCCA
Organism: Vandiemenella viatica; assembly: GCA_031002005.1. Classification (NCBI taxonomy): domain Eukaryota; kingdom Metazoa; phylum Arthropoda; class Insecta; order Orthoptera; family Morabidae; genus Vandiemenella; species Vandiemenella viatica. The sequence continues at coordinate 344,444,783 of JARYHS010013630.1, forward strand.
TAATTAACTTTATAAAACTTGCAAAAACGCATATTAAAGTAAACAAAAATACTATCATCACTAATTTTTACAAATATTTTTTTCTTTTTATTACATCAACTACAACATGTAGCTATCTTTCCGTAATGAAATTTTTTCTACTCATTTCATTTATATTTAGTAGTTTAGAAAACACTACAAACGCCAAAATGGGTACAAAACTTCTCCAATTTCTGATAACTATGAAATTATATTTAAAAAAAAAAAAAAGAATAATCATCGTTAGTTGACATGTTCACATCACCTCAACATAAGCTTCTATAAAGAATGTAGATTGGTTGTTACAGTAGGGATAACAATATTTCGAAATTGTCATGGTTTAAATTATCTGGCTTTACGCTTCGTCAATCCCGATCTCATTAGAGTTGGGAAAGGACTGGGGGAAATAAACGCGAAGAATTCGGTAGTGGCCTTTCTGAAGGAACCGTCCCGGCATAAGCCTGGAGTGATTTGGGGAAACCAAGGAAAACCAAAATCTGGCTGGCCGGACGGGGATTCAAACGCGCGTCCACCCGAATGCCAGGCCAGAGCTCACCCACCATGCTCGGTCGGGAACAGAACTAATAGACGCATATATTGGCCTATGTTATAATAAAAATATAACGTATCTTCCTTTATATTTACGACTGGAAGCATCATAAATAGAAAGTGAGAGAGTTGGTATGTGTGAGGTTGCATGCTGCATTCGCAAAGTGGTTGTTGTCTCTGGTGTTTGAGCAGCGCCTCTGGCTTTGTGTATTTTGAGAGCAGCTGGCGTTCCAGTTTGGTATCCATTCGTCACCGCTACGTGTTCATCGGCTGGCAGGACCGGCGGGGTCCGCTGCCAAGACGTTTCTTTCCCTCGCCGCGCCGCGCCGCGCCGCCGGCGTTTCGGATCTGCCTCATTGGCTGGCGCCGTCCCTGAACGTCCGCGAACATTGCGGTCACAGCGCAATCGCAACACCCCTTCTCTCTCTTTTCGTTCACATATCCCAATATATACCTTATTAATATGGTCGAGCAAAACAATTTTTGTAGGCATCGCAAACCATGTCTGGAATTCGCAGGATAAAAGATTTTCAGAAATCTTTGAATCGATCTTTAATATCTCCACTTTTCCAGTTTATTCTATTTTATATCTGCAACAAGTCCAATGCAGCAGACTCTTCGTAAGCTCCCAAGATTAAGTCTCCCCTCTCATAGTGATATCCCCACGGTGATTATCATTAATGTTCTAGCATGAGGTAATAAAGCAAGTGGTTATTGTCAAGAACAGTCGCAGTAACTATCGTTAATGGTATCCACTTTAAATTACTGAAGTTCCTGTTTTCAGCAGCAGGTAATTCTAACACATAAACATTCCAAACTTTTGTCCATATATGTATTGCTAATAAGTTATCCGAATTATTTCGCTAATAATGCAGAATGAAGGCGATATTTTTAATAAATTTGCTCATGGCTGCCCTCCAATTAATAACGAGCTAGTCTACTGTGAAAAGGCTCTATCTTTTTTGTATACCACATTTGTCTCTACGTTAATTCTCGTGAGACTGGTTCAAGTCTGGAATGATGAAACTATAAACATTGAACAAAGTCACAAAGTAACATTTGGCATTGCTTCCTCGATGATCCTTCTTGTCTTCTGTCTAGTCGAGAAGGCATAATCATGTTCTTAATAATTTCAGTGAAAGCTGCAACGTTTAATATCGCCGTTACTCAAGTCGACACTTTCAAGTTACTGTAACTCGGAAAAGACGTATCATTCAGAAAATAATCTGAAGCCAATTTTTATAATAATTTTATGGCTCGTCAAAGTCATGATTATTATAGCACGTAGAGGACTTGGAACAAGGATGGGAAAGTCCATAAACTTTTGGACGAACCTTATATATACTGATTTCGAGAAACCACAGAAAACCGAAATTAAGATGTTCGGGAGGTGAATCGAACCTATTAATTATTTTTTTTTTTTGCGTCTTCTGGCTTTACGCCTCATCGATGTTGGGGTCATTAAATCCAGGAAATGAGGGGCAAGTAATGGTAAGGAACTCGGCCATGGCCTTTTCTGAAGAAATCATCCCTGCACTCGTCTGGAGTGATTGGGGGAAAGGATCGATGAAAACTCCACCGAATCCCCGAACCTTAACTACTGCCCCACCAGGCTCTGTAAGACATTTTGAACAGTGCACTCTACAAATAGCATCAGTGTGCGTTTTTTCTGATAACTGTCCGAGTGTAAACTGGGATACTTGTTAATGTATTTATTAAACTTTTTTGTTAATCAGGGGTGCAAAAGTTTCGCTACAGTCAGAAAATGATGTATAGCTTATTGAACAATGACTTGTCATTGTCAAATTTATTATATATCCTTTTATATTTATAGTCGTGTATTTATCAAATTCGCAAACTTATAATACAAATGGCGCATTTCTCGAATAACGAGCACGTCTCAACATTACTCCAATGCTATACATGGTACGCATAAAACAATGTGTGTCCTCAATGTAGAGCAGAGGTTGTGCCGACTAGAAACCAACCTTTTTCCCCTGTTCGCAGACGATTGTTAGGCCGTGAGGCCCCACCCTGCCGGAAGTCCGCCAGTCTGCTCTCGTTAATGCGGGCCTGAGCTGGCGGGCTATCCTCGACCCCGCTTGGCTTCGCAGAATAAGCCAATTAGATGCCACGCTGCTTCCCTGCGCACGCAGACACTCGTTTTCTGTTGGAAGTCCAGATTATCATCGAGGCTGGGAAAATAAATTCGCAGTACATTCCCATATCTTCCTTCCTCAGTGGGTCGGTACCAAGTAGTAAGAACGTAATGAACAGAACGGTAGGTATGACTGAGTAGGTGCATCAGAAAAGACTGAGGACCAAACTTTCTAGATAACTTTTTTAGAATTGATTGACAATATTCTGTCAATCATTTTTGACCGTTTAAATACTACTTACTAAGTGCAACCGAGTCACAATTTGGGATGTCTGCTATACACTTTAAAATTAATTAACTAGATAAAAAAAGTTTAAAATTCCCGTGAATTTAGTCTGTGGTCGCTGGACCGATAATCCAACGTAAAATCCAAACCAAGGAACGACCTGTTGTACTCATGAATAAATCAAACGACGTCACAACGGAATTTCAACCTGCGATCCTAAATTTTCAAAAAAAAAAGCGGAAAATTATTCATATTTATTAAAAACAACAATACATTAAACAGTATACAATGGTAACTCACGTAGTGAAGGATAATAAAGTTTGTTCACATTAGCGCGGAAGTGATGATATACTGAACTATCAGGTAAAATCTGATTCATAAGAAAAGCCATCCATCATAACAGCATTTATGAAATTTGTACACCTTTAATAGCTATTTTATATTTTTATTTTAACTTTGACAAGAGTCACAAGTCCACACTCTGGTCTCTTCCATATCATGGTCAGATTTTTCCAGTTTTATTCTTGTTTGGGGCTTGTATGGATTTCATACAATGATTGATCTACTTGAACTTTTGGGGTATCAAGAAATTCTTTTCTTGCATGCTGTAAAGATTTTCACAATTATACCTGTAGAAGTCTATTTCAAGTGGCGCCAGGGGCGGATCCAGGAATTTGTTTTGCGGGGGGGGGGGGGGGGGCTTCAGCGGATTTTGGTTTGGGGGGGGGACTTGGCTTGAGTGAATTTTGGTTCAAAGTGCTTGCCTTCAGTGGATTTTCGTTTTTTTTTGGGGGGGGGGGGGGCTTTAGTCGGCCATGGGGTAGTCTTTATAGCCTCTACGGGCCTCGAATCCGTTGAGCTAAAACAAAAGTCTCCAAAATTTGGACCCAGATACATTTGGGGGGGCTTGAGCCCCCTAGCCCCCATCCTGGATCCGCCTCTGAGTGGCGTTCCCTATTTATTTCATTTGCAATAGATGGTAGACTTTTCAGTAAGCAAATTATCTTCCATCTCCTTTCAAGCAATTAAAAATTTTCTTGGATAGCCGTGTGCTAAAACTTATCTTTCGTTTCAACGTGGACATCATTAGTGGTAGGAAAGAACTAGGGGCAAGGAATGGAAAGTAACATGGCCAAGGCCTTTGGAAGAAAGAGAATCCGGCATTCGCCTAGAGTAATCAAAGTCTAAATAACCGGATGGTGATTTGAACCTGCGTCCTCCCGAATGCCAGGCTCGATTTCTACTTTAAGTCTTGTTATTAAACCTTTCTATTATTCATTATCTACCGACTGGTTTGATCTCTCGAAGATCTGGTATTTCTTCCGACACAGAATACAAATACTGTTGCTGGTTGATTTTTACGATTACGTTATCCTTCTGAATTCCTTATTTCTTGCAAAATTTTCCCCCCTTATTCGCCCATATAGTTTACCGCAACTGTGTTTAATTTCTCCATTGACGTATACATGTGATTTAATCAATTTATATAGGAGCACCATATTTACTGGTACACGGAGCAAAGTTTAGTGTTGGACAAAATTGAAACATTTGAGTATTAGGTGGAATTCTATATTTGCCGGAAAATGACCTACAACACAAAAGCATGCTTGACTGAGATGCAACCGGTGATTCGGTAACCGAACGTGTACCGCCCGACGATTTCGTTCACTAAGTTAACGATCTGCTTGCTGTTCTTCAGAGATTCGAGTAAGACAGATTCGTCTTAAAGTATTATTTTCACTTACATCTACTACTATATAAATTATGTGTAACGACACAAGTGAACACTTAAAACATTCATACTAGTTTCCAACGTATGTAAAGTTTAATTTCGCTCTTTGTTTCTTATTCAGTAAAGTAAATGGTTTCTACCTCATCTCAAAGTAGATGACCAGACCTTCATGCAGTACACCAGTCCTGTTTGATTTGTTTGTTTTGTAATGGCTGCCGATACCATCAACTTGAAGTACTGTATGGTCTAAAAACGGGCTACCATTTGTGGTCCAATAACGGACTACCTCTTGACCAGTAAACACCAAGATTTCAGCATCCCGGATCAGCGACAAACTGCTCAAGCTTCAACGTCAAAAAGACGTATTCCGTACGATGTACCTTCGATCCTCACCATTGCAAAGAAAAAGCAATCGTGGTCGCAAGTGCGCCAATACTTGCATCATAACTGGATCTCCATACAGCGAATGATTGAAGAAATGTGTGGAGTTTGCAGCCTTGAACAAATGTCAGATGATTGTGAAAGTGTAATCAGGTGCCTCAGCAAAGAAAAAGAATAAATAATTGCCAAATCGTGCCAAAAAGCCAATTGAGTAAGCAGAGGGAAGAGTTGGATTTGGAAGTCCTTAGGGTCCCTCCTACTGATGACGATATTGGCGATGACGAGTTGTTGATTCCTCTGAAGATCAACGTGGAAACGACAATTCATCATGCATTTTCTGTGATGGCCTCTTTTCAATGATGCTCAGAAGCGAAGTGTGGATTGAGTTCTACAAATGTGAAGGTTTGGGCAGAGACTGAATGTGCTGGTATCGAAAATGAGGTTTAAATCGGTAACTTCTGCAAAAAAAAAAAAAAAAAAAAAAAAAAAAAAAAAAAAAAAAAAATTATTAAGTTTTCGAACAAAATTTGGTGTTTTTAAATTAATTACGAGATAAATTTCCCTTTCTATACAAGTAACCCGTATTTGGACCACCTCTTGAAAATCAGTCATTTTACACTTATTTTTTTATTTTGGAAAATTAAAATCGGTAATTGAAGTTTTGAACCGTCATATCACCTACATGATTGCTTATAGAAGTAAATAACATCAAAAGTATCCGCACTGAGCGACCAGGTAAATCAGTAGGACCAAAATAAAATTTGTAGCCCGTATTTGGACCTTCTCTATTTTTAGCACCTTCACTGTTACTCCCAACAAATAAAAATACCTACTAGTCAAATTCCCTTTCGATATTTTGTTAAATGACAAAACATACATCATATAGCATGTATTTAAAATGTATGTAGTCTGTAGTGCTTACTTATTTTTTAAACAAAAAATTTAATGCGATTTATCATATATTTATGAAGTTCTTTCCTAACAGCAAAGGTGTATAGTGTCTCAGGAATAATATATCAAAACACTGCTACCTAGCTCTGAAAAGATGTGATCAAGAAATTGTAATCTCTAGATAAATATCTATTTGCATCAATTAACACGTTCATCTAAGTAAAAAACAACATTAATTGTATATAAACTTCTCGGGCTTCCTACCGCGAGAGTGCGATGTTTGGAAGTCGCTCTCCAACTTCATCTTGCGGCGAAAATCAAGTCCGAAAGCCCCCCCTCCCCCATCCTAACACTGGCTCTGCATACAATTGATACACCGGTGAAGCCTTCATTCTTTCAACAATACTATTCGACACTGCGGGATTTATTTTGCACTCTCTAGAGACCGTAGCACTGGCTTGTATTGACCTAATTTATGAAGGAGCAAATATTTTAATTGCATTTGAATCAGCTAATTCGGTGAATAATAGTCAGAATAAGAAGTTGCAAACTGAAAAAATACGCATGCCATCGTCTCGACTATTGACTCAAAATACATAAAAATATCAAATATTCTTTAATACGGTCTAGTGGAACGCTAATATTTTTATTTATTCTTTAAACATGGGTAGACATTTCTGCAAGCACAGCAAACCTATTTCAAAAAATCATATTTTAAGTTACACTTTATAAGTTTTTGTTTATTTTTACAAACTAGAATTTGAAACAGGCTCTTTTTACTCTGAACACAAAAAACCCGAAACATCTCAAACATGTTCGAAGTTATAGTCGTTGAAGGTAAATCAGTAATGGGAAATAAACTTCAAAGAAACATTCCGGGAATGAACGACTATGGTTTAAAAAGACCATTTTCTGGTTCACGGAAGTAATCAACAGTGTACATCGAAGAGGAAAGAGGACTGGGTCATCCCACGAGGCTCACAGAATTTCAATGTCTGTAATGTATAGCTGGAAATGCTGATAGTTCGCAGAAGATGAAGTCCTTGGAAGTGAATATAATTTAAGGAGAAGAGACGTTCGTTTCCCTTCATTATATAACTAGCTCCGATTTGGACTTGCGTCACTGCAATACTTGGAAAGTTCGATACTGGATGAGAAAATTCGGGGAAATTGTTGTACTGAAATCGAATTAAAAAAAAATCCAACTTTTCAGTGATTCAAATGGTGAAGATAAAAATGTGTGGTATCAGTATAATGAAAAATAAGGTAGTTTAAACTGCATGAATGTTCAATAAATCTCACTAGCCAGGAGTTTTTAAGCAAGTTTTTTACTTGGAATATATTGAAAGAGACTTTCTAAAAAGTGATCATTTTCTCTGCCCATGATCCTCCTTTCAGCACACACATTTACTAGTTTGGAACAGACACCGTGATCCCAGTTTCTGATGATTTGTTGATCCTTGTCTGTTTACGTCGAAAAAGTCAGCCATACAATTTTCACACTATCAAAATTGAAGTAAGGAATTTTATTGCATTTCCACATATATTTAAAATATATTTCAGTCCGAATTCCATTATAAGTTGAGTTAGAAATAATGGTGACTTCTTTGCATTCAACATAATACTATTGGCACTATAACAAAACATATGCGCCGGTCCTATTACTGTAGTTCAGGGGTTAACGTGATAGTTTAGATTTGCCTGAATCGCCGGTTCGAGTCCGGCCTTGGGCATGGTTGTTGTCGATTAAATGTTGGCTTTCCTGTGTTTTCCTTACAATAGTGAACAAAAGTACTTGAGAAACATCAGTCCGGTGGCAAAAAATTACGTATACTTTAAGAATCAATGTGTACTAATAGATTCAGCGATAAAATCTTTGGCTAGCTAAATGGCTAAAAGCCTAAAATGATTTTAAAAAACAACTTAGGCTTACACAGTCGATATCAGACTCATAACAAAAGTTTTCCCGCATCATACGCTGCGTACCAGTGGATTTTAATGTTCCTAATAATTCACGGAAAACATAAGAATATCTCAAATCTCTGCGGATGTCAGCAGCGGAAAATCTCTATTATCAATTATGTGAACAATATCAAATTAATTTAGATGACTATTGATTCATTTCTGAGTGAAATTTGGTGAGCATTACAGTACTGATCAAAGTCCTGTTTGTTGAGGAACTATTTTTAACTCTAGAGGAACGATCACCCATTTCAGTCGTTTCGAGGTACATAGGCTGGTTTGGTAAGATAAATTTTAGGCCTGGCATTCGTAAAGACTGCTTCGAATCCCGAGACGGCCATTCAATATTACCTGGTTTCCTCAAATCATCTCGGTGGTTCTTTCATAACAGCCATGGATTTTTTCTTTCATTCCCTTCTCCACCTTCCATCGTTCTGGTGAAGCTAGCAGGTAGCTGGCTGTTTCAGTACCACTGTACAGTGCGCTGTGGTGGGGCCGCATGTTCAGCGCATTCCGTCGCGCTGCAGATAGTGGCCGCCTAACTGACTCACCAGACATATGACCCCCGCCTGTCTTCAGTCGTTGACGGCAATCGCGACATCATTGCTGACATAAATCTCTGACTCTGACCAACAGCTGAGAATGGGAGCGGGACACGCGATCCTTAAGCCAGACTCTACACGAAATGACAGCAGTGGTGACGACAAAACGGATTTGCGTCACCAGCAGCGTAGTGGCTGGGGAGTTGGGTTTACATTCCGAAGCTCTCGGGTTTCGGGCGGAGACAATTTCGTCTGCATTGTCTCTGTTGAGACGTCTTCACGACATATTTATATAGAAACAAACATGGAGCCATTAAACAATTCATAAGGTGTAAATCTTACGAGCACTATACATCGAGATAGTCGAATTCTAGACGTACCGGTTTTATTGCTCACATAAAGAAATTAAACTATGGAAGTATTAGCCAGATGCTTTTAGTATATTGCATGGATAATTAGGCACAACTATCTGGGACCTCGATATGATCAATCTGATAATTGAATGCAGCCGTAAGAGTTGTAGTAAAAACACAGTGTTTACTTTTCAGAGCAGCGCTAGGTGGGTCAGCTAATGAGCAATATTATAAAAAAGGTTTTAGTAGTATTGCTACATTACTTTTATATTATGTCACGAATTTTTACACAGTTGCGCTCAAACGCAAACCGTTAAACTGTATAAAATTGTTCATTATCATCTCATTAAGCATTTGTTACTTTTTACGGTATCAGCCGTAGATGGCTCATAACGGCTGAGCGGCTTGTCCAAAGAAGAAAATTTTGAGCGCTAAATTTGTATTTAAATTATAATGAGGACTAGAATGACTAATACATATTTTGAAAATCTCACGAGACTGTTATAATCAGACAACTCAATGTATTTTAAGTGATACCTTAAATTTCAAGAAACTGGGTATGCCAGAGAGAAGCTTAACGAATCGCCACCAGTGAGCACTAAAACGTAGTAGGATGCCATCTAGTAATAATCTTTAGCTTTATGCTGGAGAAAAAAGCTTAATTCATATTGCAAAAGAAGTACGACATTACGCTAGCCAATTATTGTAAAATACATATATCTCTTCGTTTTGCGTGTGTCGTATTATCTACTAAATTTCTTGGCTGATTGGCACCGGATTATGTATACGATCTGGAAGTTGATAATTAAACAAGTGATTTTTAAAAAAAAGGCACTGTACTAGGCCTAAAACAATCAATAATTAAAACGCAGAATCATCGTAACGGAAAAGCGTGCGTTTATCTGTCTGCTCATTCTGTTTTTAGTGTAATTCCTACGTTTAAGGTGAAAGCAGTAGATCATTGAAGCAATCGGTTAGACATCATGGAAAACCTCAAAACATAGTAGGAGTAAGATCTCTTGATGCAAGTAACAAATGTCGTAACTTTAATCTCTCACGCTTTTACTGAAACAGATTGTTATCTGAACAAAACAGTAATAAATAGGGAAAACCAACTCATCCCCTATTACTGTCTAAATCCAGCACAGATTCATTATCGGTGTACAAATGATCCACTTTCGAGTTCTGCTGTGACTACGTTTTTAGAAACTGTAAGTCTGTGGTATCATTTCTTTGAGGAATCGGAATGGATACTACAGTACCACTGCAGATATTACAAAGTTGTATGTTTCAAAAAATCTTTGATGAGTTCTCTAGAGTAATAAGATAAACGACATTTTAAAATCTGCTCCTCGATATAATAATAAAAAAACTGTTGACCCCATATTTTTGCAGATGTCCTTAAAATATTCGAATCTACACGAAATGTAGACAGTTGGCTGCTTTTATTACTAAACGCGTCTTGAAATTTGAATCTGTAAGCAGAGATCAAGTATAAACCCGTATTACCTACCAGCCATCAGCTATGGCGAATAGCGCCAGATCGACGGTTTCCATCTGCCGTGTCAAGCAACGTTGGCGACAGCTGGCGATACCACAGCAGTAGTCTACGAGGAAATCTATCAGACCTGGGCTCCCTCCCAGTAAAAAGGAAATGAAGCTACAGCCGGCAAGGTGCATCGATCGGCAGGAGGGGAGCCCTCCAAGAGAGCGCAAGGAGGCGCATGGAACTCAACAACCCAGACATCAATTTCTTTTTCTAATTTCTTCTTGAAGGTTTTAAAATTGCACTCCGGTTTCAGAGCAGTGGTATCATATACGGTAAATAAAAAATTTAATTAACTGTTCAAACAAACAAAAAGAAACAACATTTTCATTGTAAGACTGGAGATTTTCACGGCGTTGGTAGAGATGAAATTCTCTCGGAAATAACCGAGTGAGTCAGTTTGTGAAACACGACGTTTCAGTGGTCATAATCCGTGCCGCCACTGTCCCGCAGCAGTCACTTGACTATGGCGCAGAGAATATGACCGCCGGAACGTCGTGTCTCACAACCCGAGAGAATTTCACCAATCATATTTAAATAAAAACGCCGACCTTTACGACACTTCTGAAATGGAAAAGAAATGAAAATAGCAAAAGCGAATCACAAATACATTCTTCACACCGCAGTGAATAAAGATGTCCATAAGTTTGAGTCAATATTTAAATTATACATCATCTTTTAAAAACAAAAATACTTTGCTGTGCATACTGAACTGAGACAATACATAAAATTGGACTCAAGCAGCATTACTCAAAGGTAGCCCGTAGGGAAGAAAACAGATAGTTTTATAACAAGATATTTCATAAATAAGAATTATGTAATAATTTAAGCATATGTGAAAATGCAGTAGTGGGAATATTTCCTTTAGTAACAATAACAAAATTTCCTCCAAAAAAAAAAATGTACAAAACCTACGTTTAACGAAATCGGTGAGAACCTTTACAGATAACCATACCTTCAGTTAGTCAGCTCATAAATCCGTATCGATGATAGAATACTTATTTCAAAATGAAAGAAAAAAAACTTCTTAATCTTTCTTGTTTACAGTCTATTTAAATTGAGCCTGCAGTCATAACGTTTTGCTCCAATCATCAAAAAGATAATTAGATCCAGTGTAAGAATTGAAATAAATCGGCCATTAAATATATTGGAAAACCATACTGTCACTCTCCCGGAACAATTTCGGGGAAACAAATCTGGAGTGTCAGGTTTCCATGGATCATATTAAACATTTATCCATGTGATAAAAACAATTTTCAAATATAAATATATTTGTTAATCACGTCAATTGAAACTTATAGAAGGCGATTGTGAAAATAACATGAAAAGGTGTTAAAAAAATGGTCTTTGATGGTCGTAACGACCTGATGACAGGGTTTTTATTGGCTTTGCAATGTGCCCATATCGTAACAGCCTTAACCTAACCCGGTAATCTTACCGAATATAGGGGACCTGCAGTTCAACGTGAAATCCGAACCACGGAAGCGTTCTGGCACAATTCAAGCTGAGACAGGTGAAGGTCGGGTTAAGAGTTTTGAAAATCTTAGCGGAGACCGGGATTCTAACCGGGTCCCTTTCCAATTCCAGTCAGATATCTTAACCGCTTAGCCATCAGGCCGCAGTTAAAACAATGATAAACTACGAAAATTCGTAAGACTGATAGCTCCTCAGGAATATTTTCTTACATATGCCGTTTTTAATTTCTACATTTATGAAGCAATAATTGTTTAAGAAATTTATTCAATGACCATCGATAATCCAAAATCAAAATAAATAAAAAATAGTATTAATTTATTTTAAGATTGCAAAATATTACAGCAAATTGTGAGGATAGTTACAAAAACGTGTATATTCCATACAATAATTACTCTATTGCTCGCGGTGGTGCATCTGCTTACCACAAAAAAAGAAAAAGGTTAACGGAAATTCTTAAAACAAATTTATTTATCTGAAAAGGAGAAACAGGTCAAAATGAGGCCTAAATTCACGGTCTGGTGATGTTTTTTGACCAATCGTGAATGTAACTCGAAACGACAACCCATATCAGGTGAATCCTGCCTTTTGGAAATAACAGTCGAATAATATAATTTCGCGTGGACTCCAAGCAGTGGGGACCCTTCCGAATCCCAGTTACGCTGCTGGGGTACGAAAAGTCCCCAGTTTGTGGCTGTTAGGGAAAAGGGATATGTTTCAAACGCATAAAGCAATTCTGTATAGCTTCTATTTTGTTTCGACGGTGATAGATTTAGGAACAAGAACATGGGTTTGAATTAAAAGAAAGACAAGCTACATGCAGTAAATACGAAGTTTTTGAGAAGGAGGAGGAGGAGAGTAGGAACAACAAGTTTTTTTATTTATGGCTTTACGCCTCGTCGACGACGAGGTCATTAGAGGCGGGATGGGATTGGGGACAAGGAACCGGAACGGAAGGAATTCGGCCATGACCTTTTGCAGGAAGCATCCCAGCACTCACCTGGAGTGATTTGGGAAAACCATGGACAATCCAAATCTGGATGCCCGGACGGAGATTCGAACCGGCGTCCTCCCGAATGCGAGGCCAGAGCGTTAACCACTCACCCAACACGCTCGGTAGCAACAGCAAGGATAGACCAAATAAGATAAAAGTGTTAAATGCGTTACACCGAGTGTATTTGCAGGTAGACTCAAGAATAATCAGCTGTAAATGATTAAGAAAAGTGGTTTTGTTTAACCATTTAAATAAATACAACATTTTCCATATAGTAACATGTGTATATTATCGGTTATAGTATTTGAGGACACCACGAGAAGAGCGCAATTCTAAATTTAAATAAGTATACCCTAATTCTGATTCCTCGGCTCGTATTGCGAGGAAAAAGTATTGAACTGGAAATAGGGCGGAAGAAGGTGTTGATGGACGTATAAAGTAACATGGGGAGGCTTATATTCCAAGCTGGTCCAACCAGAGGTGAAAACTGGCGATGATGATCAAGAGAAAGACCGAATCATGCACGCTGCAAAACATATCTGAATTGGCTCCTTGACTTGACAGACATATTATGTCCACGACGTAGGATAAATTGATCCTTAATTTACACCTTTATTTTATAATCGGTGAACAAACTATGGAGAAAATGTCTACGGACTGATGTTTCATAGGGTAAGTTATGGAAACATTGGAAAACGGTAATCTTCAAGGGTGGGGTGTGCTTCAGTATCAGATTCACCGAAATCAGAAAAACTTTTTTTTCACGGCGTGGCGTTAATGGTGGCTCAGGTCCAGGCTAGAACGATGGCTAAACTTAGTTCCATATCACTTTTTAGTAAATCCTTACCCTCGAATCTCCAACCGAGTCCGTTCTAATTTCAGTGTAACGGCCCGATCGCCAGCAGCATTCGCAGCGAAGCTATTTCATGAGAAAGAGCATGAAGTCATAAATAGTTTAGCTACGCGATGTACGCAGCCAACAAACTGCAGTACAGAATCCACTCTTGTGGCGTGCAAGTAGACCGCCTAATGAGTTCTGCCGCCCTACATTCCGCGACAGATCGATCCTTCCGAGGCCCACGCAGGTCGCAACTGAGCGCGACCCTGCTCGCACCGCCGACAACTCAGCTCTTCTTCGGACACCCCAACAAACAACAATCATCTCCATCCGTAGCCAAGTAACGCTAGTCCCACAAGTGTAAAATATATAGTGGAACATAAATGAAAAAAAAAGTTGCATGCGTAATTATTCCCCTCTAAAGCAAACAAAATCGTATAATAGTTGTACGAACGTTTCAGCGTCAAGGAATGTAAATTTAATGTAGTCTGAAATTCAAGCAAATGAGAACGAAAAGTAACAGTTCCATGCTTCCCATGAGGATATGAGAAACAAATGGCAATGCAGATCTACACATCTACATTTTTTACCAATAATGACCAGTTTTTTTTTTTTTTTAACCACACTTAAATTTCTGTCACTAATTGAAAGTCGCTCCAAGTGTATAATTCACATTCTAGTTCCCCGTTACAGTAAGATATTCAGTTATTATAATTAGTAATTTTTACTTGATGCAGATATTCCAGAGGACGAGGTGGAGTACCACTCAAAATAGGAAAATAGGCACCAGCGCCCTTGCCACTTCGCTGCCGGAATCTTTTTTTTTTCCGCACCTTTATTGCAGGCAGTGATACGGTTCTCTTTTAGACGTAATGAAATTTGAAGACTTGCAAAATGTAGTCAGCTTAAAGTCAGTATAAATTGCAAAGTATAAATTGTAAACAAAAATGTTCTTCCACGGTGAGCGTGAGAGAAACTATCTGTACCAAATTAATAAGCTTTGGGCTATCACCACTACGTATTTCCGATGTATATAGCTCTCAGTGCTCGCCCTTCATTCAAGATCCAACGCTTTCACGTCTGATTACTGTCATCTTACACAAACACGTACCTAAAAGGAATATTTAAAAACATATCACTTAGAAGCATTTCATTCAAATACGTGGTGCAGTATGTGATGTAAATCAGCAATCGGTAGGTAAGCACCAAACCGAGCATTGAAGGTGAGCGGTAACGTTCTGGCTTCGGGAGGACGTCAGTTCCAATCCCCTTCGGGCCATCCCTTTCGGTTTTCCTCGGTTTCCCAAAATCACTGTAGGAGAATGCCGGTATGGTTGCTTCCTTGCCACCAAACCTTTCACCTCTGTAATGACCTTGATATCGACGAGGAGTTAATCCGCAAAAAAAGACCCACCAGAAAATTTTCACCACTGAATTAATAATATAATATAAAATGTAAAATAATGAAAGTTAACAACTGATACTAAGCTAGAAAGATAGTTCCTTTGCATTCATTTCTGATTGGTAAGTATTCTGTCAAACTATTTTTAATGCACTTTGCGTGAGTTACTGCCGAAATTCATGCTTCTAGCTTTGAAGACAAATTATTGAATGAAAGGTCAGAAATTAAAGATTCTAAATCTAATGGGGTCCAGCTATCACATTAGCTTAATACAAAACTGCATTCCTATTGTTAGCTCTTAAGATATATGTTTACAACAATCTGAACCAAGTGTAGAGGAAATGTGAATAAAATACTCAAAATGGCTTCACAGACTCCAAAACGTAAATGTCAGCTCAAATCTTGAAGTCACAAAGTCATATTATTTATGTAGAAGATGAAAACAGTTGTATACGACGACGAAGACAGTTAGAAAAATTGTGGAGAACTGCGTAGTTACCCTCTTTGAAAGCCTAGTGCGGCGGCTTGTAAATGCTCTTACCCGAACTGTTTGCTGTACGTTCCTTTCGGATCAAGATTTTTGCACCCATCTTTTTTCTTACAATCTAACGCATTCGTATAGCAGAATGAATTCTTCGTAAGCGGTAGTTGAAATAGTGAGTAGTTACGTTGATCAAGAGGCGATATATATCATACAACCAACGGTTTTACACGATTTTTTTTCTTTCCAGAATCTATTTAACGTTTCGCCAGGAAAAATAAAAAAGTTGGAAATGTGGCTCTCGCAAAAGACAGGCCACATGCAAATTGGCAATCATTGTGTTTAAACTTTTAAACATTGACTAAAACCACCAAAAATTGAAAATCCGCCAAAATCTGAAAATAAAAACTTCGCGCGATGAAATGATACAGTAAACAACTGTATGAAGTAAAAATTTAGAAAGAACGAGTTTATTTTCCAAATTTGTAGCTTCTAGTAATTATTGAGCGAGAGATATTTCTAGCTGCAACGTAACAGTGGCATACTTCGACGTGACATCAAATGGAGTAATCCTTTTTTTATTTTATGGGCGAGGTGAATTTAATATTCCCATCGTTGCAGTGGGGAAAAATTTTTACACATAGAAGTTAAAATTATAAATCCTCCAGCTCAATCGATTGTTTAATGAGTATACAATATACTTTTATGTTCATCCGGAGCTGTGAGACCATTTGCTTACTTCGTATGCCTCAAACTTCTCTTTATGTGGACTACTAATTCTTGCAATCGAATATCATTGTTCTTTTATTGTTAAACCGTCGGTGAAATGTTAACTACGCCCCTCTTTTGAGCGTAGGCGGTTACCACGGAAGACGTTTTTCCCACCATGGCTACGTCTGAGAAGATAAATTTTGGTGGTTTTCCGTTACCTTCCCCAGTTCGGAAGTGTTGTAAATGTGGAAGAATGTGATAGTGTCTGTGTTTGGTGTAAAGTGATTTTTGTGTTGTGGATGTGTGATGAATTAAAGGACAGGGTGAAACCCGGTGCCAGCCAATTCAGGCCTACTGTTTCGAAAGATACCGTATGGGCCGCCGGTCTGAGCGTTCCCCATCCGACCGAGTATGATGCCCTCACTCCGTGCACAGTCTAGTGGTGAGGAATTGTGCAGCACCACCTTTCATACGCTGCCAGCCATATCCTGATGATTTCTTCTAACACCAGAATCGCTCCAGCTTATCCCATGTCAGATTCGGCCACCATCACGGTGCCGAAATCAAGTGAGCCAACGGGTGAACAAAATATGAACTAATCACCAGTTTTAGATGTTATTGTACCTTATGTGAGTAATAACCGATTTAGCATTATCTTTCGACAGAAGGTAAATTATAAATACTTTTTCCTCTTTGGTTAGATAGTGTATAACTGTCTGAATAACATTTAAAAATATCTTCGGCTCCAAGTAGAAACTGCAAGATAGTTTTTCAGTTTTCCGTGTATACTATACTTACAGCTGTCATTTCTCCGTTTATAAATTTATAATACCTCAAATAAAAATACATTTGTGAATAATGATTCATTTCTGAAACTTTCTTCCGTTACTACCTCGTTGTTATTTTACTAGTATTCCACATTTTCCACATAGTAGGTGAAGCTAATTTTTCATGAAAGGATCTATAATAAAATCGCCAGTTCACAGAATTGAAAAAATAAACGAAACTAATTTAAGCGGATGACAGAAAAAAGAACCCACAAATAAAGAGCTTTAGATCGTGATGAAAAATGAAATAAAGGAATAGTTTGACAGATAAATTTCCGCTATTCATATCCAATTATGAGAAGATAATTTTAATAAATTGTATTTTAATGCAAATGCATCCCTTTATCCGCTGAACATTAAACAACGAATAACTAAATTAATTACAGTGGAAAAGAAACTAATAGATTAATTTTGACGGTGTATAATTTAAATCTTGTTTCAGTCACTACATACAACCCGTAACTACATTTGATGTAATAAATTGGACCTGTGTCACATCCGAAATTAATTTCCTTTGATTTTTTAAAAATAATCGTAACACAGCATTATTTCTCCTACTGATTAAATCCTCTGAAATATTAATTTTAATCATCAACGGAAATAAGCAAGGATTTATCAAGATTGTCACCCTTCTTTGATCTTTGAAATTTCAATATTGCCTTTGAAATACATTCTTGTGACAACTTCTGTTCCTATAATTTGGAGAAATAGATTTTTGCCATCTAACGTTTTCCTGATAAATCATTTCTAGTCCGTCTCGATCTCAATGTTCTCTTAATTCTATTCGTTTCTACCTGTAATCTGCTATATCTCTCCCTTTGCATGAAGTGACTCTCACTAATCCTGCAACCCTCTTGAAATAACACTCTTGACAGATTCCATGAACTATATATCAAATAGTAGTATTTGCCATTAACTACGAATCACTAAATATGTCATTTTTCGATAAGGAAAATTCTTAATACATGCATAGATCTTTCAGATTAGTCAACTGTATTTAAAGAACTGATATTTTACATTATTTCACTGGCCTGCTGACGAATGACGTCGCAGTGTGTTCAGAGAGGAATTGCAGTTTTGCACTATCTCGGATGACCATCGTTGACGAGTATGTAGACAACCTGGGAAGAGTTCCCATTCATCCAATGTTTTGGAGAGGCACAGCAGTGTTACTCCTGGCGTCACTGAAGAAACTCACGTACATCTTCATCTTACCTCTAATAAAAAAGTATTGTGCCATTTTTCAACAGGATAGTTCTCGTCCGTATTCGGTAAGTACCTCTACGAACTGTATGCGTGACATTAAAGTACTCCCGTGGTCAGCAAGATCCCCACATCTGCCAATGATGAACAAGTGTGGGACCAGCTCGGACGTAAATTCTGTCGTAGTGCCAGTATCCAGAATCAGTTACAACAGTTGTGGGCCAGGTTGCCTCAAGAGATACATTAAACGGCTTTATGAAATCCTTCACAACCGAATCATTCGTACACCCAGGCCATAGATTGGGTAACGTCATAGTGATAATTGGTCTAATACCGCCAAGTTCTTTGTAGTTTCGTTATCACCGAAACCAGCCAGTGTATTTATTAATCGTTCCACCAGCCAAGTAGTCGGAATGAAATCGCATCAATACAAGTACATGTAAAAACTTATTAATTTGTGACAAGTTGTCCACAGACTTCAGCTCGAAGTTCCTTCTATTCCTCGGTCATCAAACGCAACTTTCATCAGTTGAGATCGAGGGCATTCCTGGTCGATGGACTTTATCAAATGATGGACGAGCGTTTTTAAAATATGCTAAACCACCCTTAGCACTGCTTGCGATCTAGAGCATCACATCCGTGAGTTTGTTTCAAAAGAAGAAGGTTTTCCGTGAAAGTTTGACCAGTATCACAAATCTTCATTGCATCATTTCTCCCTTAAATCTTTGCGAACACCTTGTGATCATAATACTAGAACTAAAGAAAAAATACAAAAATCCGAAAAAAAAAAAAATTAGAATAATCTGAGAATATCACGATTGCAGTGCTGCCAATACACACATCAATAGGATGCTCTGTTACCAAATAATTCAATAAGTTCGATCATTTTCTGAGCAAATGACGTATAAAATTCTATTTTTTTTTCTTCTTTCCAATACATTCTTATCGTAGAGTTCGCTGCCACATTTCTTTATGTAAGAATACGCAGCGCTGCGTGGTTGTATAGTTTTATCCAACATGACTCGGAATCCACTGATTCTTGCACCACCGATCACGGTTAGACGTTCTGTACGCAGCTGGCTGTGGGTAGAATTGTAAGTGATACAGCAAATATTCTGCGAGTGCTATACCAACAGCTTCCCTTTCGGCACATTTGTCTACGGCAAACAGAACATTAACACTTGGGACGCAAGTGTTTGAACTTCCTGGAACGCAAACAGTTTTCTGCGATACTCTACATCGTGATTAGCGTAGACTTCAAATCTTCTCATACTCGGCTGGCAAGAAATACAGCCTTTTTCTAAACTTTCCAAATTTTCATCTCAAGTAATGATTCATTCCAGTCAAAAATACTGTAACAGGCAGGCCGTAAAGCTAGAGCAGGTATATTGATACGTCTTCAAAGAATGTTAACATATTCTCTTTTTACATTAGGATAAGGGGAATGCGGAACTGATCTTAAAAAATTAAAAAATTGTATATATTTTGTGGCACTACCAAAGAAACCACAAACATTTTTCTGATATCGTTTCACACAAAACGAGTTTTAATGCGTTACACCACATGACTCATAGCTATCGACAAGGAATTTAATTATTTCATTCTTTTTTGGTAAAGCAGCCAATTGTTACCAGTACTCTTCACAATCCATTTACCATGTCACATTGATCGCAATACAGTTCGAGTTGTACAAGGAAACAGTTGAAACAAGAACAGAATCCTAACGTTCGTTTCGAATGACTGCATATTCTGAGTCACAGTGTTCGTACTATGGATGCAAAACTATCGTAACGTCATACAAAAAATATTTATTCATAACTGTCGTCGATTCTGTGCCGGCTTTATCTTCTCCATTAGTAAAATACTTGCAATCACTTAATGATGTGTGACCTCTATTATTTCACTTCGTATTTTACCATTGTGTGCAAAGGATAAAATTCATATTTAATACATTAGCGAATAGTTCTGTAACCCTTACGATTATCTACGGTAACTATGCCTTCTTTCACTTTCAGTGATCATGGAAAACCGCGGAAAATCGGAAAAGTCCCACAATGCCACGTTCAAATCTTCCAAAATACGTAATCCTTTTTGTTAAACAAGATAATTATATTTGACATATTCCTAGCCACAAGTAGAAGCAAAATAAATATATGAAAACATCAGCACTAATTCTATTTCTCGTTTTATCTCTTTCGTTGTTGCAGATTTTTCAGGGGTAACCAATATTTTTAACAATTTTAGTACTGCTAATTTTTGATGCGGCTTCTGTTGGAGTCAGTCGTCCTTTAGAATTTCCCAGAATATTTATTTTGCTTCCGTGCAAATTTCCCCAATCATAAAATGCGCAACTAGTTCGAATTTTCTTACTGTGTGTAAGAGGTTTTAAATTAATTTCTACTTCTGACAGAGGTAGTCAGTTGTAAGGGATTTTAATTAACTCACCCTTCTGCTAATTCTTATTCTCCTTAAAACCAGTTGAACAAAAATGGTTTATTTTTAACAGTGTATTATGGGCAGAATGCTCCACTTTGTCGAAAACACACATTTGCTGCTCTCCTCACAAATATTCATGTATTAATCTAGGCATTCATCCAGACGCAACGAGCTATTGTTACTAATCGCCAACAACACTGTTACGAAACATGTACTTTATTCCTCAGGAACGCCCTCGGACAGCATCATTAAACCTCCTTAATGTATTTACACTGTCTTCTTCTTGTGATACAACCACTTGATACTGCTCACTAATACAAATAGCGCAAATATAATACTTCAATTATAGCGATTACACAGAGCCTTCTTGCACCACTTCTGCACTTTATGACATTGCAAAAACCACTCTCTCCACAACCAAAGATCTTACTGCTACTGCCTTACGCTACCCCAAAAACTATGCAAAACTACTGAATGTGGACTCTTGCCATACAAAAGCAGAGGATGTATACATTAGTACAATATTTCATTAATATACAGTTAGTTAAAGCAACTAACTTGATTGGTGGGATATGACGTTATCATTTTTTTTTTTTTTTTACTGCTTAACGTCTCTTAACAGCGAGGTCTTTAGAGACGGGAAAGGATGGGGGGGCAAGGAATGAGAAGGAATTCGGCCATGGCCTTTTGAAGGAAGCATCTCGGCATTTGCCTGGAGTGATTTGGGAAACCATGGAAAACTCAAATCTGGATGCCCGGACGGGGACTCGAACCGCCGTCCTCCCGAATGCGAGGCCAGAACGCTAACCGTTACACCACCACGCTCGGTATGACGTTCTCACATGATTCTATACTATTTCATGAAACAGATACAAAACAGTTTTTGAAATTTCGAAGGATCAGCACTTTATGTACCGTTTTACTCTCCAACTTACATTCTACTATTTTAGTCCAAAAATCAGTTTATTTATCCTCGCAACCCAACTATAAGATATTAAGGATTATTATTATTAATTACTTAGCAGATTCCACAGTTTTGAAACTAATGTAAAAAATCCTAAATGTTGTAAGACATTACTCTCTTGTCACAAGGATTACCTGAAGCTTCTAAGCATACAGCTATCACTTCTAGTACGATCTAATTTGTTGAAGACGAAATTTTACATTTGTATGCAATATTCTATGTAATACTTCGTTGCAGTTTATTGTATGGCTACCATGATGATTGGCCTCTGATATCTGTTCATAAGAAATAATTGCAAGACTGTCATACTCGTAATAGAAAAATATTGTACATTTGTTCGGTATGTTTTATCTGAATCTATTCCTCATGTGGAATTTCTATACACTTTCTACACAACTGCTTGCCCATTTCTTTGCATGAATAGACAAAGCTTTTAACTGTCCCGTTCCACAAACTCCAAGCCACACAGATAATCTGTCATGGGTAGTTATGTCAGCATATTTGTCGACAATCGGTCCTGCAAGGTTTTTTAAAATTGCAGCAATTTGCCAGAATATGATTATAAATGATATTGGATGGCCAATACTTAGTTCTGTTATAAGAATTATCAGTTTCCATTGTCTTAGTCAATACTGCAGATCGCACAGACCAGAGTTTATTGCGTAACTTATTCGTCAATTCAGCATTCTTAATATGACAGTCATATTTTATAATACCTACAATGTAAGCTTAATTTTGAGATTAGTATGGCGAACTGGTATACAATTTGTCTGTGGTTAATATACGAAAAATTATAAAACAGCTTCAGATTTAATGGATTAGGTCAAGCCAAGATTTCACTGCTTCTAAAACAAATTGCTCCAATATAGTCAGTTCCGTTCTCCATCTGTCTATTGAAGATTCTATTAGTCACGCTAGAAGCTGGCACCATGTTTCTTCAATTTTTTTATGCACACACTCCTCTCATCCCGGTTCATCGGCTCTCTTCTATCACAACACAACACTGTCTAATTTTTGAGTAGGTACAAATTATCACTTAGTTCTAAGAGCAGTTTAACTATTGCTTGCTTGTGACCGAAATTAATTGATGGAGATACCGAGCGTGGTGGGTGAGCGGTCTGACCTCGCATTCAGGAGGACACCGGTTCGAATCCCCGTTCGGGCATCCAGGCGAATGCCGGGATGTTTCCTTCAAAAGGCCATGGCCGAATTCCTTCCAGTTCCTTGTCCCCAGTCCCATCCCTCCTCCAATGAACTCGACGTCGACGAGGCGTAAAGTCATAAGTAAAAAAAAATGGAGATACTTTAACAAAATACACTAGTACTTATAAGGCAAGTAGAAAGGGGCTTAAGACAGTACCAAGATAACTGCCTGTAAAGTAATGAGCCATTTTGTTTTATTATAATCGGTTATTTCTTCATCAACAACTTATTTGAACTCAAAATCTAATTGCAATAAATAACTTATGGTATGTAAATACCAGATTTAACACATTCGTCGTAGTTAGTTATTTCTGTAGCATTAATTTACGTAAAAGCCTATCTGCTCTTGTATACTGTTCCCCTTCTTACGTGCCAGGTTTCACTTTATGGCGCGATGTCAGATGAACTCGGCCGCTTTATTCCAAGTGAAGTGCACAGTTCACCTCAATCCATCTCCGCCGCGGAGTCTAGCACTTGAGCGGGACTGATGTGAGTGATTTCTCGCAGTCAGGCACTCTTGCTGGAGCAAAAGACGATTTTTACTAGAATTCACATCACGTACGATGTATTCCATCCGAAACATGCTTCAGCGTCTTGAAAAACAGCAAGGAATACAGATAGTTCAATACTGCCAAGAATTCCCTTTTTTATTGTTGTTGTTGTCCACTGTTACTTAACAGAGTTTGCGGACTCATATCAGATGAGGTCGAAGAAGTTTGGGAGAAAATAAAAAGTACAATGCCTATCATGCCGAGACACTGTTTTATGAGGATATAATCTGTTGAATAGCATATAAACGTACATTACTAATTACAAATTTTTCTTGATACAAAATGGAATAAAACTGTATCTGTAACACACAGATAGGAAATCGACTCCACGTCTTTTCGGATGCCTGAAGCGACGTAAGCTGACTCACCATGTCCTGTAAGTTACCTCTTAATAAGCAAATTCTTTCTTTGCTTTGTATTTTGTAGTAATAATCTTCAGCTCCTTAGTCACAACCGAGTTAATTGCCCGTCCTACCCTCATAATATAAAGTTATTTGAGGAAATTCAATCACTGTAAAGTTCTTCTACATTCCTCGGGTTACACATCAGTAGTTTTTATTGGTGTATTCTAACAATTTTTCAGTTGTTAGTAACTACTGGACAATGAGCTCATCGTGAAACGTTGTCACACCAAGATGGTTAGAAGCTTATGGTTCTAAGTACACAAATAATTCTGAACTTTGTCAATGGACGCTTAGATCATTTTCTGACTGTTTATGCTAGTGATCCGCCATTTTCAATTAATATTTTAAAGAAAAACTTTGTTTACTACTTTACTAAGCCTGTATTCAGATACGTTATTGAGTGTATTTTGCGTGTTTCACAATTTCAGTATCTGTAATATGTGGCAACAACCCTTCACATCGCCAGCATTCAAGCGAAGCCAAGATTACAGAATAAATTTGACTACCGGAGCATATTGCTATAAAAACTGTCCGTTTGAAGTAATTATACTGCAGTCAACAAGTTCAATTTTGTAGTGTAACGAACAAATGTATCCTCGATAAAACAGTATACGAGAAGGACATTAGAATATAGTCGGCCTCCGGGAAAGAAGATTTAATACTCTGCTTCACTCTTTTTGTTCGTATGCTCCCCTCCCACATACCTTGCGGTCGATACCGGTGGCCACCGGACAGTATTTCAACCATACTTTATGCCGACTGTTACGTAGCAGCTCCTCGTTTAGAACTTGCTGTATTAGTTTTTGTTTGAGCAGTGTAAGTGGACTATTACTGACAAGCAGCCTAAAACGTGTGTTTCATTATCCTCCACCTTCTCCACACTGTCATCTTTCTCATTAAGCTAATGGCTGCGGTGCTGGGGTTACTCCTTTGCATAGCATAAAGGATTTACACAATGTTCTCTCAAAATAAAGCCACGAGAGAAAGTAATACGCCTCTATTCAAGGACCTGGCAATATACTGCCACATTGCTTTTAAGACTGTCGAGGCCCTACTTTTCTTAAAATGTTTATTCTTTTTTTTTTTTATTAGCCAAGGTCCATCTTTCATGTAATTGTAGCCTGATCACGTTTGATTACAGAGAAATATTCTCGGTTTTATGATTTAAAATATAAAAAAGTTCGCAAATTATTTGCGTTAAAATGCGCTAGCTTTTAATTATTCTTAATATATAATGTGCCACTGATATCAGTATTAAATAATGAAAATGCTGTAAACAATTCGGTGAAGTTAGATTCGTACAGTCTTTCCTTTTTCTCACGATGAAAGCAACCCCATACTTTACGCAATATTTAAATAAGACGTTTTATTCTAGCGAAATGATATTTATTGACAAGTTTCGTATATGTCAATATCTGCGTTAGCCGTGACGATAAATGTGATGCTTCTTATGACATCATCCCTCAGCACGGAATGTACAACTGGAAAGCACCCTACGCCCGCATATGTCGACAGATGTGGGCTTCAGACGAAATTCCCAAGGGACAGGGTCTGCTCTGTTAACAAGCGCCACCCTCCCGTACACTTGCTGTCTGGGTTACGCCAGCCTCTCCGAAAGGATACAAGCGCACAGTAATGTTGTGTATTACGCACACGAGTCACTACTTCAGTCAGTTCAATGTGCGATTCAAATACTCAACTCACAGTACACTACCTGTATTTTTATTTCAAATATTTTTCCACTCATTTCTGTATGTGGTGATTCTATTACACTATCACTCATGCATATTAAGTGAATAGTCGCATTCGACATTTTTTAATCTATATTTTAAGCAACTGGATTCTATGTCAAGATATAGACACTGTAGTTCATAGTAGCTATGGCTTCATTGACAACGTAAAGTCACGTATCACTGCGCACGTAATGTGAGTAGTGTTGCAATAGTTAGCGCGACTCGTGAAGTGTGATGTACAGCATAAATTATGGAATTGCTGAGATTATAACGTATTATCTAGTAGCAATGCCTATCGCTACGACAAAATCCGAATTACGTTCAGCAATACGATTGCAGGAATTTTAAGTCATTTGGTCACCCCCCCTCCTTTTTTAAAAAAATTATTAAGTCTGAAAACAATTTTTAATAGTTTTTTGTTATATATATAAGGTAAACGTGAAATTATTTTTAAAAGTAAAGTACATGAACGTTGTCGTATCTTTCAGCCGTGTGACGCAAGATGGTGGTTGATATGCGTATTTCAGTAAACGTTATTATTGATTATTCTTACGAGCTATTACATGAGGCGTATATTTTAAGCAAGGACCCATCGATGGTAAAAATTTGAAAAAATTAACCACACTTGAGTAACTCATTCTGTATCACCTTCAGCTACTTTCCAACATAGTCGCCACTGATATTCAGACATTTGTCATAACGTGAGATCAGTTTTTATATATCCTCGTATTGAATTCTGTCGCCTGAAGGGAAAACCAATGCTACACTGCTGTTTTCAAATTGTCTTCTTCGCAATCTATCGGAAACAGTTCTCTGTAATTTAAGTTTCGTGGAGTACGGGACTTTAAACTTCTGCAAAACGTAATGACAGTGTGGAAATTATGTACTTTTATTTCCGCGAATGTAATAACTTACCGCACGTATTGCACCGTCGTTGATTAGACTGCCGGCTCAAGCACGGTTAATATTGCAGTTTCTGCTGACATTCCATGAATAATCTCACCCTCTTACAAATTCTATCATTCATCGCATTGGGGTCGTAGTACACTTTACAGGTATGGAAATGAATTTCTGCTGATGTCGCATTTCATGTTGTCAAGAGTCCGATAACTGACCTAATTTCACATGCAGTTGGTCTCTCGATCGTCTTAAATATTTCCATCATTCACCAAGAAGCCCACTCCGCCGGCAGCGCTTCAATTTTGTTTATTTGTTCATAAAGGATGCCAAAACCAGTTTTGCATTCGAAAAATTTCGTTCTTGTGAGATTTAAAAATGTATCACCGATTGGCCTTTTCTTAAAAAAGAAATACCCTTCCTGGCCTACACAAAAAGTATTGTAGACATCGTGTAAATTTGTAGGTACACTGGCAGTATAACTGTTATACGTGCACGAGTTGAGAACGATTTCTATACTTAACTGGACCAACTCACGAAAACCCAATTAGTCTGAGTGAAGCCATCGCCCTACAGTGAATGAAAGTTTCTTCAAATATTGATTGGAAAAAATGGGTGACGGAAGGAATTTGCTTAAATGACATTAATGTTTCAGAATACAGTGACTATGAATAATTACTACGAAGATTTTATCTTAGCTTAGGTCTTGCGGTTACCGATTAAAACCAATCCCATACAGATGTTTTATAGGGAGTTGCGTCCACCTGGTTTTGTTCACTGCTGTTGAAACCCAAGTGACAGTTATGTTGATGTACTAACACACAAATATACGATTTTTTACAGTGTTCATTAGAACTGGGAGAGGATTTTAGGCAATGAACTGAAAGGAAACTAAGCAAAGTTTTATGAGTGAACCATCCCGGCCACTGGCGGGGCAAGAACTAAATTTGATGTAGCAAGATAAGTTTTGCAAGGCCCTCTGATGGTGCAAGAGGACGGAATTTATAAAGAAAATTTTTGAAACCTATCAGATTTATATTAATAAAAATGCAATTGTCTTCGCTGTAAATAACATTATTAATTAGTAGCTAACAGTAAAGAAACGGAAATTTCCTGCTCTTAGGCTTATGAACTCCGTAATCCTGCTTAGATTCTATATCTTTTCGACTGATAAAAGTGCCAAAGTCTTTGCTCACCCATTATACATAGTAACCAATTTTTTATTAATTTTAATTTTGAAAAGCTCCTTTCAGGGGAAGACGTACTTTCTGTTACGGTTAGCAAAATTTTAATGACAATTTCTTTCAGTGTACTTTCTGTTATGCACTGAAGCAACCGTTTCACTTCTTTGATGAAATCTGGTAAATTTGGGATCAATGTTTGTAATTCTTCTTACAATTCGTAAGGTTGCAAGCCTTTGCTATCACCCACTGGCAGTATTTAAATCTTCGTAGTTTTTTAATATATGCTCATTTGTAATATTCTTTTACTTGCAAAGATCACAGAGAAAACCGAAATTTTTAAAGTGTTAGTTTAAAGACATAAATATTGAATCCATATTGCTCATTATGGAGTCAATAATGGAGTTAAAAAATCTTTTTTATACCGACTTTAGTGAGACTATATTGGTTCATCGCTGCTTTCATAATCGAAAGTCCTTTTATTTCTAGCTACCTTTTTATTTTTTAAATTTTGGATTTTTTAAGTAAACTAACCAGTGTCGTACAAGCGTTCCGAGCCCAGATTGTCTACATCCTTCGATCCAGTCACAAAATTCATGAAAATGTTCAAAAGCAATGTTTAAATGAACTTTTACAGATTACCATAATTTGCTTAGGATTAACACGCCATAATATCTTATACCACAAGTGTAATTGCATGATAAATTCTGAGCTGACCATTTCGTTCAAAACTGAATCACGATCACTAAGAGTGTCTGAGTATTCCGTGAGATTTTTTAAGCATTCAGTGCATTCAAAATCATCAATTTGAAATTTCACAGCTTTCACTGCCTAGATTCTGTGAGAAGCAAACTGAATTGGAAAAAAAGACCAACGGCCGGGGATTCCCAGCGACTGTCACTAACGCCAGCAAAATTGCTAGACTACTAGTATTGTCAGATGCTTTGGAAGCCGGTGGGATTTCTCGTTTTATGATAAGTAAAATATTTAGTCACGGCCCTAATCTATTTTACGAGTTAAATAAAGTTGTATAAACCTTAAAGGCACGAGGACCCTTGGATCGCGAGGCCGTAGGCGGTCGCCCAATTCGCCCATGCCCTATGCCGGCATCAGTCTGAAGTGAATTCTGGAAACCATGCAGAACTAAAATCTAGATAGCTAGACAGGATCGAACCCAGGTCGTCTCGAATTGCAGACGAGAACGTTAAGTCTAGCTCAGCACGATGGAACCAGACAAGATTTTAAATTATCTGTAAAGACTAAAAGTAAAAAATTGTTTTATTTAAAAAAAAATATACTTAATCAGAGATATTCTAAAATAAAATTTTTCGACCAAATGTAACACTGTCGATAGGTAAAGAATGTTAATCAAGGTTTTCTACCTTTGTTATTAATTTTCTGTTAGAATCAATTTAAAGTGACATTTCTATTCTGCAATTTGCATGAGAAAAGTCAAGTATAAACAGCCCACTGAATGCAAATTAGAGTAGAATAATACCTTCAAGTATTTTTTCAATACAATGTTTTTGATATTCAGAACTTGTATGTATAAGAACATCATGTACTTCCACGTTGCTAATACTTACATGAATAGGAACATTGAAAGGTGAATAATTATTTAGCTTAACTTTTAATTAGTATTAAACTGCCAAGCTAATGCTGGAAAACAAGTAATGTTACAAGAAAAAGTGATGTGAAATCAGGGCAAGTAATGGCTGCATTTAAGTTTTCCATGTTGAAAAGTTGTTAGCACTCATCTCGTTTCGTACGGAATTAAATTTACAAGATCGTAACACACACAAACGTCTTAATATGCTCAAGTCTAACACTGCAGATTAAGCTTAGCAGTCACTTGGTCATTTCTTTCTGGAAGGAAGCGGAGTTGGAACAAGTTTGGCGCGTGTTCTCAGGTTTCGGCAGCCATTTATTCCATCCATTGGCACCTCGTTATTCAATAGACTGCTTCATAATATTTAATGCCTTCAATAGGAACCAGTCTGCACCTTTTACAGACTTGGCCTGGTATCTACAGGCACGTAAGGCAGTTACTTTCATGGTTAATAACGGTTGCCATATTACTTCATCAAAAACGTAGATCATAAAAAGTTAAAACAAAGGATTTTTTTTTAACGTTCGCAGGTTTCGTTAATGCAAACCCATTTTCCAAATTATTTGTTTCTGTACATACTACAAAAAGGTATTTACATAACTTTCAACATTCAGTGGAGAAAAATAAAAATACTTCCCCTACATGTGATGGATATTCAGTTTTGTATTTTTCTGATATTTTTCAATACCCTGAATCTAAAATAACTACAAGAAATGGTAGAACAAGACAGAATTTTCTATTTGACTCTAATTACAAGAATTAATTTCTTGTTTCACCCTACAGAACATAGAGAAGCTATGTTTATATTGGTGTGATGTAAATATATGGAAGTCTGACTCCCGAAATTTATGTTTCCATAATAAATCAAGCTGAAACTGATTTGAGACAGGTGCCTAATTATACTAGCACATATTTAAGTCTCATTTCGCTCATATAAAAAAACTCATCATCAGCGTTATGCAAGGCAAAATTCTAGTCTACGATATTCTTGGACCGAAAACTGTAAATGAGTGACGTGAAGTAATGAACAGATGTATTCAGACAATGTGAAATTTGTACAAATCCTGTATTGCTCCTGTTCGACGCATGGTTTAAGACGTCAGACATTGTTAAAGATGGTACAGGGGCTTAGGAGAACATTCGTATCGTAGACATGCTTCCCTATCATAATTACAATCTTTTTTAGAAAATCAGTCGTCGAGAAACTAACTATCACCGTCAATAGACAAACTGATCTGTTCAAATAGTAGGCTGTAACTGAAATTTCCAGTATTCAGAAATCTGGTTTTTCTAAATGGCTGTTTCTCATATCTAAACCAGCTAACAGCAAGTTCACGCTCAGAGTTTGCAACGACGCATTCTGAACGAAGATACGCTGCACCTGTAGTTATGCTACCGGCAGAGCCGTCTCGTATCTCAACTATGCAACTCTCTTTTACAGGCGGAATACAGGTTCTAACAATGTGTAGTCCTGGATTATTACAGATCTTCACATTCACAAGCGATTATTTACTATATTATATTAAACTTGCCTCCTCTATGTTAATACACGTTTGATCAATTCAGCTGCAGCTTCGATCACATTCATTTCTCCCGTTAAGTCATCTCCTATTAACAAAGTAAAATTTAGGGTTCAAAATGGTAAACGATACAGTACACCAACTGAAAAGGGATATGATATCACGTGGTGTTCTGTAGATAATCACTGTATATGCCCTTCCACAAGTTATTTTTCCGTTGACGATGTTCCTAGGATACCGGATAACCCTACAGGAACGTGATCCACTGAATAAAATCAGAAATATAACAAAATATATTTTAAAAATTTCACACGAGCAACATGGTTCTAAATTTTCGATTCCAACCAGAAAATATTCGCAAGTTAGCAGGGTTCTATATATCCAAATCATAGCAACCGTTGCTGAAATTAAAGGCACAGAGTCCTACAGTTCCTTTAATCTTAAGCAGAATGTGAAATTATAGAACTTGTTTAGCAGTCGAGGCAAACATTATCGAATTGTTTGGAACGTGTGAGTCTTCCTTCCAAAAACCTTCTTTCGGCAGCTTGCCTTAAAACTTGCACCTTGTCTTTGTCTTGTAAATATGAGAAACAGTGAATGGAGCCTAGATCATTTTTTCTTGCAGCAGTTTCTGCTGACATTCGTCTGTGGACCCTAATCCTAGACGTTAACGTTCCATCCGATCTTCCAAATGATCTTTTGCACTCAGTTTTAAACATTGAAGCAAAAAGTAATAACATATAAAACTATAAGTTTCTCTAACAGAAACAAAATTAAAATGATACAATAGAATGTTTTTATGTTAAAACTTTAATTTCTGACACTAAAATGAGGTTCTATTGAACACCAAAAAGTGCTAACTGAAAATAAATGAAAAATTTAGTTATCCAATAAAAGAGCAAAATCTGTTCATTCAGTTTTAATCAGCATCAGAGCAACAAGAAAAGCAAAGCGCTACTTTACCTTCAGGGAAGAGAATTTTCGAAAGGAAAAATCATTATCTGTAATGAGGAGGCGAGTTCAAGTCGGTTTCGTGTGTCGAATTTAACAAAATTCTGATAAAGCTTTTCTTTGGTGCAACAAAATCTTGGTGGTGTAAAAACCAGTCGAGGAAGAGGAGAGAACAACTACCAGATACCTGATGAAGACAGCAGAGTCAGCTGTCGAAACGTCGTGTTTTACACCACCATCCGGCTGGACACCCGAGAAGATTTTGTTGCATCGATACGACGGGAAAGTCTCCACTCACACATCGTTTCTTTGATAACTATATTACATTCTGCCAGTGCAGTTAAGTCATGTCTTCACCAGATTTCAAGGTATGTATATCCATCTTTTCCTTGGCGAAATGCACTCCTTTTGCCTTTGAGCTGGTAAGAAAAGGCACTTCCCTGTAGTCTAGCTTCAGCTACGCTTAAGAAATATTCACTCCACTGTTCCTTATTTCTACCCACGCAAAACAAATTCATTCCACCTTTTTTTTTTTTTTTTGTTAAAATCTCTAACAACGGTGTACAAAATACTGCAGATACATCTGAATTAAAAACTTCAAGTCTTGTGCAACTTTTCATCGAGCTTAAAACTGTAATTTCAGCAACCCTTAATTTGTTTTAATGTTTCACACATAAAAAACCTTTCTTAAACTTCTCTTTACAATGCAACTTACTAGTAAATAATATCATTCACACATATCCAACAAATTTGATACGTCACATGTGGAGAGGGGTCTTTGAAACAAAACTTAATTTCTCTTGAGGTATTTAAAGTCGCACGTTTCTTTTGTGATCAAATACTTCCAGACAAGAGACGCGGCCAGTAATACCGAAGACAAGGATGCGGATTGCTTCAGAAGACGCGTTTAGCATATGAATGTCACAGGAGAAACTCACTGTATTACAAGTAACAAATTGCTTGGGACTGCTAAGCAATGAAACAATGACTGTAACATAGTAATCCAGACTTTAACGTAGAGGCAACAATAGATGTAAGCAGATATAAGGAGGAGACAAGATATACCGCCACCTCAAGTGGCTTTATTTTACATTCAGCACGACAAGACTCACATAAATACAAATTGTTCTAGGAAACAGTACCAAAAGAAATTACTAACACCATCATCAGTATTCAACAAATTATTTGAAACTAATTAGTTCCCCTTCTCTTTTAGTTAAGACTTGAAGCCTCGTCGACGTCGAGAGAATTATAGGCGGGAAAGGACAGGGGACAAGGAACGGGAAGGAATTCGGCTCTGGCCTTATGAAGGAAGCCTTTCGGCTTTTGCCTGGAGTGATTTGGGGAAACCATGGAAAACCCAAATCTGGATGACCGGGCGGGTATTCGAACCGCCGTTCTCTCGAATGCGAGGCCAGAGCGTTAAGCGCTCACCAACCACGCTTGATGACGAGTTCCCATCGAAACCGAGTAAACTAAATTTTTTTGAATCTCCGGGTTGAGACGCGTTCATTAATTAAAACCTAATGTTGTTGTGGCTTTCGTCAGAAGACTTATGAATGACGTGTTATCTCACAAGCGAAGCAGTAATGAATATGATTCATCCTGCGTTTGCATCCGTCGTAAGCTAATAAATTGTGCCTATAAGATGCTTTAAACTCACTCGGTTGCGCTGCAAGTCCCCAGCTAAGAGTAGAGCTTAGCACCCGATGAGATTCCGCTGGTCCTAGAATATTGTAACGTAGCGTGCACACTACCTGAGGACCAAGTCAAACTTGCAATATTGTTTTAGCTTATTTCACATAACTGAGGCATACAGTAAAACGTGGCCTAATCGTTGACGCTACATTAGTCTCAAGCCGAAAGGCGAATAAAATGGCTTTGAAAAAGATCACTGCTATTAAACTAAGAAGTCAGGTTTTCTTACCGGCGAATGCTGGCGAGATGGTGGTAATCAAGTGCCAGGTTTTCTTTTAAAGTCTTTTTGTTTGTTGGTAAGGTTCCAAACACTAATAGGTAAACGAGACCTGTTGTCGATAGTCAATCGACTGGGCACTCAGTATAATAGAAGATCGTAAGTACCGCGGTTAGTTAATTCAACAACAAATTCTGGCCCTACTAAGTAGTTATTTGCACCACAAC
This sequence comes from Vandiemenella viatica, assembly GCA_031002005.1. NCBI lineage: Eukaryota > Metazoa > Arthropoda > Insecta > Orthoptera > Morabidae > Vandiemenella > Vandiemenella viatica. The sequence goes on from JARYHS010013630.1 coordinate 344,478,661, forward strand.
TTACTGAACGAAAAATTATCTGTGATTCATTTTTTTCCCCGCAACATTTTCAGCAGTCATATTCAGTGTCGAGAGTATAAGGTGTGTGGAATGCAAAAATATTCTCATCAGCATCGCGGAGGGTTTCTAACTGTCTGGTAACTCTGTTCTTAATTGAAGAAACTTAATGACTGATGTTAAAAACGCTTTATCTTAAGAAATTCAGTAAAAGAAATTAAAAATGTCTGACAGGAGTTATGGAACGGGGAAGTGTTGGAAGTGTTCTTCGTTGATACAGGAACAATACAAATCATAGAATCTGTCGTCTGAAAATAACGCAAGTTTGCACGAAACAGGCTACATGGCGAAGAAGAAATTTATGTAGGCAAAATAACAATCAATCTGCAGTTATGAAGAATGTATGGATAAAAACCGGAAGTTTAAAAACCTCAGTTTTAGGGAACCTATGATTATTCTCCAACACTCAATCGTTGAATCAAATCTCCCTCCGTTACAGAAGTGTTACACTATTTCAGTAATCTACGCTCTAATATCGGAACCAATACTTAAGAGTAAAACGTCTTATTAGCTATACACATCCTCCTCCAGTACGACAGAAATTGGGCAACCAGCCAGGTCAAAAATTTCCTCTCAATATGCTCCTGTAGGTTATGCGTATACATACAATAGCCTTACAGAAAAAAAAGTACCAAATAATCGGAACACATAACTTCAAAAGTAGTAAACTTTAAAGCTGAATAATTAGGCTGACATAACATAGCAACACAGGTCGATAATTTGCCAAAACAAGGTCAACGATCCCATGTTTCATTTCAAACATGAGTAAGGAATTACATACCAACTTCGGTAGATAATATAAATAGCTTTAAAAACGAAGATGGACCGAACAGAAAACCATTCTATTAGCAATAACCTCGCGTCTTAGCCACCCAGCTTATAGGACATTAAATCAGCTTTCAGTTGGCAAGATTGATACTCCTTACAACCAAAATCGATAGAAACGGTGACAGAACGAAAAAACGAATAAACAACTTTTTGATGTGTATTGTGAAGATATATTTGATGACCAGTCCAGTGAAGTCCAGATATTTCAAAATCCTGAAGACATTTGTACAGCATTATACGAACAACTAGCAGACTTTAGCGGTGTGAAACTGCTACAAGGCATTCGATAAAACCGTATTCAAAGAAAAAGTAAAAAATGGTGTAATATCCATAATGCATCAAATAATATAATCTATTGCCAAGACTGAACTCCTTGATACACAGGGACCAACTACATTTGGTGACGCAATTAGTGAATGTACTTAAGTCTTTCTTCAGACGGAGATCGGTTGTTTAACTCTGAAAACGGTATCTTTACTTTTACAATGAAACATATTATACAGCAGGCTACCATGTTACACTCCAATGAGTGCCAGAATAAGACTAATTACTAAACGCGCCTGGCGTAAAACAATGTCACAAAATACTTATGTGGGATTTCTGTGGATGCAATTGTTATTCCTCGAAACTTCCAACCAGATGACTATTAATTATACATCGACAATACATGAACATCAGTATTTGTTGCTAATCGCCAGGTTCACAGAATGGATTCAGGCATCGTCACACTGGTTTCAGTTCCTAGAGAATATTCTGAAATTAGTAACTAACCGAATTCCAGGATAGTACCATACCTGCATCTTAAATATAAACAAAATAACAAAACATTCGTATAAATCTTACGCGAATCAAGAGAATATTGGTGTCTTGTAGAAAACTTTTATTTCTGTCGACAAGACTGCTAGTAGCAATCAAATGATAAAATTTTGTCGGTAAGCGTTTGCTATTTCACGCAGCGTTTTGGCTCTCTGTTCTTTAAGTGATTGTATTATAGTATCTGGTACTTTAATAGGTATTATCGTAGAAGGTCACTATTGTCTGGAAAGCTAAGATACTGCGTTGCGTTCTTACTTTGTAATTTAGTGTAGGAGGGAGCAAGTTGTTAAACGCAGTGGCCCTGTGCTGCTTTGACGACAAAGAAGCATTGTGCACAGACTTTGCAAACAAAGGTCCCTACGGCACGTAAACTGGGACATAGACCATTTTTTGAAGGTTTATGTTCACTGCCACTTCTTGTATTTACAAATTAATAAATCAACACATCTCTTTTGGCGCGCTATCTGTGAGTTTGAAAGTGGCAAAGTTTTATGTCCACCGAACCATTTTAATAATTTCATTTCCCTGTTACACTAACTAGAACAAAAAATTTATTCCCTTATTAATCAGTTTCTTACTAACACTTGAGTTTTTTACAATAATTTTCGAAATAATGCGATTAATACAGATTCCTTTGTCAAAAAACCTTACACCTGTTTTATTGCTTTCTGACGTTTTACCAGTGCTGCCAGCCAGTTGGCTTTGCATATCCGTAGATGGCCGCTAAAATTTCCGTATATTGGGTACAAAAATCCGGAGACTCGCTAACTGAAAGAATAATTATGGAAGAGAGAGTCAAAATTAAGATTACTTTTTATTTCCAGGTTTTTAAAATTCGAAATACAAAATAATATTCTACATAGAAAGTAAGTAATATCTCTGATCATGTCACAGTGTCACTTTCATCACTGCTCTTGCTGTGCCTACTCTCTCTCTCTCTCTCTCTCTCTCTCTCTCTCTCTAGGGACTATACATTTTCTTTGTTGACATTAAATTTAGCATATATTCTATAAGAGGAAATGTTAAAAACAGCGACCCCTTTGATTCTCAGATATTAGTTAGACCTTCTCGCAAGGCACTGACTTGTAAGCCGCGTCAACGAGCGTGTCACCGTGCATGAAGAGTGCGAAGATAGTTTTCTATTAGGGTATTTTAACATCTATAAAATCTATAATCAAACAAAAGATGAGCTTTATTTCAATCATTGTTTCACACGAACGTTTGCAAAGAAACGATTCACAGTTATTAACATTTCTGTAATGCATTAACACTATACGCTCAGAGTTTAACAAAACACCAATATAAAGAAAAATCAACAAATAATAAAAAGTATAAAAAAAATCCGTAGATATTTTAACAAAATCCGAAAATCCTAGCTTTTTATAAAAATCCGTAGAGTTGGCAGCACTGCGTTTTACTAAATTGAAAAGTTTGAAATGTTCTCCGGATGCGCAGTAGTGACAACTTAAGTTCCAAAACAACTAAAATAATAAAATCAGAAACAGAACAACTTGATACATTACATTTTATTAGACTTGCAACGAATGGTACATTCGGCCATACGCCGAATACCGAATATTCTGTAGACTTCCTGGCCGAATGGCCTAATATTACGCAAAAGTATTCTGCCGGCTTTGCACAAAAAAACTGTGTTATTGCGCTTATCTCATCCGCTTGTTCAAGTATTTTGAGTATCAAATACAGGAGTTGGAGAAGGTGCAAAGAAGGGCTGCTAGATTTGTTTCTGGAAATTATCGCAGAATGAAATCAGCGACAGATATGATAAAGGAGCTGGAATGGGATTCATTGCAAGACAGGAGGAGGATGAGGAGGGTAATGGGAGTGTACAAGGCGTATACTGGCGATGAGGCATGGAAAGATATTGCAGTAGGTATGAAAAGTAGTTCATGGAAGGGAAAAGATGACCATGACCACAAGCTGGCACTCGATTTCAGGCACAAGGGTGTGGGAAGATTTTCTTTTTTAGGTAAGGGTGTCAGCGATTGGAATGAGTTACCAAGGGGAATGATGAATAACCTACCGAAAACGTTAAAAGAATTTAAAGTTAAAATTTGTAGAGGGCAAATGTAGGTGAGTGAAGGATAGCAGGAAGTTGGGTGTGTAGGGAAATTGCCACTGGAGCGTGTGCTCCATTGCAATTAAATTAAATTAAAATTAAATTAAAAAAATTAAGGTAGATCATGCTCTGAACATATACTAAGTACAATTACTTCCCACCACTATGTGGCTATTTTAACATGGTTGAAGTATGGCCTCAAATATCGGCGTTGACTTATTTGTAACAGATTCCTTTTTTTTTTTTCCTTAAAAATATGGGTTACTTGCGCGAAAAACTCTTTCCACGAGGTGTGAAGATGGAAAAGCTTTCTTGCGATAGTTCATAATACAGGATAAGCAACGGGTATATCTTTCTGATGCCCGAACTGCTGATACCAATTTTCTGAACTGCGCCTTAAGTTGTTCCGTAGTGACCATTTCGATCAATTATTCTTGTAGTACGATATGCAACTCTTCAACGGCACCATGAGGATCGATACCTGAGTGCGGTATTTCCATAGTCGAAACACCCTCAAACTTCGTTTTTAAATCTGAGAAGAACATTTAGGTTAAATGTTGAATATATGGCAAGACGTAATCACCCTCGAGTATTATCACTCATTGGCAAGTTGGGGTACTGGGAAAATTCTTGCCTTCCAATGTTTTGCTTAAATAAATTAATTCTTGTAAGAAAAGCTTAAACTATGGCCTTCATTTTATTAAATTCAGACTGTCACCTTGTAACTACTGGGTATCGACGAAAGGAAATGTTTTTAACAGATGGCGCTGTACAGCTTGTATCAGAATGCACAAACTCGTCTTCTGCAAACGTCTTTGCAATTAAAATCACAGCACAATGTTTTCTAAATGTCTGCCGCTCGAATCATAGAGGTACCGCAAACGCAGAATGAAATTTGCCATTAAATCTTCCAACGGAAATGGATTCAAAAGCCATACAGGCCAATGATTCAAGCTCTTCCAGCGCGGTTGGATGGTTAACACATTTTGCAACTTTCTTCGAAACTTCTGTATGAAACGCTTGCAGCTTTCACAATAAAAATACCGCTTCCTGCTTTATTCTCTCGATCTTGGTTTTCGAGATGTTACATTTTAAAATCAGGGACTCCTTTTGTGGACACCTTGTACAACTGCTGCCTGACAATGCAGAAAAATTAGTATTTCTGCATCAAAATCTTCAACTCCGAAATTTCAATTATGATGATTCATGTGAATAGTATTTAAAATGTTTGTTAGTTTTGCTTTGACATTGTGGAAGTTCATTATGCACGAACATTTTTGTAATGTAATGAATCAATCGTTTTATTTCAGGCTATTATCCAAATAGAAAAAAAATCCTAAGTATTTAATATTCGTCCAAATAGCACCTAGGTATCTAATGACCTACAATTACGGAAAGTTTCTTCAAACAAATTTATAAGAAGGTTCCAAAAAAAAAAAAAAAAAAAAAAAAAATACCCGTTCTGAGCTTGAGAAAGCAGCACAACCGTAGTTTCAAAATAAAATTACTTTTTATTCTTCAAAATATTTCGTATCTTCTACAATTTTATTGGCATGAGGTAATGTTTGTCAAACTGGTCCATGTCGTTCAAAATTCACTGATTTACAAGTCAAGCGTTGTTCTAATCCGTGTTATTCGAATGATTTTTTTTTCAGAAATTAACCATATGATTAAAAAGAAAGGAGTTTTTAACTATGCCAAACAATTTGTTTCCTCGGGTTTCATTCAGTCATAAAATTAAGGCGGCTTCCCTTAGATCTTCCGGTGTGCGGGAAGTATTTTATCCGAGCTTTCATTAAGGCATCACACGCCTCTGTGCGACGCTTAAGAACTGCAAATGATGCACGTTGCACAGGCTGCAGCATCTTAATCACCAACCCAAACTTAGAGAAACTCACATCGGTCTCATCTTCACAAAAATGTTTACGAATCTTCCTTACAAGAAGTTATAGAATCTCAAATAGCTCCGAGGAAATATACTTACCAGATGTAAGGCTAATAAGGTCGTAAATAAAAAGTTCATTAGCATTTGTATGCTCCGCGGACAGTCGTAAATAGCAGCTGACTTAGGGATCAGTTTATCTTACACTGTTTTGGTGATCCCAAAATAGTTAGTATACAAACAGCATAAATGTAAAGAGCTATCTGCAACAACGCACAATTACAGTCCGCATTTCCTGTAGAAATAGTTATCTACGAGATCATTTTTTGCGGAAAGTATGCCAAAAATGGGGTGTAAGGGTTTGGGAGAGACTATACTAGTCTTTTCCAACCAAATGTCAACCTCTCCTTCACGTGGTGCACCCTGTTTGCACGGACGAGGCTCTGGCGACTGAAAGATTCCCGGTATAAGGAGTCACCCACTGCTTGCCAACGGCCTCCGAAAGGAGGGCGGAAGAGCGGGGAGCGGTTCAGGGCACCCTCTTGCCCTTGGGGTTGGAAACGGCCCTAAAGGCGGATGAATCAGAAATGATCAACGGCATGGGGATGCAGAAGGCAACGGGAAACCACTGCATTAAAGACCCAAAGGGTATCCCGAGGACATGTAATCCTCTAAAATTACATATATCATGATGGCTTCTTCCTGGGTAAAATATTCCGGAGGTAAAATAGTCCCCCAATCGGATCTCCGGGTGGGGACTGCTCAGGGAGGAGTCATCAGAATGGATAGAAACATTCTACGAGTCGGAGCGTGGAATGTTAGAAGTCTGAATAGGGCAGGTAGGTTAGAAAACTTAAAAAGGGAGATGGAACAACTTAAGTTAGATATTGTTGGGATTAGTGAGATTAAATGGAAGGATGCACAGGATTTCTGGTCTGGGGAACACAGGATAATTAGCACACAAGCTGTCAATGGAGTCACTGGTGTAGGATTTGTAATGAACAAGAAAGTAGGGAAACGGGTGAGTTATTATGAACAGTTTAGTGACAGGATTATTTTGATGAGGTTAGAAACTAAGCCCGTCCCAACCACATTAGTACAAGTATATATGCCAACGTCACAGGAAGATGACGAAGAATAGAATAATATATATACGCTGAAATTGAAGAATTAATCCAATATGTGAAAGGGGGAGGAAAATCTAATAATCATGGGTGATTGGAATGCAATAGTGGGAGAAGGAAAAGAGGGGAATACTGTAGGAAGTTTTGGTCTAGGAGAAAGAAATGAGCGAGGAAGCAGGTTGCTAGAATTTTGTGAAAGATTAAATGCTAGTAGTGGCGAACACCACTGTTAAGAACCATGCAAGAAGAATATACACCTGGAAACGTCCTGGGGATACAGGCAGATATCAGCTAGGATTATATCATGGTCAAACTAGAGATTCAGGAATCAAGTTACTAGACTGTAAAGCGTACCCAGGAGCAGACATAGACTCAGACCATACATTTGATATTAATGAATGTGCAGGCTGAAAATTCAAGCGAATAAGGAAGCAGTATAAGCAGAACAGACTGGAAGTGAATAAACTGAACAATCTAGCACAAGAGAAAAATTTGCAGAAATGGTAGACTTAGGTCTAAGAAGTAACTGTGAAAGGAGCTCAACCGAGGACGAATGGAATGCATTAAAGACTGAAATAATGAAAGCTGGCAAAGAAACATTAGGCTTTAGGGAACAAGCTGCCCGAAAACCTTGGATCACAGAAGAAATTTTGGAGCTGATGGATCAGAGGAAGAAGGTACAAACATGCTCAGGATGAAGCAGGAAGAGAGCAGTACAGGCAATTTAGAAATCAAATAAATAGGAAAATGCAAAATAGCAAAAGAAAAATGGCTACAAGAAAGTGTGAAGAAGTAGAAAAGGAAATGGTCGTAGGAAAAGTAGATGTTGCATATAGAAAGATCAAACAGAATTTTGGAGAAATGAAGAAAAGAGGTATGAACATTAAACTGCCGAATGGGAAACCTCTTTTAAGCTCAGAAGATAGAGCTAACCGATGGAAGGAATACATTGAGAAACTATATGATGGGGACGACTTGAACAATAGTGTATTGGAAAAGGAAGGCGATATCGACATTGATGACTTAGGAGATCCTGTTTTGAGGACAGAATTTAATAAAGCTCTGAATGACTTGAAAGCAAATAAGGCAGTTGGAATTGATGAGATCCCTGCAGAACTTCTTAAATCTCTAGGAGAGGAAGGAATCGAAAGATTATTCAAGCTGATATCAAAAAGTTATGAAACAGGAGAAATTCCTACTGATTTTAATAAAAATATCATCTTCACACTTCCAAAGAAAGCACAAGCCGACAAATGTGAGAATTATCGCACCATTAGTCTAACATCACATGCTTCAAAATTACTGACCAGAATAATATACAGAAGGATGGAAAGGGTAGTAGAAGAGATAAGTAGGTGAAGATCAGTTTGGGTTTAGGAAAAATCGCGGTACAAGGGAAGCAATTCTGTCTTTAAGATTAATACTTGAAGGGCGGATCAAGAAAAACAAAGATACTTTTATGGCATTTGTTGATTTAGAAAAAGCTTTGATAATGTTAGGTGGGACAAGATGTTAAAATTTTAAAGAAGTCAGGCCTAAAGTATCGAGATAGAAGAATACTCTATCTTTATATATATAAAAATCTCCTGTCACGATGTTCGTCCGGGATGAACTCCGAAACTACATAACAGATTTAGATGAAATTTGGCTTACTGTTTGTAATTTAGTCCAATTTAAAAGATAGGATATTTTTATCTGGATTATAGACCTCAATATTTATTATTTGTGAAATAAATGCTCATTAAATGTTTGTCATAGGACAATGGTTTGTAATTATTTTGTAAGCCACCAAAGATCAGCGATCTGCTGGATTAGTGGATAGGGCGTCTGACTGGCGATGGAAAGGTCCCCGGTTCGAGTCGCTGTCTCGGCGTGTATTTTTATAGACACTTAAACCCGGCAATAACCTCCGGTGCAGAATGCTGTGTAAGGTGAAATACGCCAGGACGGTACTGTGGTTCGGATTCGACGTTAGAAATGTAGGTTCCCCTGTACCTGGCAGGATGGGCGGGTTAGGTAAAGGCGTCTACGACAGTGGCAGAATGCCCAGCCAGTAGACACCATGTCACCAGGTCATTACGACCACACGAAATTATTATTATAGTTCCATAAGTTTCTAACAGATGGCGATGTGTTAACTTATCGATACAACACTTGGTTAGCTAGGTTGGGTAGATCAAGTTCTGTTTCAATTTATTTATGCTACAGTTTATTCCTAACAGATGGCGGTGTTTTAATTATCGAACCATCCAGTAGATGGCGTTGTATTCGATTTATTTATGCTACAGTCTATTCCACGCCATATGTGTGAGTTTCTTCAATTTTAATTGTGCTGTGTATTGTGTTATAATTATACCGTATTGTTGTTCATCGTTTGTGTTTCATTATACCTAACGACAAAGTAATTACACACATGAATATAACATTGAAGAAAACGTAACGATAAATTAGATTCGTGTAATTATTTCTCGCTAGCTTATCAGTTTTCTTCTTCTTTTTGTTCAACTAGAGATCACGTGTCAATTTCAATTCCTCTCCTGTGGTTTTTTCTTTCTTCCTCCCCAGTACTCCTTCATTATTGCACTCCTCTCCACCTTTGAATCCTGCCATATTATTCTGCTATCGAAAAAATTTTCTTTCCATACAGTTCACTGGTATCATTTCGTTTCAAATCTTTCTAAACCTCATGAATGCCTGGTGTTATCCATGCTATAAATGTATCGAAAAATATCATTCTTCTTTTTCTGTTATTTTTCAATGTTATTATATATTTTCTCATTATTTCTTAACTTCAATTTTACTGTATTTTCCAATGGACCCAAAAATTCCGGTTTTACCACTGGTATTATAGTGTCTTATTTTAAGGCTTTCAGAAAGGCACTTTTTGTTGTAATTCACATATTTTTCAGCGAAATGTCGCCAAAGAATCTAACCTCGACAATGCGTGTAGCAGAGAGGCACGACGCACGAGGTGAGAGCTCATCAATCAGCAACACAAATCGCGGCAAGCAAGGATGTTCAAAGAATCAGGACAGCTGAGCGTCGTATGTAAGAATCCGGTGGCTTCCGACAGACATTACCAGTCATTCCTCGCTCTACTTTTGCCGATGAGATTAACGTATGTTTAAAACAATCGTTTTTATGGCGAAATGTTGAAACACTTTGATTGACCATGAACATGCAAATACCGTTGCAAAATTATCCATCGGCACAAGTATTTTGTAAGCAATTGCTGGATATTGGAAAAGGTGAAATAGAACTGCATCGAAATACACAATACATCAAATTGCCAGACAAATTTTACACTGTTGTTCACTCAAAAATGAACTAACTCAGCGGATGTTCCTGGATATATCAAATAATTACCTAGATCATAATTGGATCAGTAATCGTGCTATTTTGGCAGCAAAAAATGTTGATGTCAACGAAATTAACTTCCAGATATGACAGTTGTTGCCAGGTGATCTGATGTCTTTTAAATAAATAGATACTATTGTAGATGAAAATGAAGCCATAAATTTTCCAAATGAGTTTTTAAACTCTTTGGAAATAACAGGAATGCTGCCACACAATGTCCGGTTAATGATTGGGTCACCGATTATTATTCTTCGTAATTTTAATCCACCTAGATTATGCAACTGTACACGTTTGTTCATCAAAAGGATCACCGGAAATGTTCTTGAAGCAACTATTTTGACTGGAATGTTTAAAGGAGAAATCTTCCTGTTGCCACATATTCCAATGATACAGTCAGAATATACAATACCATTTAAAAGGCTTCAATTTCCTATTCGTTTGGCTTTCGCTATGACAATAAATAAGTCACAAGGCCAAAAAATTTCCGTTTGCGGCTTGGATTTGGAAAATACGTGTTTGTCTCATGGGCAACTATATGTCGCCTGCTCACGTGCAGGGAAACCATAAAATCTATTTGTATTAGCAAAAGACAGGCTAACTAAAATTATTGTGCACCAATTAGCGCTTAGATAAATTAAGATTATAAATTGTAATAATTTAAAATAAAGAAAATAATTGTTAAAAATCAACTTCATAGGCCTCATTTATAAAACTGAAATTTCAGTTTATATAAATAAATAAAAAATAATTTTTTTATTTATTTTTATAAATATCAATTTTTATATAATTTCAACTAAGTAATTTGTAATAAAACGTAAATTAAATTTTTTTATGATCGTTTGTCCTTAATTTCAACTCTCCGTAATTCTTTACCAATTACATTTGAATTCCCAAATCGACTACAATGTTTTTGTCTTTATTAGTGAATATTAATTTGACTATTTTGGGAAGTTTAGAATAACATTAATCCAACGTACTATAATTACTAAGTCACAGCAACGCGTGACCGGGTCAGCTAGTAAACTATATAAGAATCAAGTGGCTGTAATAAAAGTAGAGAATCACGAGAGACATGCATCAGTTAAAAAGGGTGTGAGACAAGGTTGTAGTCTATCCCCGTTAATATTCAACTTGTATGTAGAAGAAGCAATGAAGAAAGTTAAAGAAAAATTTCCATGTAGCATAAGTTTTCAGGGAGAAAAAGTCAGTATGCTACGATTTGCTGACGACATTGTCTTATTAGCAGAGAGGGCTGAGGATATTGAGAAGTTATTGAATGGCATGAACAAAATACTGAAGGAAGACTTTGGACTGAATATAAATCAAAGTAAAACAAAAGTGATGAAATGTAGCAGAAATGATACCAATACTAGCAGATTAAATATAAAAATAGGATCTGATGCAATAGGAGAAGTGAGTGAGTTCTGTTACTTGGGAAGCAAAATTACAACCGATGGCCGAAGCAGGAATGATGTTAAAAGCAGAATAGCACTAGCAAAAAGAGCCTTCATGAAAAAGAGAAACCTTTTAGTTTCAAATATTGATCTAGGAATTAGAAAGAACTTCTTAAAACTCTATGTGTGGAGCACAGCACTTTACGGTAGCGAAACATGGACTTTAGGAATACCAGAAAGAAAGAAACTTGAAACATTTGAAATGTGGTGCTACAGAAGAATGCTGAAAATTAGGTGGACAGACAAAGTAAGAAATGAAAGAGTTTTGGAAATGATGGGTGAGAAAAGAAGTTTATGGAAGAAGCTTACGGAAAGAAGAGACAGGCTGGTAGGTCATATTTTGAGACATGCTGGATTGATTAATTTGTTAGTGGAGGGAACAGTTGAAGGTAAGAACTGTAGAGGTAGACAGAGATTAGAATATATGAAGCAGATAATTGAGGACGTGGGTTGTAACGGGTATGTAGAAATGAAGAGGTTAGCACAGGATAGGAAGGGATGGAGAATTGCATCAAACCAGTCTAAAGACTGATGACAGCAAAAAAAATGCCAAAAATAAGCAGAACATTTTTTTTTTAGTTTCGACTTTCTCAGATAAGAGCTCTATTTAGAACTGAGCAGTTTCGCGGTGTCAGGAAAAGAAAACCCCAGAGTAAAAATACAGAAATTGTATCATTTAGCAATAAACTCACGTCTTGGCTTTGTACCAATTTCCCACTATGTCTATTTCTTCATCAAAGAAAAACTAACGAATACGCGTGATTATAAACATTAGTGAGATGTCCCAACATTTATTACATTTTTCATTGCTGGAATTGTAATGTAGAAACGTCGTGGTGAATCACGGAAAGCCACGGAGTGTCACGCGAGCAGTAACCAGTTTTAAATAATGATGTCTGATGTTAGTTTTATGGAATAAGAAAAAACAGCCGAGTGGAGGGCTAGTGTACAATAGCGTTCCTAGTCTTTTTTTTTATTATGATTATGTAGTGTCCTCGAGCAGCCATAAGAATACACGGCACTACATTCCAACTGATCAATACATAAGGCGGCGGTAATAACGTTTGAATGATATCTAGTAACATTTAGACCTGCCAGTGTTGCCCAGTGCGCTACACGGGACCGGGGAGGTACAAAGAGGCCGGACAGGAGCCCACGCTCCCGTTAAACGGCCTCCTGACTGCAGTTTTTAGGCGGTTTTCCGCAGCCAACAAGCCAAATGCTGGGACGATTTCTCAAATAAAATATAACAGTACATAGTTAGACCTATTGGTTTAACAGATTTCAACACTTAACTTCCCCCGCAAATACTGGCAGTAGGTATAAAATGCTTGTCGTCTGCAAAGGCATGTGGCTGTAAAACCAAAGCTCCAAATTCGACATTGCCTGTGATGAATAAAACTTATCAAATGCAACAGACGTCAAATTGTTTGGAGAAGGTGGTATCGAACGACATTTGTTAAGAAACTTTTTGGAGGATTCATATTTAAATTTTAAAAAATAGATAAGCGCTCGTAATTACGATACACACAAAGATAAGCAAACAATTTGTACTGAATACTAAATGTGTCATAACAGTTTTCCAGTTTCTTGAGCACTCTACCCACTTTTTACCTCAGGTACTTAGATAATTGTACAATAAACACGATCACATTGACTATGAAATCAAGTTTGCTGGTAACAGTATAATCTGAATTTACGTAACTAACCGAAAAAAAAAATCTTTGAAAGTACCGTCATCTCGAACTTCCTCAGATATTCTATCATATGATTGGAAAATTAGAAGGTGGAGGAAACAAATTATTAACGACTTTAGGAGCTTATATCTCGCGAAATTAAGATGTCTTAATACAAACCTGTATAAATTTTTGATAGTTGTTCAACGATACAACACAAGATGGAATACATGGGGGAAAATATTAATTCATCTGTTACAGGCATGCGGAGGTACCATTTTTTTTTAGTATTTGTACACAGAACTGTTTTTATGATCAATATAATTCATCCTCCTGTGAAATTTTATCACAAACATTTCATTGGTCGAGGAATTACGAAACTGCAACATGGCAGAATGATGGGGTTTTGTTTTTGCCATTTTGGTTACGGAACCCTAAAAGTAAGTACATTAGAATCGTTTATTGCTAAGACATCACAAACGTACCGAATACAGAGAGCGAAACATGGGTCATAACTCATTCTAGCGGCCGATTTACGTCATCAGGAAAGAAAGGGTTTGGCTAACGCTTTGCCCACGCCGAGAAATTGAAGAATGAGATGAAGCAATCAGTCAGGAACATCTTAACAACACGCACTGAATATCGATCACTACATAATAGCCTGCGAACCATAGATGACCTGAGAATAGAGCAAATTAAAATGTTTGGGCCAGCTAAAAAGCAGTGGATCCTGAATTTAATGAATGCCTGCACTTCCAACTTACAGATCCCCAAATGCAAATGACCAACCAATTATTACTGGAACAAGAGCGTTCATTTATGCTGATGACACATCAATTCAGCTCAAGGCACAACCTTTGAGGTTGGAGGTGAAGCTGACAACAGCTCTTGAAGATATGGCCAAGTATTATGATGCTGATCACTTGAAGCCCAACCCTGGAAAAACGCAGGTCCGTGCATTCCGCCTGAGAAACAGAGAAGCCAGAAGGAAGTTGAACATCAACTGAAGGGGACAACAACTATTACAATGCGATACTCCAAAATATCTGGGAGCAACGCTTGATCGCTCTCTTACATTCAAAGCCCATTGTGAGGATCTGAAACTCTAAGTATCCGCCCGGAACATCATCATCCGAAAACTTACAAGTACGTCCTGGGGAGCACAGCCAAATGTGCTTCGTGCATCTGCCCTGGCACTCAGTTTCTCTGCAGCAGAATACTCAGCACCAGTCTGGCAAAGCTCTGCACATGCTAGGCCAGGTTGATAAAGCACTGAATGATACTGGCCGTATTGTAACAGGTTGCCTGAAACCAACTCCTGTCAGCAAAATATACCAAATCATGGGTATAGCACCACCTGACATTCGAAGGAAAACAGCTGCAGAGATGGAGAAGACGAAAAAGGAAACAGACCCCAGACACCCTTCGTTTGGACACGAACCTCAAACCGCAAGGAATATCAAAGAGGCACCGGGCGCGGGGTGTAATCAGTCATATGCCATATGGAAGGCACTAAACAGATTAAGAACTAAAGTGTCCCGATTTAGATATAATATTAAAAAATGGGGTTACACTACTGACAACGAACTGTGTGAATGTGGTGAGCTGCAGAACCCACAACATCTTCTGGTATGCAGGAATCTACCCGAAACCTGCACTATCGACGACCTTTTTAGGGCAAATGAGAAGGCCATCAGGATTGCGAAATTCTAGTCACATTCCACTTAATTTTGTTCTTAATATTAATTAATTAATTTTATTTGTTTTGTTTCAACTTGTATTGTTATGTCCTAGACACGAGAAATAAATATAAATAACTACGTAATAATTAAATTTCATGTTAGGGAGCTGCCTACTACCAAGATGAATGACAGCCCAAATTACTAAAACATTCCAGAAACCGTCTAAACCCTTTCCTTGTTGTTTCAGACTGACAAGCAGGGGAACTTTTTTTTCTGAAAACTTGAACAAGGGCTGCATTCACTGAAAGAAAAAAAGTATTTCGTTTCGTCGACGACCTAAAGATGTCAGAGTTTACTTCAGCACTTCACTTCTATCTGGATGGGTGGTTTAATGTGAAACCCCAACCACGGTGTATCTAACATACATTAAAAAAAGCAAAGCTTTCCCTGAGGTGCATGAACATTAATTGCTATCAAAAATTCCCAGATTCGAACTGAGGACCCCAGATTTTCAAGGCTGTCGCTATTATCATCTTTTTAAGTTTATTTAATAAAAAACATTACATAACCTTGTTGATATCACCAAACGTTATCAGTATTTTAAATTTAAAATCCATTTTAAATAAAGTAAAAATAATTCTAGTAATTAATTATGGAATGAAAAGTTAGTCTTCAAGAAACGTCTGAAAACAGTAGCGCCGGCTTAATTTTTCATTTCTAGTCATCCTTTGGTGATAGTTTCGCTCATGCACTTTATCTTCTTGCATGAGGTTCGTATTTTTTTCCGCATTAAGCTGTATCAAGCGTTTGGGATATTATTTTTATGTTAAAGATATTATCTGCATGATCGATATGTTACTTTGATTAATCATGCAGTAAAATATTTAATGCAGGAAGAACGAAGCTGTGTCAGTAGAGTAACTTACTTTGTTGGATATTCAGAGAATTTTTCTTCTGAGCTGGAATTTCGTAATAGTCACGCTGTACAATTGGTACAAAACACCTTGGCGTAAAATCAACCTGGAAGTAGCACATAGTATTATTAACCTTCGTATCTAGTGCAGATTCCTCCTATGAGTGTACAGAGCGGATCCCGTCTTCCCCAACTGGCCTACAAATTTTCTTCGGTATGAACCATTGGAGATTTTCGATTTATTGGTACCTGATGTATTTTTTTTAATCGGATGTTAGTAAATGGTGATAATATTCGAACGGTAAAGAAATCAAATTGAAGCTTTAAAAAAATTATTGTGTTGACAAAATCTGTACTCTTTCCACCACTTTAGTGTATAGTTTGATAAACAAGACAGTGTTTAAACTTTGTCCTTTCAGTCACTGCTTTAGTTGGATAAGGTCTTTTGAACATTTGGAGAAAAAATCATTTTCTCTTAATTGACTCTTAAGTAGATTTAAGTTATTTTCTCAGTTTAATTCAATTTCTTTATGATTTCCTAGTTTCTGGTTATCGTTCAAAGAGAGATCTTTCATATCTTCGAATGTGCTGTCAGAATCAGACACAGAACGTCTTTTTTGCTGTAAGATGTTTACAATCTGAACGTCAAAAACATTTTTGACAAATTTTCTATTTAGGTGAAATTAATTTCTAATAACCTTCATTACAATAGGACAAATTGAAATCACATCTTACATAAAAATAAGATACCAACATTACCCATTTAGTTAATCGAGTCCTTCAAACCAACTATAGTTACAACTTAGGTAGTAACTCTGACCAGTAAGTAATAACCTTTTTAATGTACTCCGACGATCCGTTTAGTAAATACATCCGTTCTGGTCTTTCCAAAATTACCTGCCAAACCATAAAACAGACAAAATAAAAATCAATGTCCTTCCTCAAAACAGAATTTTTACAATCAATGCGTTTATCTCCATTTCTTTATTTCTTGTTGCTTTATCATTCGTAAAAGGAGAATTCATTAGGACGGATTAAGGCCGATGGTAACTGGGTAGACGCTACATTGAGTGTTTATCCTGGATTTTTGCGAAACCGTGACAACCAAGCTGGATGGCCGACCGGGATTCAAAGCAGTGTGCTCCCGATAGGCAGGAGCAGACTTTAATCTGTAGCCGAACAAGCTCAGTAATTAGTTTCAAGGTTTTTCCAGTGTTATACACAAGTACCTGACGATCTATATATTTCATATATGGAATGATTCCTCTCTGAGGTATGGCAACTTGATTTGTTCCTTACTGAAAGGATAACGACACCGGAGGCGAGACAGAGGTGGCTGGTCTCTTGAAATACTTCGCTCTTCCATTCCATTTTACGACTGGCGAAAAATAGATTGCACCGAGCACAAAAAAAATTACTTGCCAATAGCGCACAATTTTTTTTTTTTTTTTTCGAAATACACATCTTAGTTAAGAAAAGTGGAGGTATTGTCCTATATCTTACTGTAAATGTAAATTCTTTTGATTCAAACTATTTCAAGAATAACGATGTAAAGTTATTTATAAGATGAGACGGAAATAAATTAACCAAAACAAATTCGTGAGCTGAATTAAAAATCTCATCACAGAACCATTTTCTGCAGTAACAATTTCAGTTCTTCCATCTGAGATGCAACCAAAACTGTTAATCAGTTTGTCCCGTTCACGCCCTTTAGAATATAAAAACCTTTTATCCAAGGAAGAGAAATCAAATTTTGAAACCAGGTTTTACTATCTAGGATCCTAAATAAACGTAGTTGCGAAATCTATTTATAGCTTCACATTCGATATATTGTTTGGAAATTCCAAGATTATCAGATAATGTTGGACTCGTATGATCGTGCGAAAAATGCAAATAATTCTTTCCACCTTCCTGAAGCAATTTTTTTTTTTTTTTTTTTTTTTTTTTTGCAGCTGCTTAAAGTGGATTACGTGTAGACCTACGTTTAATTTGACATGGAGAAGAAAGAAATTCGTTGCTGTGATTAGATACGTCACCAAAGAAGTCATAAGGACATGGTGGAAATAATAGGGTATCTGAATTTAAACGAGGGAGAACCTGCACTTACGATAATCCTATCGCAGAAAATTCAGTGGATATAATCAGACGGGTAGGGCCCGAGTTGGTGTTGATAGACAGCAGGTTAACAGTTCGCCAGATTGGGGAGGCATCAGACATAGTATTCAGATACAGTTGGACATGAAGGTTTCCGCTTGTGAGGTGCAGAAACTTTTGGCAGGAAATGAAAGAGACAGCGAGTTGGAAGGAGTCTGTGCCAAAACTAGCCTTCATGAAACCAGTTCCGTAGCATCTGTTGAATGATTCATATCTCAATCACTTTACTGTCTTTGTAAAGGAAGCATGTTATTTCTTCGTTTATAAATGAAGTCAAGGCAGGGAAAATTATGATGCCAATTTTTTTTAGAAGGGTGAGGGCATAGTGCTTCTCGAATTGCCAAAAGAGGCGAAACCATTAGAGGGTATATTAATCTAACCTTGTGAAACAACTACAACCAGCTTTCAAGGAAAAGTGACAAGAGAAACGCATCAGGAAAGTATCTTAATTATCCATATCAGACATTCATGGCTTAACTGGTTCCCTAACCCATCTATTCACTCGACCTGACTCCTAACACTTCCACCTCTTGCCATATCCTAAAAATTTTCTGTCTGGTACCTATTTCATGTCAGACTAAGAGGTCATACATGCCATCGTCGCATTTTTTGAAGACCTTGAGTAATATTTCATGGCGCTGGCTTGAGTTGTAACGTCGTTGGAGGAAGTATGAGGATATGGGAAGGCACTGCTCCAAAATAGACCATAACAGTCTTGGTTGAGGAGACCCCAGTAGAAACAATGTATGTTGTAAAAATCTATAATAATGTAATAAAACAAATCGAACGAAACAGTCTACCTGGATTATGCTGAAAGGAGAGTTTTAATAAATCCCCCACACAGTATTTATAGCTCAATACCACCGCACTTGTTACTATAGTTAATAAAAGTTTGTCTATGTTGACGTCAATAAATCAAGCGCTTTAATTAAAACAGTTCTCGAAATTAAACCACAACGAGGTTCAAAAGTTTTTTCCTTTCCGCTTCCAAATAATGTCCTCAGCATACATTACTTCCATTCGAAACTAGGTTGTGTATGCTCGGTGAGAAATTTTTTATCGGGTATGGGTTTCTACCTGTAATTATCTTTTTTTTCTTCATAGAGGCTTGTCGATGAAGAATTCGCTACATCCGTGAGAGGATTGCGGACAGCGAATAGGTGTGGGCAGGAATTCACGGCTCGTCAACGGCGATATCGTCAAAGAGTTGTGGTACTATGAAACAAGAGACGGGAAGGAAATAGGACATGACATTTATGAAGAAACCATCTGTGTATTTAGCTTTAAAGATTTAGTGAAACTAAGAAAAACTGAAATCTGCATAGCAAACCCAGATATCGAATCCTTGTCCCGAATGACTGGTACAAACTGCAATCTGTCACAACCCTCCCTCCCCTCTTCCTTCAGGAGAGGTGCCTTTTGATGGAAGCCTTCCGGCATTCGCCTGGAACGATTAGCCTATTGGAAACCACGGGAAACTGAAATTAGATTGGCTGGTCCGAGGATCTACGAACTTCCAGAATACCACTCCCAAACGTTACTGTTCACCCATTGGGTTCCATATGCTACTACCAAGCGTAAAATCATTTTAAAAAAGGAATAAATAAGAAGCTAATATTTATACATTAAATTTGGTATTTAAAATAGCTATTTGATTCTCCTTTAGCTCTAATGCCTCATCGACTGCTGACTCTGTTTAAATTTCGAAATGTGTAATTTTGACACACAGTAATTTGATAAAAACCCCGTTTGTTGGGTAAGAACGAACGGTAACTACCAGGTAATACTTATGATGGCTTACATGTCAGATCCCTGGGTTTCCATAATTTCTGTATTTGGACCAATTGTGGCATTCTGTCCAAGCAGAGTATATTTCGAAATGTACTAATAGCAAATTCTTACCAGCTAGAAAACCACTAACATAAAGCGGTATTTTGAACAACGGCTTCTAGGAATGAACTACATGCAGATCCGTCAATTTTCTGATTTTCTGCAACCTTACTTAACCATTTCTCTGATTTAAATAATAATAATAAACTGAGATATTAAAATACAGTGGTACTACAAGAAGCTTTGTATACATAAGAAACAATCACGAGTGGGGCTTCAGGCAACACGGAAGCGGAAAAAATTGAGCGCACCCTTAGAAAAGTTTTTGGAGCAATACATAAAGATGGTATATGGATGAAAAGACCAACGAAAGAACTATACGAACATACAGATAGACTGACAGACATAATCAAATGACTCAGATTACAATTCTATGGACATTTACAGAAAATGAACAACACTAGAGTCACAAAGAGGATCTTTCATGTGGTAAATGGCTCACTCAGAAAAAACAATTGGTTCATGAAATAGAAGAGGACTTAAATCATGCATGCAGGGATCAGCAAGTAAATGACACAGAATAGGGGACAATTCAGGGACAAGGTTATGAAGACAAAATTCAAAATACAGAAGAAAACGGGGAAAAAATGGACAGGACATAGGAAACAGGAACACAGTGAAGGTATGAAGAGGTTTTGGGAGGAGAAAATGAAAAAAAATGAATAATCATAGATAATTTGAGTTTAAACATTGTCCTCAATGGCAATAATAACTAATAATAATAATGTCATGATAATGTGCTTGGGACTCGCGGAAGTAGATCTTCGTATTCCAATCCTTTACCCAAGGCCTACTTTACCTCCCTGATGAGTTTCCTTTCCGGTACAAGCTGGACAGCAGGCTGAGCGTCGCCGGATGGCCATCCAGACTTAATCCTCGTCCATCGGAAATGAAACCCGGCTAGTCCGGGCCACAGTCAGACGCTCTACCGACTGAACTATACTGCCCGTCCTGACCTCTAATACAAAAAAAATCATTCCGGAGACGGCTTACGTGGGCTGCTGAGGACCCTATATCTTTATCGGAGAAATTTATTTTCAGATCGTTACCGGTGTATAATCGCATCACTTTAACAGTAGTCATTGTCTATTGGGGAAATACGTTCGTTTACAGCAGTGAAATAAAAAAGATGTTTACCGGAATTTACATGACGCCAACACAAGTGAGAACACATGGTGTATTTTCTCCTAGACGTTTCGATTGTATTTGTACGTTTAGCTCTCCCAACCGCGTTCTCGCTACCGTGATACCGTCTTTGGGACTACAATTTTTCGTGAGTGTAATGCTTCGCTGTCGCCATACAAAACAATTGACAAAAAATTCATACATTCGCGTACAAAAACTTCACATGTAGTAAACTACACACAATTTAAACATGTGTAAAATATATTTTGGAGCAAACATTTTTGCACAGCTTCGCAAAACTCTGTGAACCAATTCCATCTGATGCCGTGTTAGTGACATCTCCTTTCTTTTGTATTAAAAATCGATAAAAAAATTTTGAGGTAAAAAGTGTAACTCGGCGACCTGTCGCCGCGGCGTGTTCACACCTCAATCTAGAATCCGCCATAGAAAAGAAGAAGAAAAAACAACTGGCAGTCAATGGGTACTGCCGACAGAAGTGAAAACTTTAAACTATGAGTATCATACGCGCAACACGTCATACTGATTGTTACAGATATACGGTTAACATTAGCATGTCGGTGACGCGAAGTCATAAGATTTTATCCTTCCAAAAATCGCCCTACGCGCCTAAAGAAGTTTTCACTTCAACAAACGTTTCTCCGTTGGTAGATTCGATCTCGTAACCTTCCATTCTACGGTACAGCGCTTTACCACTTTACTACGGGGACCGCCAATGGCTGCGAACTTATAACATCTAATTTGAACGATTAATATCAGAAATACTACAAAAAAATAAAACTTATGGTCATGATAGTAAAAAAACCTTTACGTAGACACGATATTACAGAAAGGTACCTATATACAATGAATTTGTATGTATATGTATAGACAGGCGCCAGAAGGTATATATATATATATATATATTATATACAAGTATAATCTATACTTTCACTGCTGTCCAAGTGCAACACTTCAAACTTATAGCTACGGATATAATGTTATCATTAGCATGTTGGTGATGCGATCTCTTAAGATTTTTCCCATTCCAACGCGCATATCATACGCACAACACGTCGGTGACGCCAGTTCGTAAGGTCTTACCCATCCAAAAATCGCCCAACGCAGCTAAAAAAGTTTTCAATTCAAAAAGCTACACCGTTCTCATATTCATGAGATTTTAATACGTATCCATTAGAAAGTTATGAGCACCTAAACGCCCTCACATTTCCTGGTAATAAAAATTTCGTCTGCTACGGAATAAAAGCCTGAAATCTCAGAATCCTTCATCCTTATTTAAGAATATGGAAGATGATGTTAATATTACTTTTAAGTTTTCTCTATTTGCGTGAAGGGAAAATTATTTCTCCTTATAAATTTGATCTCTGTGATTTTATACTTTAAGAGTATAATTTTAGACATTATACTATGTACAAATGTTAAAATCGTTACTATTTATTCGCCAGTGTGGTTCAGTATGTTAAGGCGCCGCGTACTGGATCGGTTACGTACAATTGTACCAGGTTAGAGTCCGGATCCCCGCGTATCGTCAGACCTTGTCATATTACTAATTAAGGACGCACCTAATTTTATTATTATTATTTTGGTTAATTATTATATCCTATTGTTCTGTGGCATACAAGAGTAACATCGATTGCTACAGTTCGATTTCGCAGGATTGATTGTGAAAATAGAATCCTTGCTAATGTATTCTAGTAATTTCCATGATGTTCACTGATGTAGTGAGAACTTATCCTGACATAATTGTTCACCAATAAAGTTTCTTTATGTTTAAAGTATGTGGAATTATAATTACATTGCGACAAGCTAAACTAATTCACAATGCCGTGTCGGCGAAACAAAATCCGTGGTTAGAGGAGTAACGAGTGTATTATCAAATATGGTGGACTATTGATGCCACTATATATAAAGTGATTAAAGAAAACTGTTTATTTTACGTGCGGAACTGAAATTAATGTGACTAGTTGGTATAAACATATCTCTTTTCTTGGCCAAAGGACTTGCAATCTTAGGACAATCATAATTTCCGGTGTTGTATTTAAAAAAAATATTCAGAATGGACCTTCTATCGATTCGTAATTGAAGAAAATTTCCCCGAAGAAATTAATTTATTATTATCTTTTACTTTCGTGATAGAAACTCGGTTAGAATACTACTAGCAAGACATATGATTACACTGAATTCACTTTTCTCTATTTTTTATATATATATTTTTTTATTACTATTTCAATTCGGCTTGTTCTAGTCTGAATTTTGAATTATTTAGCAGTACTTCTTATACTACTTTTTTTTTCTTTCCTGTGAGGCGTCTTCTTAGCTTTCTGCGCCGCTCGCGTATTCAGTTGCTCTGTATCCTTCCAAGCTCGCCGTCCAAGTAGTTCTGTTGTATTGCGCTGATAAATTGTAGTCCCGTCGTACCACGCCGACAAAGTAGTTCCTTCGGCTGCGCTGATAAAAGTAGTTCCAGGAAACTTTTGTTGTAACGTCTTTGCGTTCTATGCTGTACATTTGTTTTCACACACACTGTCTTTAGTTCGTTATATTAGTCATTGATACATATATGTATATATATATTTCACAGTCTCTTAATTGGCCTTTCTTACGACTTTTAACGGTTTTCTTTTTATTTTAACCGCTAATCACTTTAGCAGGTTCTGATATACGGTCAGCCATGTTGGAATATTTGCTTATATTCTGAATTAATCAGTCCAGGTCACGGTATAAGCCATGTAGAAATATTTGCTGTCTACAATATTCCTTAAATAAAATAGTAGTAATGAATACGCTGCCATTTTGAAACATTACGACATTACACCGAATGGCGTATGATATTACTACCCGGTAATCGGAACTTCTATTTCTACTGATTCTTATAAAACAAGGTCTCCTTAGTCTGATGGTTACTGAAGTATAATTTTTTTTTATATAAGTGGCAACAATATATATATATATATTTCGCAGTACTTCTTATATACTATTTTTTTTCTTTCCTGTGAGGCGTCTTCTTAGCTTTCTGCACCGCTCACGTCGTCAGTTGCTCTGTATCCTTCCAAGCTCGCCGTATATATATATATATATATTGTTGCCACTTATATATAGTGGCATCAATAGTCCACCATATTTGATAATACACTCGTTACTCCACCAACCACGGTTTTTGTTTCGCCGACACGGCATTGTGAATTAGTTTAGCTTGTCGCAATGGAAATATAATTCCACCTAATTTAAAAATAAACGAACTTCATAGGTGTACAATTCTGTCAGGATAAGTTCTCACTACACCAATTAACATCACGGAAATTACTAGAATACATTAGCAAGGATTCTATTTTCACAATCAATCCAGAGATACCGATCTGTAGCAATCGATATTACTCTTGTATGTCACAGAGCAATGTGATATAATAACTAACCAAACAATAATAATAAAATTAGGTGAGCCTTTAATTTGTAATATGACAACCTGATTGCGGTTTCCCGCAAATATCTAGGCTAATGCTTGGGAAAATACTCTTATTGTACGGAACACGAAATGTTACATGTTTCACACACAGATAGAAACACAAACTTTCCTTCTTTAGGTTAAAAGACACGGTTAAAATTCGGGCAGGGTAAGTCGTTACCCCCTTTTGTGATTCACACTAGCTACCTGCATAGCTGGTCGGATCAAGGGGGAAAAAAATCTTACTTTATAGAATAAATGCGACAGAAGTCTTAATTTCCGTACCACCTCCCAAACTAAATCAGTGGCCTTTATCTATATTCGACAACAGTACAACTGTACTCCGAAATTTTGTCAGTTTCTCTGGTTAATCCTCTATGGACAAAGGTTTTGCAAAATTGTGGCTTTCTTCCAAAAGACTCTTGCGTTCAGCGTTCCGATCCAGAAGTCCAGCGACCTTCCGATTTATCCTCAGAAGGTCCTTGCACATTTGAAGCCATGTTATCAGCCATTGACAACGCTATTACAGCAGCTGGGTTTTGTAAGTTACTTGTTTGACTGTACACGGTAATAATAATTATTATTCTTGGTATTACAGTATTTGCGCTCTAAAGAAGGCTACCTTACGGATTTGTTCCAATTGTTCAAGAAACTAACCTGTGACACGCTGCACATCGCCACTGGAGTATGATACTTGTTCCATTTTATGTTACTATACAACGTGGAGCTCTTGTATTTTGCTATGAAGCATGAAAGACCAAATTTAAGACATGCTGGAGTCCTTATTCTGTTAGCGAAGAGAACAATCAAAGAGAATAATTCCAGGACGGCAGATCAGAATACGTGAATGACAATGGAAGAAGTTGGCTGTAATTCATATGTGTATATGAAGATATTAGCTCGGGATGGGAATTGATGAAAACTAATCAAACTAACTAAACTAATGAAGAGATTAATCACTAAAAACACGATTCAGTTATATGCTTGAACATGCAACATTTGAATCTCTGGACTACATTTCACATGTTTGTCTTCACATCATAAAATTAATATAAAACTGGATTTAGCAAAGGGCATTCAGTAGAGTTATCACCTCTTCAGTAATGACTCAAAATATATACATTATTTTGGAACGTGACTTTCTACGACGACATGCCAGAAGTCGATTTTTAATGTCGTCTAAATCACAAGCTGTCATCAGCTCCCTGCAGACTATTTTACATTAGAATTTTCGATACTTCTTACTCAGTGGCTTTCAACAAAAGCAATGCATACGGAACTCGTTTTCCTGTTTTTTACTTCCTTAAAAGGAAGGTGTTATTTTATCTTGCGAAAAGTTATAAACATATTAGGAATAATTCAGACACAAACAAAAATTTCGCCTAAAATATTCTTAAAATTAGTTACATGAAACAATAAAAACTGAAAAGTATTTGTTCTTTCTTTTAAGGTTTAATGTCATGTCATCAAATATCGCTTAACACCATAGGTTTGCAAACCCTATTAGCTTCGTAATGTTTATTGTTCTGCACGTGGAGGGAAGTGGTCTAAATCCCATAGATCAGACTAAAAAACTCGTTGAGAATAAGAGGAGGCCGGAGGTGACTTGAACTCCCGACGGCAACTGTCCTACCTATCCCCATCTGTTTAACAGTGTCAACCAGATTAATAGTGGGCGTAAGATGTACAGCCGTTTGACATATTTACTGACGCTTATTTTGCAATTTTAAGCAATATAAACTGTGCATGGACCCAAAGTCTTCACGGATCCCCTGTAAGAACTAGACTGCACAATTTTTACGTTCGTCGAAAAATCGACAGCCGGTGTCGGAACTGAACTTGCTTGATGTCTGACCCAAGTCACTATCCAAAATACTCTGAATTAGCTAGCATTTGTATACTAGGAGGCTTTGATAAAATTTGACAAATTATTCTTCTTATACTGAATAGCTTTTCGTCTTTGGAAGAATCCGAAACGTAACAGGTTAATGAGTTTTCTGCATGTCTGGTTTGTTTCCACAAAAAAAAAAAAAAAAATTTCAACTGGGAACAGGCAATGTAAGCTCAGACTTTCTTTACCAGATATTTGCTGCTTACCCAGTGTGTGGACTTCGAAATGCATTGTACGAAAATGGAAACAATGTAAATAGAGTTTCCGTATCTCTATTTCTAACAACCTTTCAAAAGAAATAGAATGCATAAAAACGAGGAAGAAGTTATCACGACTATATGATGTTAGATACAGGTTGAAGGAATGATACTAATGAACCATATTCGTTTTTAACTTGGTATCTTAGTATTCTTTTGCTACCAGGCTAAACAGAATAATTCTCCAAGAAAGAATGTTGCTTCTTTATTGATGCGTTTGGACCTTAATGCCATTGCCCAACAGCGAACCTAGCCTTGTGGCAGTTGTCTCTAGTTGTAAAGGACATAAACATTTCGTTCATCATTCAAGAGCATGTAATAAAAGATAATGTTTATAACAGTATTACCCGGACATAACCCACTTTTTGCCGTTATTAAGGAGATCCGGGCGCCTGAGTTTGGTGGCATGTAAACATGTCTATAACGAGCAATTCAGTTTCCTGATGACGTTATTGGATACATACTTATATCTGTTTTCAGGACCATGAACAATCTCTACCTCTAGCTGGGTCCATGGTAACGTTTTGCTTTGTATGAACTGAATACATATAGTTTCGTCACCGTAAACCGAGTGTCAAGTCTTTAGCGCCAGTATGCCTTACAATTTAAAAGTCTGCAGTTTGAGTTTCCAACGCAGTGAGTAGTACACAAAACTTACTACTCCTAGTAAAAAATGTTGAATTGCTTTATACTGACTATTACAGTTGGTATTCCCATATACTACGATTACACAGAATGGCTATATTATTTTCATTCTTTTACTTCATTGTAATATTGTTGTCAGCCCTGGTGAATAGTAGTAACCAATTAATGAAGTTGAAACTATTAATGTCCTTAAAAATGGTGACACTTGGATTTAAACACTGTACTTCTCATGTAACGTACGGTATAAATACAGTAAAAAAAATATTTCATTTCTATATTGGTTTTTATATATATATTGCTGTACAGAAATACGTTGGCATCAGTATCTTATAATATCTCCTGGTCAAGATACCTCGGGTGGCAGTTAACTACATCTACACCTTGGCCAATGTAAAACTAGCAACAATATACAGACTACATTCTAGTAGGTGGAAGACAGATCGAAAGAGATTTCACTTGTCTTCTTTTCGTGGAAGTTTGCAAAGAACGGTAGAGATTTTTCCCTAATTAGCGTATTAACACGGCGGATTGTTCTTGACAGGACTGATGGCAGCGGATTCAGTGCTGGACCATAGAGAAGTCGACAGCCACTCGAGTAGCTTACCTGCGATGGCCAGCACGAACAGTATCCAGGTATCCATGTCGGTCAGTCGTGGGTCGTAGTCGCTCGCGTCACATCACATCTCGGCTGGACAGCGCTCCCCCGCGCCAATCCCAATTGCTGCGGCCGCTGGCGGCACACTGTCCGTATTGACCAGCCTGCTCGGCACTCGTGCGCGCGCACGCCCCTTCCCCCTCCCATTGAGCAGACGCAGGGCAGCCAACTTCCGAGCCGGAAAGGCGCGGCCAACTACGGCGCGCCGCAGCACGCAATTTGACGTATGTCACGCTAGTTGACAAGAACCACAGGACGCTGTGGTTGTCAATTGGCGCACTCACCGCTTCGGAGATAACCATCGGTTTCGGTCAGACGAGAATTGCACAGTCGGTGTTGGCACGAACCGATGCGTTGACGCTAAACGAGACGCCGGAGAGTAGCGGAGTGCGGAAAATTCTCCCCGGTGGGAACTTTCCGCTAAATAAATGGGGGGAGGGGATGAAGGGAAGATGGGTGAATGCGTACCGCAGTAAAAATCCGAAATCGCAATGCGTTCCAATCTCTGTGAAGGTAATATGCCACAGCATGGTCAGGCTAGTGGATATTTTATTCCAAAAGTACACTCACGCAAAAATTGTAGCTTATTTTCTAAATGTACCCTCAAAGTTGAAATAATAAGGGATGGGATAGCATATTTTTCTTAGACTGCATTAAGCACCATCGAGTGCATAATTTGAACCACCTGTCGTCGAAAAGCCATTATGATCTCCGTTATCTTTTCAAAGCAATTATCACACAGTGGCTGACTCAATATCCGAATGACATCGTGGTCACATGGACTAACAAGAAATATTGGGCGAATATACATCCCATCTCCAGTGACCATACTCGAGCACAGTCGGTAACCTATTGAAACTTTCACTCGCTGCCATCGAATCTCCACTGTATACTAACGCCATCTGTTGCTATCATTTCACATATGAGTATTAAATTTCCTCTGCCTCAGTTCGCTGCTAGCAGCGGTCGAGTAAGGAAGTACAGTGTGTTTTCGGTAACGAGTGCGCGTGATAGCTAAACGGGCTCGTCGGTTCATGAAAAGAAGGTAATCTAGCTTCAGAAACACATTCCGGTCTTAGTGCTTTTAGTTGATCCTTCTAGTAATGAAAGAGAGAAAAAATGGCTGAGCTGATGGAGCAAACCCACGGAAAGAATAAGACAATAATCAAATATTTATGTACCTTCGTGATCAAAAAATATTGGAGACGATGAAGAAAAAACTAGGTATAAACTACAAGGACACTGAGTGGGAAGAAAAATAAAACTTGAGAAAGAAACGCATAGTAAACGCAAAGAGAAATGTTGTAAAAGAAAAAAATGTTGACTGTGATGAAACTCAGCAGAAAGAAGGGGTGGCATGCAGCCAAGGCTGAAATATTCAAATAACCTCCATTGAACTAGCAAAAGCTGAAGGCCGATCAGGGAACTTCATGCAGAATATTGTGACAACAGATCGTGATCGAGATGCTAGCAACAAGCTTAAACAGTACTTTCCCGAACAACGGAAAAGGCTATATAATGATCAGGCGGATGGCCAATATGTGGTGGTTCCATACTACACTCCACTTAGCTAGGCGAAATTTTCTACACAAGATTGATGGTGTGAAACGTCTTAACCAACAGGGAAAAAATCGATTGTCAATGGATTTCACAAATGCCATTTCAGCTAACACCTTCTACAATCGCCGGAAATGACAGCTTACATACCGCTGAACAGAGTTGAGCGAAAATGCATCATCAAATTTGTCTCAACCGAATTAACAGGAATTAAGAATGAGTACTGTATCGTTTGCACCGATCATCGACATCCGGAGGTTTTGTAGTAAATCTAGACGGATGGCAAGACATAAATGCAGACCCCTTATTGTTCTATTAACTTTTCATTTTCAACATTTGCCAGATGAGAAATCTTCCTCTTGAGGTCTCCTAATATATTCATGATGACACAGTGCTATAAATGTCAAAAAGATACTGTATAGTCACGTATTCAAAAATTTCGGAGAAAAGGAGAGATTTTTTATAGAGATGGGGAAGAGAACAATGTTTCTAGTTGCGTAAACAAAAGTAAAAAGTGCGTAAACTGAGGAAGCAGACACAATAGCAATGACAGGGCTGCCCTGAACGAAAGCGACAGAAGGAGATCAAACAAAAATGGTGCTCAGTAACGACATAAATGCACTTCTAATATACGAACACAGATCAACTAATTTTCCACCTCTCCTACGCAAGATCTTCAGAGCAGTCACAGCGCATCCAAGGATAAAGCACACTAGCTGGCCTCCAATAGCATAAAACCAAGTCTAAGGAATCGGCTGCAACACAGACTGCGGAACGAACTAGCAGAGAACCGAGGAAGTGGTTAAGGAGTCTGACTGGAGACCGAAAGGTCCCCAGTTCGAATCCCTATCTCGTCGGCCATTTTCGTAGGACCTTAACCAACCTTCATCTCTGGCACAGCTTGCTGTGTAACGTGAAGTACCGTATGTCAGAAAGCTTCCTCTGTTCAAATTCCACGTTTAAGTGTAGGACCCTTTTACTCTGTACGGTTCCTAGGCTAGATTAGAAGATGAAGAAAGGAAGTGGCCACCTTACGTCCAGTACACTTCCTTCGGAATCGTCCAACCGATTTTCAGGTTGCATATCAAGCGTAGATTTTTAGTAAAAATGGTGGCAAAGGTTTATCCCAACAAATGGAAGGCAAACTATTGGCGACTGATTCAAAAAAAGTTACCTAAGTGATTACATAATAATATGTCTTAACTTAATTTAATTATAAATCTATTTTAACTAATATCTTCCTTTCTGCTGGGTTCTGGTCTTGCCTGTCAGATAGAGGTCGCGTCTGCGTATGCGTCATGCAGTACCCAGCGTCATTCGACCACAACACAGCCACATTATTTGATTGTTGTTGTTGTTCCAGTTTAGTATATATGTAAGGGTCGAAAAACAAAAATGTTCAATGAGCGAAAAAAGACCATTACGCGTTGTGGTTTCTTTATAACAGTCACAAAACTTCATTCGCGTCATGCCAGTTTAAGTGTAATACAAAAACAGCCAGAAACAAAAAGGCACCGTGGTTCTCACGATATTTGACCACAACTCGTTCTGAACGTTAGCTGATGCAACCACTACATAACGGATAGGTTGTAACTGCATCTTCTAGATGTTAATTAATATTCAGCAGGGCCGGATTAAGACAGCGCGAGGCCCGTAGCAAATGTGAAGAAGAGGCCCTTGATTTTTGCCATCCGGGGAAAATTGTAGAGCTAAAAAAAAAGGTAGTCGGCTAGGCTAGGTGCGGGGCCCCTAGGAGTCGCGAGGCCCGTAGCATTTACTACCTCCTGCTACGTGGTTAATCCGGTACTGATAATCAGATGATGTTAAGAAAATAAAACACTCTTTTTCATTACCGTTTCTTTATCTTTAATCATTATCTGATATAATTTGACAATAAAATTATTAAAACAAAGCTACTTGGTACCAAAATTATCAGTAATGTTGCAGAGTTATTTATTTTTACAAGAACTATTACCATGAAATTTTGAGTTATATTTTATGTTTCTTGAGCAACATTTGCATTTTTTATCAAAACAGTGTCTTTTACAGTGACACAGTATAAAGCCTTGCTGACTCCCAGATAGTACGAGTAATATACATGCTAACCGAAGTGTTAAAGTAGTTGAAGGTAGTCCTGAACGTTAGTAAAGTTACTCTCTGAAACTGTAAATTCTTTATGAGCATAAAGTCGATCGAGAAGACCTTCCTTTTTTCCTAACTGATGGATTATTGCTCATAACAACAACTAAAACATTTCAGGGTGCTGTACGTCTTATCAACTTCGGGTACTCTAACTAAAACATTCACTGTTGAGAGAGTAAGTCTTACTCTCTCAACATTGATGTCGCTCTTTCTTAAAAAGAGTTTAGAAGTAACATTCGCACCAAATCCCTCATTCTAATTGCTGTCTCCACAGATAACGTGAACATATTCATGAAACTCTAAACACTTGTGAGTTCCTGAGGTGTCGTTTTCACAAATAAAACAACTTTTTATAAAATTGAAATTTTCAGCTTTTCCAGTGTAATGTGTCACTGTAAAAGATGCAGTAATGATAAGAAATGCAAAAGTTGCTTAAAGAACATAAAATGTAACACAAAACGTCATGGTTATAAAAAAAAATTAATGGCTTTACTCCACGTCGAGGTCATTAGAGGCGGGGAATGGACTGGGGTCAAGGAAGAGGAAGGAATTCGGATATGGCCTTTTTAATGGAACCAACTCGCCATTCACCAGGAGTGATTCAGGGAATCCATGGAAAACCCAATTCTTGTTTACGGGACGGGGATTCAAAACCGAGTCCTCCCGAATGCGAAGCCAGAGCGTTACCGCTCACCCACCATTGTGACGGTAACAGTTTTTGTAAAACTTAATAGCTCTGCCACATTATTGAGAAAGTTGTTACCAACTTTCTATGTTTTTTTTATTTTTTATTTATGGCTTTACGCCTCGTCGACGTCTAGGGCGGGATGGAACTGGGGACAAGGATCGGGAAGAAATTCGACCATGGCTTTTTTGAAGGAAGCATGGAGTGTTATGGGGAAACCATGTAAAACACAAATCTGGATGCCCGGACGGGGATTCGAACCGGCGTCCTCCCGAATGCGAGGTTTCTTTGTTTTAATAATTTTATTGTCAACTTGTATCTGATAATGATTAAGGATAAAGAAACGGTTATGAAAAACACCACCTGATTATTAATTAACATCTAGAAGATGTAGTTACTACCTGTCCGTCGTGTGGTGGTTGCATCAGCTACAGTTCAGAACGCGTTGTGGCTTTTCTTAATAACCACAACGTGTTGTGATCAAATATCATGAGAGCCACGGCGCGAATTTCGTGCTGTGGACTCCTTGAGTTAATCACAACGCGGTCTGGCTGTTTTTCTAAGTGCCATGCCGTGTATAACGTGTTGTGGCAGTTTCAAAGAAACCACAACACGTGGTGGTCACTTTTTTCGCGCAATAACCGTTTCGTTCTTTGAGCCTAACATATATATATTGTCTCTTCAGTTTAGGTACGGCGTTAATTGAAATTTGCTAAATTATACATCATAAACATTGACCAGGAACTAAAACATCCGCCGTTCGTCCGACATGTTAGTCGTCTGGCAGTTTATTTAAGGAAGGTTTTCCGTCATTATAATGTATAGCATTCTCGGTTGTTTTTTTTTTCATAGTTTTGAAGTTGTATAGTTTCATAATAGGCAATGTTTATGTATGAGTGGAGACTTTCCCGGCATATCGATGCAACAAACTGAGCATGGCGGTGTAACGGTTAGCGTTCTCGCCTCGCATTCGGGAGGACGGCGGTTCGAATCCCCGTCCGGGCATCCAGATTTGGGTTTTCCATGGTTTCCCAAATCACTCCAGGCAAATGGCGGGATGCTTCCTTCAAAAGGCCATGGCCGAATTCCTTCCCATTCCTTGCTCCCATCCTTGCCCCCCATCCTTT
Organism: Vandiemenella viatica; assembly: GCA_031002005.1. Taxonomy (NCBI): domain Eukaryota; kingdom Metazoa; phylum Arthropoda; class Insecta; order Orthoptera; family Morabidae; genus Vandiemenella; species Vandiemenella viatica. Next base: position 344,512,115 of record JARYHS010013630.1, read on the forward strand.
CCCGTCTCTAAAGACCTCGCTGTGGAGAGACGTAAAGCAGTTAAAAAAAAATCGATGCAACAAAATCTTCTCGGGTGTCCCGCCGGATGGTGGTGTAAAAAGACGACGTTCCGACAGCAGACTCTGCTGTCTTCATCAGGTATCTGGTAGTTGTTCTCAGCTGACTGTCTCAGCAGAGTCAGCTGTCGAAACGTCGTGTTTTTACACCACCATCCGGCGGGACACACGCGAAGATTTTGTCGCAATGTTTATGTAGCCAATGTAGTTTTCGAAACATTTCGTTTTATTTTGTATTTTACAGGTTATAGTGTTTCCTAAAAACCTAGGACGGTCAGCTGGGCCACCAGACCACTTTGATGACTACTAGTGATAGCCGATTGAACCGACTATGATTTAATGAGGATTGAAAACGCGTTGTTTCACGGAGATAGTTGCTCCACCTTAGAACGCTTTCCGAAGATAGCAGTAAGCCAACTGCCGATTTACTATCCTCACAGGAGGTCCATGCCAGGACGTTTAAATAAAGTAAAAAAATAAACTCCCAACCTAGGGTATAATACTCTTGCATATATACATCTGTCGCAGTCAGTGTTTGTGATTTCTCTGTGTTTAGAAAACACTGGTCTCACTGGATTACGCAATAGCCAATGTCAAGTGCATGCTGGCGGCACCGTGCGCAAGGGTGCGCTGCCGAGTGCCGTGCTGTTTTGTATCCTCGATAAACGCGCTTTTGTTTCGACATTGGGGGTCTGTATAGTTTGCCACGCGCTTTGTCTCTCGGAGCAAACAAGCTGCCAGACTTGTTACTAACAATACAAGTCACCACAGCTGTCGGTCGCCAGGAAGGTTTTTCAGTAATGGAACCCACTATGGTGGCTCGAATCGTTTCCCACATACGCTGTCGCCATCGATGGCAACTGAGAGGCCATTAGACCTTACTTACAGCGCTTATGAAGCCCACTCCACTTCTCATCAAACAATAAACATCCAGTAATTTAACGGCTCACCATTTGCCTCAGGTCTTTCCAGAAGATTGTTTCCAACCATACTTTATAATAAACTATCATGCTTTATTTTTGGTCGGTATGCTTTACCGTAACCACAAATTATGTGGAAATACTTTATTTCTTGCAAAATATACAATTTATGGATCGGAATTCCCTTGTTAATTTATCTATAAATCTAGATTTAGGATATGGTACCATCTATAACATTTTAAAAGGAAATCAGAAATTAATAACTAATAAGTACGAAAATAATACGTATTTAAGACACTATATACCACAATTTAAAAATGCTTTCTTTTTATGTTCGTCTTCAAGTAAATGGGATAGGAAGCTGATGACTTCTACGATCTATAGTCAGAAGTAGTCTCCCATTGGTTTTAACAATAACATTCAGCACAAAAAAAACTCTTAGTAGTTAGACGAACAGTGTTTCAAAATGCATTGTACCAAATTCAATTGTTGACAGGGTACAAAGGAGGTAAGCTACATTCGTTTGTGAAAATTACAGCACAACACAAAACATTAATTCATATGATGAGGGAGCTGGGTGCTACGTCATTGGAAGATTGGAGATGTCTAAAAGGAGTGCTGGTAATGTACCTATGTTGGTAATAACGCTTGTGTGGATATTGGTAGTAGAATTAGGAACAGAACATGGAAAGGATGGCTTTGACCAAAAGCTGTTACTTGATTTCAGGCAAAAGGGAGTAGAAAAATGTTCATTTGCAGGCAAAAGAGTCAGGGATTGGAAAAAATTACCGATGGAAATTATGAACAACTTACCAGCAACACTGAAAGAATTTAAAATTAAAATTAGTGAAGGATGTGGATGGCAATTACATTTAAAGAATTTAATATTAAAAAAGATGCAGGAAATAGAAAAGACGGTGTGTAAGAAATTATCACCGAGGCATATCCTCCATATAGTTAACTTAAATGTAAATCTTTGCGGGCAGGTGCAATCTCCTGTCAAGAGAAGATTTGTTTGTGTATTTCTTCTCACGAATTTTTTTCATTCATTTGGTCCAGAAGACCAAAGTATTATGTCCAGTTAATACACGTTGCATTCTGAAAATTGGGCCATAGCGTCCCTGGCATATGAAACCGACATCCTTTCTGGATGCAGAGCCACCGGTTTCTATCCACTGTTTTGAGCGATTTTTCATTTCCATCGCACAGTAGTGGACTCGACATTTCTTCCATAGTTACAAATTGGTGCGAAAAATTGGTGAGATCCTTTTTTAAAACAGTCCAAATACTGCATAGAAGCTTTATGGTAAGCATTTACTAATGCCCCCCCCCCAAATCTTGCACAACGATTTCTCATTTAATTCTTGACTAAAAATACACCGTATCCTTTCTTCTTATATCCTACGGGCACGGCCGCGACTACTTCATACATCTTCTATCGCCGATCGTTATACCATCTTCTTCGCGATATTATCATCCGCTGTTGCTGTATTTGGTCGTCCTTCACACAGGGCAGGCTTTAGGGTGGGGGGAGGGGAGGCGGGAGGGGGGGGAAGTGGGACAAAAGTACGCCTAGTCCGAATCCTCCCGCCAGGCCACGGTGCCCAACTAAATTGAAATCAAACGCAAGTTCTAAAATCTGGACCTATGTTCATGAAAAAAAGACCAGAGCGCTGGAGGTCCTTACTAAATCTGGGGGATTGTTTTTTTTTTTAAATAAAAAAATATTTTAGCTAAAACAAAGCAAAACACACACGAATGCAATTACACAATTCAAACTCTCCGCTCACGACACTTCCGACAGAGCACCGCCGGAAAAACAGCTGAACAGCAGCAGCGCGCACGCGTAACTGAAGGTTGATAATGACGTGCATAAAACTGTGCTTCAAAGTTGACTATCAGTGGAGGCATAAGAACCACACTACATCAAACTGTATAACTAAATACAATAGTGGAAACAGCATGCTGGTAGAGGTCACAGAAGACCAACTACCACACCTCAAAATGTAAATGTAAGTTGTAATATGTATCCTATCCTATTACACCAATATAACCAAACGTTCTATATGATAATTCAGAACTGGTGTGTAAGTATAAGTCATATTATGCATCCTATAGATAGAATAATTTCGTTATATGTAAACAAAACAAAAACATTTTTTTTAATTATAACTAATCGCATATTACAGGAAACATTGTACGCTGAAGATACCTCGACGAGAGGTGAAACGCGTCCCAAAAACAAAGAATATCCAACAACAGTTGTATTGGCGTATTTACTAAACAATAATTAGTTTAACAAGCAACTGTGGAAGAAATGGCCTGCAATAAACACGTAAAAAAAACGTACATACATATGTAACTAGTTACTTAATTAATGCATCATACTATGGATTTGCACATGTAAGACACTTAGCGCAAAAATCTTAATATTACGTATGTGCAAGTATTTTAATATTTATGGACGTATTTTAATTTGCATCAGTTGATACGAGCTTTTAATGAAAATATAAGAAAAATATTTTAAACAAAGTTATGACAAATAAGTTTATTTCTAGCCATATCGAACATTTATTTTACACAATATGTACGGGTATGCATGCACGAATTTTAAACTCACGTGCCTCGCAGGTTCTGGCTTTGCGTACCGACAGCTGCGGCGCTCATTCTAACGAGTTTATTAATTTTTTCAACCAGTTCCATATAATAATAATATAAAGCAAAATGATTAGTAAAAGAATTAAGTGTCCTAAAACATTTTTTATGTTCAGTAGCATTTAATTTACCCTTCAGTTAAAAGTGTTAAATATATATAAAGTTCAATTAATTGTTATCTACAACTTTTATGATAAAAATTCTTCTCGGGTATTCTGCCGGATAATTCTCACATACAATTTTTATATTTCATACTTCCTTCTTCCATCATTTTAAAACGATTATCGACTTTTAAATACATTTTAGCCAAAAACGTTCACCCTTTGCTCATTTTAAAACGGTTTAAGTATTAATTGTTTTGAATTTTATTTTATAATTGGAGTGTTAAATTCCTCCCCCATTTACTTTTCCAATTTACAAATTTAAATTCTAAACTCCTTAAGCGTTTTTTATTATTTTTTTAATTTTTTGTAAATTATTCATCACTTCACTTGGTAATTTGTTCCAATCCCTGACATACTTAGCAACAAAAAAAATTTCCCACTTAATTATGAATGAAATCGAGCGCCACCTTGTGGTAATGGTCGCCTTTCCCCTTCCATGCACTATTCCTAAAGGTGGCCAAACACGATCGCTCCATTTGGATGTCATCCATATTGAAGTGTCACACTAATTGTGATATCAGAAAATGTAATTAATTTTATTTATTATAAATTCATCAATCAATACTTAGTATGGGGGATATGAATTGATAATCAAGGCACCATTTAAAACAACTATTTATTAAATCAAGTATATGGATTGCATTAATTAATTGACATCATTCAGAGATGAGATTACTTAGCGTGAACTGTCCGGAATACATTATTGTTTATCAGGGTCGTTTATCTACTGGAATAGTGGACGCCAGTGGTGAACGCACTCAACACACACAATATCGTACTGTTGGCTTCTGCGAAGGCATCTGCGGGCAGGTCCGTGGTGGCACTTCTTGCGACACGACTGCGGACTGCGCGAAGTGGTCAGTAGGAGGAGAATAGGAAAGCAATCCTGATAAGGTCTTTGGACAACCGTAAAGAGACTCCACTCGTCCGCGTGACGTCACAGTTGCATGGCGGGAAATTCTAATGGACCAATGGCAGCCAAGGTCGTATGACGTCACAAGATGGCGTACCGTTAGTTCCTTGACCGGCCGCCCAGATGGCAGCATCTCCCAAGGGCTTAATTTCTTTGGGCGCAGACATTCCACTCCCTTACGAGAGAAAGCTAGCGGGGAAATTCCACCGCTTGGGGCGTGTTTACACAGGTGCGCTAGCCTGCAACTATTTCCTCAACCAAGGGATATTTCTGTTCTGGAATGCGGACGTCAGACAAGTTTCTACACGGCGTTTTGGCCTTGCATAACCTACCGGGACATAGTATCCCGGTTTCCGATAGATGGCGGGGCATGGCTCATTTTGGGCTCGATACGCGGTTGTGAAAGCTACAAATATTTCCCGATAGATGGCGCGGCATGCTTCATTTCTCATTTAACAAGCTTTTAAGAGAAATATTTCAGGTATTCCTGCCTGGTGTCTGTCTGCTATTATCGGTATATCTATGTGACAAGTATTTCGAAACCATGGAGTTATTCCCGACGTTCAGAAATATTATTTCCGTTTACCCAGCGACAAGCAGAGTCCGTTATCTCTTGCGAAAGCTCTGTACACAGCAAGGTGCAAATATTTCAGCACAGTAAAATATTTTCTTCGGTTCTGTGTCGTGAAATATACTTGCATTTGATTAATCGTAAATCATTGCAATTTTACTAAAAACAAAAAAAGTCCACATTAGCGGTTATTAAAACGACCTCGGTAGTGTTGGGGCTAGAGTGCCGAAGGTCGCCGGTTCGAGTCCGGCCGCGGTGTTTAAGTGTTTTGTGATATTATTGAAAAAAGCCGTTCCAACTCCTCAAAGTTAAGTAATTTCCACGCCCAGAGAGTATGGCGCCAGCTTGACTCGTTATAATTGAATAAAAAATAAGTTGAAAAGCATACATTTTTCCTTTAAAATACGTTAACGTTCGATATGGAAAAAATCCGTCATAAACTCAGCAAAGTGGAAAGATATAAAACCGAGGAAGAATTCTATGTGTACCTATGTGTTCATGAAATTATTTAGCGTTCTGGCCTTGCATTCGGGAGGACGGCGGTTCGAATCCCTCCGTCTAGGCATTCATACTTGGGTTTTCCATGGTTTCCCCCAAATCACTCCAGGTGAATGCCGGGATGCTTCCTTCAAAAGGACATGGCCTAATTCCTTCCCATTCCTTGCCCCCCATCCTTTCCCCGTCTCTAAAGACGATGTTGTTAGAGAGACGTTAAAAAGTTTATTGTGATAAAGTATAGCAATACCACACATACATTATTCCTTTCAAAATTCGTAGCCTCAAAAACCCATCAGTGGTGAAATCCTTTCATTGAAACCGACAGATATTCACCGACGAAGGTAGGGAAAACCATAAATTCCGTTCATCGAAGCAGGCACTGATTAGGAGAAGGCTTTGCGAATTTTGAATTTTTGGTTTACTTTAACGCACGAACAGAAGGTAACCCTGTCTGTAATTGATCAGGGGTTTGAATGGGAATCATTGGAAAACAGAAGGAGGCTTGACGAAGTGCTGGGCGTATGTTGGCGATGAGGCTAGGGGTGGATCTTGGTGAAAGAATTAGGAATAGTGCACTGGATTTCTTCTGTAAGGAAGTGGGTAAATTTTCTACATCTCCACCTTGGTCACAGGCGATGGTCTCAAGCATATTCTGTGCTTAGCACTGCCTTAGCGTGACTCGATTTTTATCACATAGGACTGGCGTACTCTGCTGCATACCGATTCCACAGGGGTGAAATTAGTAAGATTAACAGACGGTGTCTCGTTCCTGGAACATACGTGCTGTGCTGTAAAATACAGTTAAAGGTGGGTAAGTACATGCAACGGCGTATATCTCTCTGTTTCTAGTCAATCACTGATGTGTCACAAGGGACTGATTGGAATTTTTAGACAAAGTACAGCTAAGGGCACTCAATTTGTGATTGCTTACGAAAGCATAGCAGTATTGATACACAGATTGGTCTGGATAGACAGATGATATACGTTTGAGCTTGATGGCAAAAATTATGAGTGTGATTAAATATTTTATACCAATGGCAGCAGAGATAAGTTAGAGAAATAAGGCGTCGTACTGATGCTAATATGAATTCTTTCTTCCCTCGTTCCATTCCATGAGTTTTGCCATGGTCAAATTAGAAACTTTGATTTTTATAGCCTAGGTGTGGGAAAGGCTTGTCACAAGTATTTTCATGTGGGGATCGTGTCCAAATACTGAGTCTGGAGGGTTGAGAAACAGGCTTGAAAAAATTACATGCTGATTGGTTTGATATAAGTGGAGAGATTAACGTGTATTCACTTCTGGAATGTCTGTAGGGAAAGAAACTGGTTTTCAAATCGACAACTTTGATTTAGTTTAGGAGCTCTTAATTCATCGAGTTTATACTTACATACATCAGTAAACCCATTCAATGCCTCTTTGAGTTTTTAAAGTGTCTGTGTTCTCGGTCTGTTTCATTTACCCCCTAATTTAATACATCCTTTAAAATACACGGAATGTAGGTGACACTCGTGAGCTATATTATATTGTTCAAAACGAATCCATCATGATGTGAAAAAGTGAGCTTGTTTCCCGTCTCTTCGTCGGTGAATTAATTTTTAATGTCTGCCTGCTTCGATGAACGGAATTTATGGTTTTCCCTACCTTCGTCGGTGAATATCTGTCGGTTTCAATGAAAGGATTTCACCCACTGATGGGTTTTTGAGGCTACGAATTTTGAAAGGAATAATGTATGTGTGGTATTGCTATACTTTATCACAATAAACTTTTTAACGTCTCTCTAACAACATCGTCTTTAGAGACGGGGAAAGGATGGGGGGGCAAGGAATGGGAAGGAATTAGGCCATGTCCTTTTGAAGGAAGCATCCCGGCATTCACCTGGAGTGATTTGGGGGAAACCATGGAAAACCCAAGTATGAATGCCTAGACGGAGGGATTCGAACCGCCGTCCTCCCGAATGCAAGGCCAGAACGCTAAATAATTTCATGAACACATAGGTACACATAGAATTCTTCCTCGGTTTTATATCTTTCCACTTTGCTGAGTTTATGACGGATTTTTTCCATATCGAACGTTAACGTATTTTAAAGGAAAAATGTATGCTTTTCAACTTATTTTTTATTCAATTATAACGAGTCAAGCTGGCGCCATACTCTCTGGGCGTGGAAATTACTTAACTTTGAGGAGTTGGAACGGCTTTTTCAATAATATCACAAAACACTTAAACACCGCGGCCGGACTCGAACCGGCGACCTTCGGCACTCTAGCCCCAACACTACCGAGGTCGTTTTAATAACCGCTAATGTGGACTTTTTTGTTTTTAGTAAAATTGCAATGATTTACGATTAATCAAATGCAAGTATATTTCACGACACAGAACCGAAGAAAATATTTTACTGTGCTGAAATATTTGCACCTTGCTGTGTACAGAGCTTTCGCAAGAGATAACGGACTCTGCTTGTCGCTGGGTAAACGGAAATAATATTTCTGAACGTCGGGAATAACTCCATGGTTTCGAAATACTTGTCACATAGATATACCGATAATAGCAGACAGACACCAGGCAGGAATACCTGAAATATTTCTCTTAAAAGCTTGTTAAATGAGAAATGAAGCATGCCGCGCCATCTATCGGGAAATATTTGTAGCTTTCACAACCGCGTATCGAGCCCAAAATGAGCCATGCCCCGCCATCTATCGGAAACCGGGATACTATGTCCCGGTAGGTTATGCAAGGCCAAAACGCCGTGTAGAAACTTGTCTGACGTCCGCATTCCAGAACAGAAATATCCCTTGGTTGAGGAAATAGTTGCAGGCTAGCGCACCTGTGTAAACACGCCCCAAGCGGTGGAATTTCCCCGCTAGCTTTCTCTCGTAAGGGAGTGGAATGTCTGCGCCCAAAGAAATTAAGCCCTTGGGAGATGCTGCCATCTGGGCGGCCGGTCAAGGAACTAACGGTACGCCATCTTGTGACGTCATACGACCTTGGCTGCCATTGGTCCATTAGAATTTCCCGCCATGCAACTGTGACGTCACGCGGACGAGTGGAGTCTCTTTACGGTTGTCCAAAGAGCTTATCAGGCTTGCTTTCCTATTCTCCTCCTACTGTGGTCCTATCACCGTTGTGTTGGCCGCATGATCGACGCTGCACGGACGTACAGTGGCCCCTCAAGGAGCTAGGACGGGAAGTGGTCGACGCAGTCTGGCGACGAACCTGTTCCTTGGAGATTCTGACTCGAAAGCTCTTCCAGCGGGAGCGCAAACTCAAGCTCCCACTCACGAATTATGTTCGCACGTCCGTCCCTACTCCACGAGGCTTCCGTGACCTCCAACGGAGTCCGTCCACCCTCCCGCCTAACGGTACAGCGGATTTGAGGGGTGAGGCATAACCGCATTCTTACCGAGTTCTTGGAAGCTTGCTACATGTCTGCTAGCCAGCTGCCGTCCTGCAAATTGTCCGCAAGCTTCCGTGGTTACATCTTAATGCAACTTCTCACGGCTGTAATGTGTCATTACAATATGGATGACATCCATGCGGATGACATCCAAAAGCGTAACACATACACCATCATTCAATCACTCCAGTCAGACACAACAATGAAAAACTAGGCAAAGCAAACAACAATAGATTGTCAATTTGCAATACAACACTCTAGTTATGCCAAGTACTAAATAAAATTATCCTGAATTAATTTTAAAGTATATTCAAACTATCGAATACTGAATACAAATGCTGATAATTAAATAAACGTCAAAAAAGTGCGAAATTATAAACAATAAGCTCAGTGATATTACGAAAACTTTTAAAAATACTACAAAATTATTATAAACAGATTTATTAAATTTAAATACTTTACCAGGCCGAAAATAGTGACAGGTACGTCACATGTTGTAAAACAACATATTTAATCAAGTAGGCTCATATAAAATTAATCTTCTCATACTATGATCTTTTTAATAAGAGGCCCGCAATGAATTGTCTTCTTTTTCATACATGGTTTCTCTGTTGGCGTTTATATCTTTACTTTTAAATAATATTAGCAATTGATTTACTGCACATTTATTTATATTATGTCATGGTAGTCAGGATTAGAGATCCTACAAGCATGGTAAGTCCTTATACTTCACAATAATCTCCAGTATAAAGTCTTATTGAGACGACATTATTATTATTATTTAAAAAAGTAAAAAAAGAAAATAATCTTTCTAATTGTTACTGAATAATATTTAAAAACTGCATTATTTTCAGTTCTACATTCAAAATAATATTTAACTAGTTGCAAAACAAATATTTCTATAGCAGATTCAAAACAAAAAAGAACATGGTACAATGTTGCATAGTCCTCTCAAGGCACTGATGTTGTCTGCTCGGTGGTCGGTGACAGAATGAGAAGAGTTTGGACCGCGGTTTCGTTATACACGAGCCGACTGGTGTGATGGCTTGATGTCTTTCCACGTGGTTTTCCCCACACACCGTCAATTGGCTTGATGGCATGATGGACGAAACTGATGGATATTGAACTGACCGGATATCCAAATAATCCTGTCACTCCACGTCCTCCACATCAGTTTCCCCACACACGACGCGATAATGGAGTGACATCACTCCATTTGGATGGATGTAGTGATCGTGTATGGTAATATCCCTCCAAGCCCCATCACCAACATATGCCCTGTAAATTCCCAGCACTCCCTTCATCCTCCTCCTTTCCTCCAATAAACTCCCAATCCAGCTCCTTTATCAGTTACTGACTGGATCCTGATATAATTTGCATTTAAAAAATCTAGCTCTTCTTCTTGTGCACACCTTCCAACTCCTGTACTTGATAATCAAAAATGTGGATCCCAAACTACACCACCACAATTGTAACACAATTCCGTAATATCTCTGGTACATACTCTCGTCACCCTCTCCAGTAAATGAAGAATTTTGTAACCTTTTGCTACCACTGCCAAATATGCTCTTCCCAGTTGAGCTTGTTATTGAATGTTATACGCCAAGATATTTACAATTCAAGCTTTCAAAAGCAATTCATAATTAACCTTTAGTTTATTTACTGTGTACCTAATAAGCTGCCTCTTCTTGGCATTTATCTCCATTCCATGCTGACCTAACCATTTAGATAGATTCCAGCCAACCCCTCCCGTAAACCTCGCACGTAGTTTACGAACACTCCCGGCCTGCTGCACGATCTCCGATATTTCTTGGATGTGTACGTTTTTATATCGTTTCATCAAACAATTTTAAGAGTTATATTATAATAGAAACTTGAGTGGAAAAAAAGTATTACAGTGCTTCACCAGGTTATCATAAACGAAATCGTAAGGCTGAAAAATACAACGTTGCGAAAAAGGGACAGGCATTGTTACCTTTGGTGCCACTTGCTAAGCCAGCAGTGTCGTGAAAGTCAGATGGCTTCCTTAATTGATACAAAGCAGAATCTCGATTCTATGAGACATGGTAGGTCCTTAGTTAGACAGTTTCTCTTAAACTGATAAAGGAGCGTCCTTAATCCACGTAACTCCATTTTGGCCTCCGGTGAACTTCTTCCGCCCCCCCCCCATCAAGCCCAACGTGGCTTTTGCCCCACCCCACCCCCGTGTAGCAAGCAGATTTTTCCCTTTTGATTCCAGAAAACAATTTGTACTGTTTCCTCTTGTCCAACTATCGTTAATTAGTTAATTATATACAGAGATAATTAAATGACGGAAAGAAATATTCACTTGGTGCTGTGTATTCTGTACCTGATTTCAACGGTGACAAATAATATTAACGGAATAAGCTACGTGCCGTGGAGAACGTTCATAAACTACGTGGCTCGGTCTAGGGGGGGAGGGGTTGGCTGGAAAGCTACGCTGGGCTACGTGGGGGGGAGGGGGGTTACAAACAATGACACGTAGATTTCCATTAGTAGATGCAGTACATATGTGTGAGCTCGTACCCTGGACCAAAATACCCCATGGATTTCTTATGGACGCCGGAGTGAGCCCACTTTTTCCCCATGTATAATTAAATTAAGTAGGGGAGCCGAGGAACTAATTAAATTAAGTAGGGGAGCCAAGGAACTAATTAAATTAAGTAGGGGAGCCGAGGAATTAGGGGAGCCGAGGAACTAATTAAATTAAGGGAGGAGAGAGAAACTAATTAAATTAAGTAGGGGAGCCGAGAAACTAATTAAATAATCCAATAAGCGACTACAATCTCATTTGTAACCTCAGATTGATCTTATTATTTCATTAAATAACAATAAACGACTGTGTGACTCATGTCTCCCACCCTTCTGCCTCTATGACACACCTTCAGCTGCAACCTAAAATTTAGCTTCATATGTCATTACCGAAGTATGAATCACCTTCTCCTGGATTCAATCTTGCGTTTTGTGTCCCCCAAGCCAAGTGACTCATGTCTCCCACTACTGCCTCACCTCCCACTCTTCCAATAAACGCTCGCTCCAACCCTCACTCCTCCAGTCTTGCCGTTTGTCTTGAAGCAGTAACACGTAGCTGTCTCACCATGTGTCGCCAAGTTCTATTTTTCGCATCGGTGTACCAGCTCAATTTCGAAACTTTGTCTGCCTGAAAATTTACTGTTGTCCCAAGCATATTGCAACAAATGGCGTATTTTTATCGCTGCCCGTTTAGTTTTTATTGATTTTTCAAATATACCGGTCATTTTTGGAACACCCGGTATATTGACCGTCCATTTATGCGCTTCAGTATTTTTAGATCACAACAAATTAACGATATCTCTAACTACCTCCATTTTTACACCCACCATCTGAGACATTGGCGTTTTCATGCTTATTCATAATTGCTTCTGTCTTGCTACTAAATAAGATATTAGATTTGAACAGATATAAATGTTACCACCGAGAGTGGTGGTGTAACGGTTAGCGTTCTGGCCTCGCATTCGGGTGGACGGCAGTTCGAATCCCCGTCCGGGCATCCCGATTTTGGTTTTCCATGGTTTCCTTGTCCCCAGTCCCATCTCGCCTCTAATGACCTTAGCCGTCGACGAGGCGTAAAGCAATAAAAAAAAGCAATGTTTCAGGTACAAAGTGAAAAGTTTTTATACGTAAGGGAGTCGAGGAAAGGGAAAAACTTGTCGTGCGATGTGAACAATTTATTTCAAACGGTGAAAGAATTTCTAGTAAAAATTCTAATGAGGACGAACGCTTGTAACGTGAGCTCCATTGAAAATTATTTTAGTACAAAACGCGCGGAGGCAATGTGTCGTATGCGTGGCGGACTGTTTCGTTAAATTTGCATCGTCTCTACGCGCTCTCGCTTTCTATGCAGTTTCAATTTGGGAAGTTTCCAGCAGGCTTAATTTGACATTACCCTCGGCTTCTGACTACATTCAACACAAATATTTCATTAGGCTAAGAATGCTTGTACCATTTGCAGCAAAAGTGCCTTCCAAAGCATTGCACCAAACGTAATTCTGAAGTCTAGAACGTGTTCATAAATGTATAGTTTACAGGGCACCATCTCACTCCAACTTTACGAGATGCGACAAGAAATATGTAGCCAGTTTGTTTAAATTTTGCAAACTGTTAGATGTCACGCGGCCACGAACTCTTAATCTTTTATTATTAGGAAGCTGCCAACCGTCAAATGGGACGTCACAAAACGGTGGTCAGGGGATAGGCGCTGCTGCATGGGAAATATGTAGCCATACAAAAATTGCGCGACTTTCGGTGATGTATCATACTGTGGTGAGTAAGTCAATAGTCGTGGTGGTACTGAATACTTCAAAATGGTATCCCTGTGCCACCACATCCACCTGTTGCCTATATACAACGGTCATATTCGCCAGCTGCCTAGTTCAACCTGCTGTAATGATCTGAAGTGCTTCTGTTTTCTGTCATAAATGTTAGTTATACCAAGCCGCTCACTATCGGACTTGTAACGAAACAGAAATTTCAAGTGGTCTACTCGAAAAAGTTACACAATATAATCGTGCTTATGCATGAAGAATGGAAAGTGCTGCTCCAGGCAGTGAATAGTTTCCGGATTATTTAACAGTGAGCTTTTAAAACGGTTTCACTTGGGGACAATTCTGTCTCTTCCCGAGCAGTGTTTGAGGGCGAAAATGACATAGGTTTTTAACGGCACTGTTCTTGGCATTGGTATTTCTTGACAATTCAACGTAAAAAAATCTGATACACTCAGCCTGAAGGGATCAGCACAATCAACGCTAAGAAGTCGTGGCGTCTTCAGATTTATAAAGAAAGCATTATAATGGGTTTGGTTTTTAAAACTTTTCTGTGGTACAATATCGTTTAAAGTGTGTGTGTCGTTCTTTGTCTTGAAAGTCTTAAAACTCCACGTTATGTCAAATTCTGCGCACAATACAAAGTTTCTAAATCAATCGAAATATTGTTTAGCATTTAGTCTTATAGGTCATGCGACCAGTCTTAATTTTAGAACTAACAGTTTAAAAAGGAGTAAAAATTCGGAGGACGTGAACATGTTATGAATTTAAGACGTCACGTAAGAAATAATGAACAATCTCGTGTTTTATCATGCGTTAAAATATAAGGGCAAGCTGTCAACGAGAAACGCTCAAGACCAATTCGGTTTAAACGCCTATGAAAAAGTTAATGTAGTAGAAACAGCTTTTTTGAATTGCACGTGATGTTAACATTCCGCTTATAATACACACAATATAAAATTGCTATTTTAATTTGAATCGTTAGTTTCTTTTATTTTCAATGTGGTACCAACTAAATGACATCGATATTGAAGATTCAGAATAATTATTTTAAAACTTACAGCATGAGGGAAATCGCACATTTCAGGGTTTTTTTAAAATTCCTTTCTGGGATTAGTGCTGCGTCAGTGTTGCTACTGCCAACGTTTTCGGCGTACAACCCGGGTCTTCCGCAGGGCTATTTCGCGCTGATGCATCAGCTGCTGACGGCTGGTTACTCCACCTCGTTTGCTGCTCCAGAGATGTTGATGTTAGACTGCTTTTGTCCGCGGGTGCACACTTTTACATTTGACTTAAATCTTAGCCGCCGTGATTATTGAAGTTCCTCGAGTGTTTGAAAATTTCTAGATTCCATATTTTTTCGTTCTAAAAAGCACTTCGATATTGCAATAATTTTTTTCTTCCATATAATTCTATGCCCTTCCAGGCGGTGATCTTCCACTGTAGATTTGGTTGTATGATCGAGTCTTGCGTGACAATGTTCTTCCGGTATAAACAGCATTGAAACGACGATGAATCGCAGTAGGAATCACTTTGTCAGCAGTTAAAAATTCGATAACAGCACGATGTTTAACTCGCGTTGACACAACACTAGAACACTTCTCCATAATTCCGGACAACAAATCCTTACTTCTCAGTACTTTCAAATAAAATGTAATGTCGCTTGGTATGTATGGTCTGGCGTCAGAGTTTTTCAGTCGTAACAGCCTTACCTAAGGACATGACTGAACACGTTTACCTCCACCACCACGGACTAGACCTGATTACTACCCAAATGGACTGCTAGTGCCAGTGTACAGAGATGGCCAGCCCGGTACTGTTTTTCGTCTGTGTATCAGCTCAATGCTGGTGATTCTAAGCGTTTGACGATAGGTTTATCGTCCAAACACGACGTCAAAATCGTTGCTTCCTTCAAAAAGGCGATGGTCGAATACCTTCCCGTTCCTTGTCTCCAGTCACATCCCGCCTCTAATTACCTCGACTTCAACGAGGCGTAAAACCATAAGTAAAAAGAAAAAAAATCTTAAGCCCAGTACGTTTTCATTTACTTTAGAATTACCGTTAATATTTTCTATTGCAGAGACTAAATGCTGATCAGTGCAGAAATGATTACATTCGTCCACGTTTCAGACGATGCAGGTTTAATTTTTGAGACTGGTTGGCGAATTTTTAATGTTCTGCAGTGTCATACAGGTGATTCCATGTTCTTTCTTCAATGCATTCCACTCGTCTTCTTTTCAGAGTTATTGCTTGTATGCCGGTCTGAATATCTACCCTGATGTGTGAGTTTTTAAAGCAAAGTAATGAATCAGCAGTTGTTGGAGATGTAGGTTATATTGAATGCGTAGAGACGACTGGCTTATCACAACATCAGCAAAGTCAGTTCTGAACAAGGGAAGTTAGAGTAATATCTCCTCCACAAACCAGTCTAAAAAACGTTACGAGACAAAGTTTTATATTCGTGCTGTAGTATCCCCCAAGATTACTACGAAAGATTTTACACAATTTCTAACAGTCTGAACGTTAGCTATATAACAGTGACGATGTTATTATTATCATCGAAAACGTGCATCGGATGTCGAAAGTCAAGAGGATCATAGAATACCGAGCCTGGTGGGTGAGCAGTAACGTTCGGATATATCGTTCGTGAGGATATGCAGCACCGTTTTAGAGTCAGATTTTCTTTCGTTTCCCAAAAATCACTCGAGGCTAGTGTCGGGATCGCCCCCGTGCAGTACTCCTTTCAGATTAATTTTTTTATATGCCGATATAACTACCGTGCCCGGTAGGTGAGTTTTTTTTAGGATTGGGACTGTAATGTGGAGGTGGAGAGTTCAATTCCCGATCCGGCTGTTCATTAGAATCTGTTGTAGTACCACTTTAGACGCATATAGCCGTTTATCGCCTATAGTAGCTGCGACAGCGAAAAACACGGCTAGTGGTGTTTTTGTCCGTAGGAAGGGATGTTTTTTTATTATTCCTAGCCATTTAAGGCAATTTTTTCTTGTATTTTTGACCGAGAGTCCTCGATAAGTTATTGACATTCAAAAGTAACAGAGTTTCGACTTGCCGCGCACTCTGCCTATGTCGCGGCTAACAAGTCTATGGTATTGCGTTTCGACGTGGGCAACGGCCAAGGCGCCGGTCACTGCGAGTTTCACGCTGATGAGGTTCCTCTAAAATGAATCACCGTTGGTTGTTAGGCTCAGTATTTGGGTAAAAAGATACTATTTTAACCCCAGCAACCGTTCGGCAGGCGACTGTGTGTTTGTCGCGTGGAACTACGATCTGGGGCATGCGGTGTTGAATAAGTCGGACACAACGTCCAAACTTGGATTAGCACGTTTCATTCTTCATAAGTCAGTGTAACTCTGGTGATGTGTCCTACTTTTTTGAGTACCACAACCGGTTCAAAATCATGCTTAGACGTTAACTCTATCGAAATTGTTATATGCAAGGGGCGGGATGCTTCATTCAAAAGGCCATGGAAAAGACGTAAATTGTATGAATTACATGTTTGCTCACGCTTTATTTTCATGACAATAACATGCAGAGTCTAAACACACATAACGTTACCATCATTATAGACACGTCAGAGGAAGTGCACAGGGTGATAACTATACATACTAGCCTAGTGTTTGTACCCTCCACAAGGCCGAAACTTAATGGGCTCAATACCAGATGAAACATAAATTATGTTAGATATCAGTTAGTATGTGCCACTTTCGATGAATTTCATTTAAAAAGTGCAAAAATAGATAAAAATTCGCGAATACTGGTCAAATATAGGAAAATATTGTTTAAAAAATTATGGCACTTTCTGAGACAGAACTTATGTTGAAGTCTGGTTAATACAGAATGTTAAAGTGTTTGTTATAGTTGGTTAGAGTAAATTCAGGTTAGGTTATTTCAATTCACCTTCTCATGGTGCCACTGATACATGGAAATCCAAAAGTGTTTGCTGAGGCGGCTTGGGCCCCACCGCGGCCTAAGAAGACCGGTGTTTTGCGCGGCCTAAAAAGACCGATTTTTGCGCGACGGTTATCCGGCTACAACGCGTTTGTATTTTTCTACGCAGCAGCTGCTTACTGTGGGGCCCAAGCAACGTTTTTTTTCTTTTGGTGGATGCACTCAATAACACATCGTATGGCATGATGGACACCTTCTAACCATGTAAACCGATGACATCTTTCGTATAGTGAAGTGACATAATTGTGGTGATGTTTTACCTGTTTTCATGATCTTTTTCCGACTGTGCACTTCCTCTGACGTGTCTATAATGATGGTAACGTTATGCGTGTATGTGAGAGAGAGCGAGAGCCAATGTCTTTAACGCAGACTGCCTTCCGTGTACCTGCGTTAAGTCAGTTTCTGCATGCATATACGTTGTTTCACCTCTTTTGGTACAAACACTAGGCTAGTATGTATAGTTATCACCCTGTGCACTTCCTCTGACGTGTCTATAATGATGGTAACGTATGTGTGTTTAGACTCTGCATGTTATTGTCATGAAAATAAAGCGTGAGCAAACATGTAATTCATACAATTTACGTCTTTTCCATGGCCTTTTGAATGAAGCATCCCGCCCCTTGCATATAACAATTTCGATAGAGTTAACGTCTAAGCATGATTTTGAACCGGTTGTGGTACTCAAAAAAGTAGGACACATCACCAGAGTTACACTGACTTATGAAGAATGAAACGTGCTAATCCAAGTTTGGACGTTGTGTCCGACTTATTCAACACCGCATGCCCCAGATCGTAGTTCCACGCGACAAACACACAGTCGCCTGCCGAACGGTTGCTGGGGTTAAAATAGTATCTTTTTACCCAAATACTGAGCCTAACAACCAACGGTGATTCATTTTAGAGGAACCTCATCAGCGTGAAACTCGCAGTGACCGGCGCCTTGGCCGTTGCCCACGTCGAAACGCAATACCATAGACTTGTTAGCCGCGACATAGGCAGAGTGCGCGGCAAGTCGAAACTCTGTTACTTTTGAATGTCAATAACTTATCGAGGACTCTCGGTCAAAAATACAAGAAAAAATTGCCTTAAATGGCTAGGAATAAAAAAAACATCCCTTCCTACGGACAAAAACACCACTAGCCGTGTTTTTCGCTGTCGCAGCTACTATAGGCGATAAACGGCTATATGCGTCTAAAGTGGTACTACAACAGATTCTAATGAACAGCCGGATCGGGAATTGAACTCTCCACCTCCACATTACAGTCCCAATCCTAAAAAAAAAAACTCACCTACCGGGCACGGTAGTTATATCGGCATATAAAAAAATTAATCTGAAAGGAGTACTGCACGGGGGCGATCCCGACACTAGCCTCGAGTGATTTTTGGGAAACGAAAGAAAATCTGACTCTAAAACGGTGCTGCATATCCTCACGAACGATATATCCGAACGTTACTGCTCACCCACCAGGCTCGGTATTCTATGATCCTCTTGACTTTCGACATCCGATGCACGTTTTCGATGATAATAATAATAACATCGTCACTGTTATATAGCTAACGTTCAGACTGTTAGAAATTGTGTAAAATCTTTCGTAGTAATCTTGGGGGATACTACAGCACGAATATAAAACTTTGTCTCGTAACGTTTTTTAGACTGGTTTGTGGAGGAGATATTACTCTAACTTCCCTTGTTCAGAACTGACTTTGCTGATGTTGTGATAAGCCAGTCGTCTCTACGCATTCAATATAACCTACATCTCCAACAACTGCTGATTCATTACTTTGCTTTAAAAACTCACACATCAGGGTAGATATTCAGACCGGCATACAAGCAATAACTCTGAAAAGAAGACGAGTGGAATGCATTGAAGAAAGAACATGGAATCACCTGTATGACACTGCAGAACATTAAAAATTCGCCAACCAGTCTCAAAAATTAAACCTGCATCGTCTGAAACGTGGACGAATGTAATCATTTCTGCACTGATCAGCATTTAGTCTCTGCAATAGAAAATATTAACGGTAATTCTAAAGTAAATGAAAACGTACTGGGCTTAATTTTTTTTTCTTTTTACTTATGGTTTTACGCCTCGTTGAAGTCGAGGTAATTAGAGGCGGGATGTGACTGGAGACAAGGAACGGGAAGGTATTCGACCATCGCCTTTTTGAAGGAAGCAACGATTTTGACGTCGTGTTTGGACGATAAACCTATCGTCAAACGCTTAGAATCACCAGCATTGAGCTGATACACAGACGAAAATAACAGTACCGGGCTGGCCATCTCTGTACACTGGCACTAGCAGTCCATTTGGGTAGTAATCAGGTCTAGTCCGTGGTGGTGGAGGTAAACGTGTTCAGTCATGTCCTTAGGTAAGGCTGTTACGACTGAAAAACTCTGACGCCAGACCTATACATACCAAGCGACATTACATTTTATTTGAAAGTACTGAGAAGTAAGGATTTGTTGTCCGGAATTATGGAGAAGTGTTCTAGTGTTGTGTCAACGCGAGTTAAAACATCGTGCTGTTATCGAATTTTTAACTGCTGACAAAGTGATTCCTACTGCGATTCATCGTCGTTTCAATGCTGTTTATACCGGAAGAACATTGTCACGCAAGACTCGATCATACAACCAAATCTACAGTGGAAGATCACCGCCTGGAAGGGCATAGAATTATATGGAAGAAAAAAATTATTGCAATATCGAAGTGCTTTTTAGAACGAAAAAATATGGAATCTAGAAATTTTCAAACACTCGAGGAACTTCAATAATCACGGCGGCTAAGATTTAAGTCAAATGTAAAAGTGTGCACCCGCGGACAAAAGCAGTCTAACATCAACATCTCTGGAGCAGCAAACGAGGTGGAGTAACCAGCCGTCAGCAGCTGATGCATCAGCGCGAAATAGCCCTGCGGAAGACCCGGGTTGTACGCCGAAAACGTTGGCAGTAGCAACACTGACGCAGCACTAATCCCAGAAAGGAATTTTAAAAAACCCTGAAATGTGCGATTTCCCTCATGCTGTAAGTTTTAAAATAATTATTCTGAATCTTCAATATCGATGTCATTTAGTTGGTACCACATTGAAAATAAAAGAAACTAACGATTCAAATTAAAATAGCAATTTTAATTATATTGTGGTATTATAAGCGGAATGTTAACATCACGTGCAATTCAAAAAGCTGTTTCTACTACATTAACTTTTTCATAGGCGTTTAAACCGAATTGGTCTTGAGCGTTTCTCGTTGACAGCTTGCCCTTATATTTTAACGCATGATAAAACACGAGATTGTTCATTATTTCTTACGTGACGTCTTAAATTCATAACATGTTCACGTCCTCCGAATTTTTACTCCTTTTTAAACTGTTAGTTCTAAAATTAAGACTGGTCGCATGACCTATAAGACTAAATGCTAAACAATATTTCGATTGATTTAGAAACTTTGTATTGTGCGCAGAATTTGACATAACGTGGAGTTTTAAGACTTTCAAGACAAAGAAAGACGCACACACACTTTAAACGATATTGTACCACAGAAAAGTTTTAAAAACCAAACCCATTATAATGCTTTCTTTATAAATCTGAAGACGCCACGACTTCTTAGCGTTGATTGTGCTGATCCCTTCAGGCTGAGTGTGTATCAGATTTTTTTACGTTGAATTGTCAAGAAATACCAATGCCAAGAACAGTGCCGTTAAAAACCTATGTCATTTTCGCCCTCAAACACTGCTCGGGAAGAGACAGAATTGTCCCCAAGTGAAACCGTTTTAAAAGCTCACTGTTAAATAATCCGGAAACTATTCACTGCCTGGAGCAGCACTTTCCATTCTTCATGCATAAGCACGATTATATTGTGTAACTTTTTCGAGTAGACCACTTGAAATTTCTGTTTCGTTACAAGTCCGATAGTGAGCGGCTTGGTATAACTAACATTTATGACAGAAAACAGAAGCACTTCAGAGTCATTACAGCAGGTTGAACTAGGCAGCTGGCGAATATGACCGTTGTATATAGGCAACAGGTGGATGTGGTGGCACAGGGATACCATTTTGAAGTATTCAGTACCACCACGACTATTGACTTACTCACCACAGTATGATACATCACCGAAAGTCGCGCAATTTTTGTATGGCTACATATTTCCCATGCAGCAGCGCCTATCCCCTGACCACCGTTTTGTGACGTCCCATTTGACGGTTGGCAGCTTCCTAATAATAAAAGATTAAGAGTTCGTGGCCGCGTGACATCTAACAGTTTGCAAAATTTAAACAAACTGGCTACATATTTCTTGTCGCATCTCGTAAAGTTGGAGTGAGATGGTGCCCTGTAAACTATACATTTATGAACACGTTCTAGACTTCAGAATTACGTTTGGTGCAATGCTTTGGAAGGCACTTTTGCTGCAAATGGTACAAGCATTCTTAGCCATAATGAAATATTTGTGTTGAATGTAGTCAGAAGCCGAGGGTAATGTCAAATTAAGCCTGCTGGAAACTTCCCAAATTGAAACTGCATAGAAAGCGAGAGCGCGTAGAGACGATGCAAATTTAACGAAACAGCCGCCACGCATACGACGAAGCCCCGACACATTGCCTCCGCGCGTTTTGTACTAAAATAATTTTCAATGGAGCTCACGTTACAAGCGTTCGTCCTCATTAGAATTTTTACTAGAAATTCTTTCACCGTTTGAAATAAATTGTTCACATCGCACGACAAGTTTTTCCCTTTCCTCGACTCCCTTACGTATAAAAACTTTTCACTTTGTACCTGAAACATTGCTTTTTTTTATTGCTTTACGCCTCGTCGACGGCTAAGGTCATTAGAGGCGAGATGGGACTGGGGACAAGGAAACCATGGAAAACCCAAATCTGGATGCCCGGACGGGGATTCCAACCGCGTCCTCCCGAATGCGAGGCGAGAACGTTAACCTTTAACCCACCACGCTCGGTGAAACATTGTTCTCATTTCTTCTCCCAGCATCAGTCCAGGTCACATCGATGTATACCTTACATATACCACGACTCTTTATCCACATTCCTGTCTTCCAAAGACAACTCAGCTCCTTTATTCATACACATTGTTTTGGTCTAAGTTGACAGCCGCAAACAAATCTAGCTGTTCTACTTAAGGGGAGACGGAAGGCAGCTGGGCTCAAAAATTCGATTTTTAGATTTTAGCGTATTTGAACTGCCTGGTATTTCTGAGTAAAACAGTTTTTGTTTTATAAAAATCCGACAATTTTTTCGTGAGTTATGATGGTTTCCTGACGCTCTGTGCAATCTCGCATTTAAACGCCACGCCTTCGTTTGGCGCCATGCAGAGATATTATTTCTGTCTATTGTTTTTATCGCTTCAATGTTTTCTTACCCTGTATCTTTATTGATACTCATGAAGGAAGCAGCTGAAGAAGCACTAAATGAAAGTGATGACAGTGAAAGTGGTGATATTTGTGCATGTTTCAATGGCAGCTGGCAGAAACGTGGCCACACCTTCACTAAATGGTGTTGTGACAGCTACATCATTTGATACTGGCAAGGTACTTGATGTAGAGATTCTAAGCAAGTACTGTAAAACTTGTGGCAGTGGAACTGAGAAACAGGATGGTAATTACTGTCATATGAATTACTGGTCCAAGTGGTGGCATGGAAGTAGCAGGGGTTCTCAGGATTTTTAATCGTTCGGTTGCAAAAGAGGTGTCAGATACACCAGTATTTAGGGGATGGTGACAGCAAGGCTTTTGACCGGGTATGTGCAGAACAACCCTATGGTCCTAATGTCACAATTTCTAATTAGAGTGCATTGGGTATGTCCAGAAAAGAATGGGTTCCAGGTTGAGAAGATTATTAAAAGAAAAGTCAAAAATTGTATTGGAAGATGGTAAGAAGCTAGGTGGTAAAGGTCGCCTGACAAATGTTGAAATAGATAGATTACAGAATTATTATGGCTTGGCCATCAGAAGAATGTAGAGAATTTAGAAAACATGATAAAAGCTGTATGGGCTATCTTTTTCCATAAGCTATCCACAAATGAAAATCCTGTGCACTCTCTTTGCCCGAATGATCCTGACACTTGGTGCAAGTACAGGAGAAGTGACAGATATGACACAAACATTCTTTACCTGAAGCAGTAATGAATGAAATTAATCCTATATTTAGAGACCTGTGAAAGATACATTGTGAAGAAATGTATTCATGGGAAAACCCAAAATTTAAATGAATGTGTGAATTCTTCATTTGGACCCGGTTACCAAAAACTGTATTTGTGCAGATTACAACCCTCAAATTTGGTGTTTATGATGCTATTTTATGCTTCAATGATGGTGTAACTAGAAAATTGGATGTCTTGGAATTATTGGGCATAAAATCCAGTGGAAATACTGCAAACTCCTTGGTACAAATAGATAAAGAGAGAATCCGCAAAGCCGATATTGCTAATTTAAAATGCACAAAAGAAGCTAGACAGAAAAGAAGAGGGACCAAGAGAAGAAAAGAAGATCAGTATGATTCAGATGATGCTCAGTATGGTGCAGGAAATATTAGGTTAGTAAATCTCATTAATAATTATACTAGAATTAATATTAAACTTTAAATTGATTTTTCTCAAAACTACATTTTTTATTTCAGGTACCATTATTTGATAAACTAATGGGTTAAAGATGAAATTTGGTCTATTTGTACTTATAATGGTAATAAATCATTACAAGTAAATTGAAATCACCAAAACAATCAGCAAGTTTATAAAATTAAATGTACTAAAAAAGTTAAATTTACTTCTGAAAGAATAAAAAAAATTTCCTTCAAAACCATAAGAGGTATTATGTTAATTTTACTGGTAAATTCAGACATATATGTTTTATATATTCAGTAAAAATTTCATTGTTTTTATTCACTTATAGTTCTTCTTGAAAGTGTACCTATTCAAAGGATAAAATAGCATTGGTAGATAGGATAAAAATGCCTTCCGTCTCCCTTAACCCTCTAACTACTTTATCTGATACACATGATGAGGGTCCCACTAATGTAGCAAAGGCCTTACAAAGGTTCTGTAGTATGTGCAGAAAGCAAACATTTATTAAATACTCCCTGCAGCTGCGAGGGGAGCGATAATTAATGGCTTCGGGTGTGGCGCAGTTGTGCGCATTCAATTACGAACCGCATCCTTCAGCTGCGAGGAGCGAAATTATGGCTTCCGGGTGTGGCGCAGCTGTGCGCATTCAATTACAGCCCCTAAAATTCAATTAGTTACCGGAACGTGCGCGGCGGGGAGGGGGGAGGGGGGAGGGGGGAAAAGTGGGCCTCACACAGGTCCATAAGGGAAAAGTGGGGCTCACACAAGGTCCATAAGGGAAAAAGTGGG
>JARYHS010013630.1:344537932-344895279 GCA_031002005.1 Vandiemenella viatica
TAGGTACAAAACTGTTCACATCAGCACCAACACGTCTATCCCACACCTAAGCTTTTTCTGCCATTCAGTAACATGTGCTCCCATGTACCACGAGTAGCAGTAGACACTTGGTCATCAGACAGATATCATAACTCCCATTATCATACTAGGTCTCACCCACAAATCCATACGTCACCTCACACAAGCATAAGTGCAGGAACAGCACATCATACATCCAGACAAACGAGATAAAGGGAGGTATCACCACATTTACGCAAAAAAAAAAACACACACAGAGATAGAGACGCATACACACGTACATTTCTATTCCTATAGCGACCTCGACTCAACAACTAGTCCAATCATGGCAACGAAAAAGTGGAACAGAATACCCATGACTGGCCAAAAATCATAGAAAGACACACATACACACACACACTCACATGTCAATGCATTCACACAGTTCCATTCATCACCACACTTAACTGGAGGAAAGAGACTGAACATGCTAGATCCAGTTACATGCCAGAACATGCTAGAGCTAGTTACCGGATGTGTGAAGTTTGAAATCACAGCCACATCTCTCCCACACCGGAACCCTTTCTGTCATTTAGTAACATGTGACCCAGGTACAATGAGTTACAATAGACACTTGTCTATCAGACGGATATCATAACCTCCATATTCATACTAGGTCTCGCCCACAAATCCATACATCTCCACACAAGCACAAACATATGGGAGGAACAGCAATTCATAAGTCCAGATAGATGAGTTTAAGGAAGGTATCACCATATTTACGCATACAGACACACAGAAAGACGCACACAGACGCATATTTCCATGCCTATAGCGAGCTCAACACAACAACCAGCCCAATCATGGCAAAGAAAAAGTGGGGCAGAAACCCCCATGGGTCAAGACTGACAAAAAAATCATCATTAACATGTGTTTCAAGTACCAAACTCCTCACATCAACATCATATCATTTAACTGACACTGCAGACCTCTCTACCATTCAGTATCGTTGGTAATATGTACAAATCTGTTCACATGATCAGCACCACCTCTATCCCACGCCATTTCTGCTATTCAGTAATATTTGCCCCACGTACCACGAGTATCAGTAGACACATGGTCATCAGACAAATATCATAACTCCCATACTTATACTAGCTCTCACACACTAATCAATACGTCACCACACACAAATATAACTAACCAAAAACCATTAGACAGACGTTAAAGTGTGTGCAAAGGATGACTGAGGTGTATGGCAAAAACATGTCATCCTTTGCACACACTCTAACGTCTGTCTAATGGTTTTTGGTCAGTTATATTTGTGTGTGGTGACGTATGGATTTTCAGCCAGTCATGGTACCTGCGTCACTTTTTTACTGAATGGTAGAAAGGGTTGCGGTGTGGGAGAGACGTGTTGATGGTAAATGTAATCAATTGGGCGTGATGAACACTATGTATGGTATAAACACTTAGGATTATGATGAAAACATGCCATCTTTTGCACACCTTCTATCTCGCAAGGCTGATGATATGTAAGGAGACTTTCCGTTTTTCAGCCAGTCATGAGGCAAGATTCCGTGATTGGTACCGGTAGTTGTGCTGAACTCTCTGTAGTCTTGGACATGTGTATCTGCGTCTCTCTTTGTGCATGTAAGCGAAAGTATGGTGATACCTGACTTTAACTCGTCTGTCTGATGATTTTTGTAACTATAGTTCTGTCCAGTTAACCAGTTGTAACGACAATTCTTCCCCACTTCATCGTTTCCGTGATGCTTGCTGTTAGTTCTGTCGACCTCGCTGTAACCATGTACAAGTGTGTGCGTGTGTCATTCCTATGTGGATTTGAGTCTAAAATATATGGCTATAGAATTATGCTCACCATCAACGTGTGCTTCTATCCATTGTTTCAGTGCTTTGGCAATCTCCCATTTCGATGTGCTCATTACAGTTTACTGCCGTTTGTGTTGGCATACGAATTGTGATTCTCACTACATAAAAATCATTTAACAGAGAGGGGTGATGTACCAGAGAAGTGAAGGACTTGGGTACAAACCCACAGTCAGACCATTGCTTGTGTGGTGTAGTGTGGAGTCCACATTTTTTGTACATCAAATGCAAGGTGCAAAGGAGGGCAGCTAGATTTATCTGTGGAAGATATTCAGTAAGTGACATGATAAAGGAGCTGGGGCTGGGATGTCATTGGAAGATAGAAAGAGTGTTGAGGGGCTGTAGGTGGCGTATAATGCTATTAGAATGGATATTGGTGGAATAATTCTGAGTGGTGTATGAAGCCTAAGTTGGCCATGACCACAATCTCGCACTAGACTTTAGGTGATGAGGCCTGAGTGGATAAAATATCTAAACACCCATTTTGACATAACAATTTACGACAGTTCAAGTGTGAGCACTATCTTAGGCGTAATAGAACTAGTGTCTGCACCTATGGTGGCGTTTTGGATACTTTTCGATGTGTGGGGATCTTCTATGAAAATGTGGGTTATGATGTCTGTTTGATGGCCAAGAAAGTATCAGTTAGCTAAGAGCATTATGGTAACTTTATCGTGGTTAGTTGAACAAAGCATACAATTACAAACAAATGTCAGACTTGGTCCTGAATCCGAAGGATGGCGTTAGATGGGAACATTTAAACCGAATGGAGAACTCTCCTGGGTCCTGATTTGTTGAAAAATATTTTCCTGGTAAAAGGGAGAATTTTCCTGGAAAACTGCAGTAGAACCACCTTAAATGAACATTTTGGTACCTGGCTACTGATTAGGAGAAGGCTTTGCGAATTTTGAATTTTTGGTTTACTTTAACGCACGAACAGAAGGTAACCCTGTCTGTAATTGATCAGGGGTTTGAATGGGAATCATTGGAAAACAGAAGGAGGCTTGACGAAGTGCTGGGCGTATGTTGGCGATGAGGCTAGGGGTGGATCTTGGTGAAAGAATTAGGAATAGTGCACTGGATTTCTTCTGTAAGGAAGTGGGTAAATTTTCTACATCTCCACCTTGGTCACAGGCGATGGTCTCAAGCATGTTCTGTGCTTAGCACTGCCTTAGCGTGACTCGATTTTTATCACATAGGACTGGCGTACTTCGATTCCACAGGGGTGAAATTAGTAAGATTAACAGACGGTGTCTCGTTCCTGGAACATACGTGCTGTGCTGTAAAATACAGTTAAAGGTGGGTAAGTACATGCAACGGCGTATATCTCTCTGTTTCTAGTCAATCACTGATGTGTCACAAGGGACTGATTGGAATTTTTAGACAAAGTACAGCTAAGGGCACTCAATTTGTGATTGCTTACGAAAGCATAGCAGTATTGATACACAGATTGGTCTGGATAGACAGATGATATACGTTTGAGCTTGATGGCAAAAATTATGAGTGTGATTAAATATTTTATACCAATGGCAGCAGAGATAAGTTAGAGAAATAAGGCGTCGTACTGATGCTAATATGAATTCTTTCTTCCCTCGTTCCATTCCATGAGTTTTGCCATGGTCAAATTAGAAACTTTGATTTTTATAGCCTAGGTGTGGGAAAGGCTTTGTCACAAGTATTTTCATGTGGGGATCGTGTCCAAATACTGAGTCTGGAGGGTTGAGAAACAGGCTTGAAAAAATTACATGCTGATTGGTTTGATATAAGTGGAGAGATTAACGTGTATTCACTTCTGGAATGTCTGTAGGGAAAGAAACTGGTTTTCAAATCGACAACTTTGATTTAGTTTAGGAGCTCTTAATTCATCGAGTTTATACTTACATACATCAGTAAACCCATTCAATGCCTCTTTGAGTTTTTAAAGTGTCTGTGTTCTCGGTCTGTTTCATTTACCCCCTAATTTAATACATCCTTTAAAATACACGGAATGTAGGTGACACTCGTGAGCTATATTATATTGTTCAAAACGAATCCATCATGATGTGAAAAAGTGAGCTTGTTTCCCGTCTCTTCGTCGGTGAATTAATTTTAATGTCTGCCTGCTTCGATGAACGGAATTTATGGTTTTCCCTACCTTCGTCGGTGAATATCTGTCGGTTTCAATGAAAGGATTTCACCCACTGATGGGTTTTTGAGGCTACGAATTTTGAAAGGAATAATGTATGTGTGGTATTGCTATACTTTATCACAATAAACTTTTTAACGTCTCTCTAACAACATCGTCTTTAGAGACGGGGAAAGGATGGGGGGCAAGGAATGGGAAGGAATTAGGCCATGTCCTTTTGAAGGAAGCATCCCGGCATTCACCTGGAGTGATTTGGGGGAAACCATGGAAAACCCAAGTATGAATGCCTGGACGGAGGGATTCGAACCGCCGTCCTCCCGAATGCAAGGCCAGAACGCTAAATAATTTCATGAACACATAGGTACACATAGAATTCTTCCTCGGTTTTATATCTTTCCACTTTGCTGAGTTTATGACGGATTTTTTCCATATCGAACGTTAACGTATTTTAAAGGAAAAATGTATGCTTTTCAACTTATTTTTTATTCAATTATAACGAGTCAAGCTGGCGCCATACTCTCTGGGCGTGGAAATTACTTAACTTTGAGGAGTTGGAACGGCTTTTTCAATAATATCACAAAACACTTAAACACCGCGGCCGGACTCGAACCGGCGACCTTCGGCACTCTAGCCCCAACACTACCGAGGTCGTTTTAATGTGGACTTTTTTTTGTTTTTTAGTAAAATTGCAATGATTTACGATTAATCAAATGCAAGTATATTTCACGACACAGAACCGAAGAAAATATTTTACTGTGCTGAAATATTTGCACCTTGCTGTGTACAGAGCTTTCGCAAGAGATAACGGACTCTGCTTGTCGCTGGGTAAACGGAAATAATATTTCTGAACGTCGGGAATAACTCCATGGTTTCGAAATACTTGTCACATAGATATACCGATAATAGCAGACAGACACCAGGCAGGAATACCTGAAATATTTCTCTTAAAAGCTTGTTAAATGAGAAATGAAGCATGCCGCGCCATCTATCGGGAAATATTTGTAGCTTTCACAACCGCGTATCGAGCCCAAAATGAGCCATGCCCCGCCATCTATCGGAAACCGGGATACTATGTCCCGGTAGGTTATGCAAGGCCAAAACGCCGTGTAGAAACTTGTCTGACGTCCGCATTCCAGAACAGAAATATCCCTTGGTTGAGGAAATAGTTGCAGGCTAGCGCACCTGTGTAAACACGCCCCAAGCGGTGGAATTTCCCCGCTAGCTTTCTCTCGTAAGGGAGTGGAATGTCTGCGCCCAAAGAAATTAAGCCCTTGGGAGATGCTGCCATCTGGGCGACCGGTCAAGGAACTAACGGTACGCCATCTTGTGACGTCATACGACCTTGGCTGCCATTAGTCCATTAGAATTTCCCGCCATGCAACTGTGACGTCACGCGGACGAGTGGAGTCTCTTTACGGTTGTCCAAAGAGCTTATCAGGCTTGCTTTCCTATTCTCCTCCTACTGTGGTCCTATCACCGTTGTGTTGGCCGCACGATCGACGCTGCACGGACGTACAGTGGCCCCTCAAGGAGCTAGGACGGGAAGTGGTCGACGCAGTCTGGCGACGAACCTGTTCCATGGAGATTCTGACTCGAAAGCTCTTCCAGCGGGAGCGCAAACTCAAGCTCCCACTCACGAATTATGTTCGCACGTCCGTCCCTACTCCACGAGGCTTCCGTGACCTCCAACGGAGTCCGTCCACCCTCCCGCCTAACGGTACAGCGGATTTGAGGGGTGAGGCATAACCGCATTCTTACCGAGTTCTTGGAAGCTTGCTACATGTCTGCTAGCCAGCTGCCGTCCTGCAAATTGTCCGCAAGCTTCCGTGGTTGCATCTTAATGCAACTTCTCACGGCTGTAATGTGTCATTACAATATGGATGACATCCATGCGGATGACATCCAAAAGCGTAACACATACACCATCATTCAATCACTCCAGTCAGACACAACAATGAAAAACTAGGCAAAGCAAACAACAATAGATTGTCAATTTGCAATACAACACTCTAGTTATGCCAAGTACTAAATAAAATTATCCTGAATTAATTTTAAGTATATTCAAACTATCGAATACTGAATACAAATGCTGATAATTAAATAAACGTCAAAAAAGTGCAAAATTATAAACAATAAGCTCAGTGATATTACGAAAACTTTTAAAAAATACTACAAAATTATTATAAAACAGATTTATTAAATTTAAATACTTTACCAGGCCGAAAATAGTGACAGGTACGTCACATGTTGTAAAACAACATATTTAATCAAGTAGGCTCATATAAAATTAATCTTCTCATACTATGATCTTTTTAATAAGAGGCCCGCAATGAATTGTCTTCTTTTTCATACACGGTTTCTCTGTTGGCGTTTATATCTTTACTTTTAAATAATATTAGCAATTGATTTACTGCACATTTATTTATATTATGTCATGGTAGTCAGGATTAGAGATCCTACAAGCATGGTAAGTCCTTATACTTCACAATAATCTCCAGTATAAAGTCTTATTGAGACGACATTATTATTATTATTTTAAAAAAGTAAAAAAAGAAAATAATCTTTCTAATTGTTACTGAATAATATTTAAAACTGCATTATTTTCAATTCTACATTCAAAATAATATTTAACTAGTTGCAAAACAAATATTTCTATAGCAGATTCAAAACAAAAAAGAAATGGTACAATGTTGCATAGTCCTCTCAAGGCACTGATGTTGTCTGCTCGGTGGTCGGTGACAGAATGAGAAGAGTTTGGACCGCGGTTTCGTTATACACGAGCCGACTGGTGTGATGGCTTGATGTCTTTCCACGTGGTTTTCCCCACACACCGTCAGTTGGCTTGATGGCATGATGGACGAAACTGATGGATATTGAACTGACCGGATATCCAAATAATCCTGTCACTCCACGTCCTCCACATCAGTTTCCCCACACACGACGTGATAATGGAGTGACATCACTCCATTTGGATGGATGTAGTGATCGTGTATGGTAATATCCCTCCAAGCCCCATCACCAACATATGCCCTGTAAATTCCCAGCACTCCCTTCATCCTCCTCCTTTCCTCCAATAACTCCCAATCCAGCTCCTTTATCAGTTACTGACTGGATCCTGATATAATTTGCATTTAAAAAATCTAGCTCTTCTTCTTTGCACACCTTCCAACTCCTGTACTTGATAATCAAAATGTGGATCCCAAACTACACCACCACAATTGTAACACAATTCCGTAATATCTCTGGTACATACTCTCGTCACCCTCTCCAGTAAATGAAGAATTTTGTAACCTTTTGCTACCACCTGCCAAATATGCTCTTCCCAGTTGAGCTTGTTATTGAATGTTACGCCAAGATATTTACAATTCAAGCTTTCAAAAGCAATTCATAATTAACCTTTAGTTTATTTACTGTGTACCTAATAAGCTGCCTCTTCTTGGCATTTATCTCCATTCCATGCTGACCTAACCATTTAGATAGATTCCAGCCAACCCCTCCCGTAAACCTCGCCACGTAGTTTACGGACACTCCCGGCCTGCTGCACGATCTCCGATATTTCTTGGATGTGTACGTTTTTATATCGTTTCATCAAACAATTTTAAGAGTTATATTATAATAGAAACTTGAGTGGAAAAAAGTATTACAGTGCTTCACCAGGTTATCATAAACGAAATCGTAAGGCTGAAAAATACAACGTTGCGAAAAAGGGACAGGCATTGTTACCTTTGGTGCCACTTGCTAAGCCAGCAGTGTCGTGAAAGTCAGATGGCTTCCTTAATTGATACAAAGCAGAATCTCGATTCTATGAGACATGGTAGGTCCTTAGTTAGACAGTTTCTCTTAAACTGATAAAGGAGCGTCCTTAATCCACGTAACTCCATTTTGGCCTCCGGTGAACTTCTTCCGCCCCCCCTCCCCATCAAGCCCAACGTGGCTTTTGCCCCACCCCACCCCCGTGTAGCAAGCAGATTTTTCCCTTTTGATTCCAGAAAACAATTTGTACTGTTTCCTCTTGTCCAACTATCGTTAATTAGTTAATTATATACAGAGATAATTAAATGACGGAAAGAAATATTCACTTGGTGCTGTGTATTCTGTACCTGATTTCAACGGTGACAAATAATATTAACGGAATAAGCTACGTGCCGTGGAGAACGTTCATAAACTACGTGGCTCGGTCTAGGGGGGGAGGGGTTGGCTGGAAAGCTACGCTGGGCTACGTGGGGGGGAGGGGGGGTTACAAACAATGACACGTAGATTTCCATTAGTAGATGCAGTACATATGTGTGACCAAAATACCCCATGGATTTCTTATGGACGCCGGAGTGAGCCCACTTTTTCCCCATGTATAATTAAATTAAGTAGGGGAGCCGAGGAACTAATTAAATTAAGTAGGGGAGCCAAGGAACTAATTAAATTAAGTAGGGGAGCCGAGGAATTAGGGGAGCCGAGGAACTAATTAAATTAAGTAGGGGAGCCGAGAAACTAATTAAATTAAGTAGGGGAGCCGAGAAACTAATTAAATAATCCAATAAGCGACTACAATCTCATTTGTAACCTCAGATTGATCTTATTATTTCATTAAATAACAATAAACGACTGTGTGACTCATGTCTCCCACCCTTCTGCCTCTATGACTCACACCTTCAGCTGCAACCTAAAATTTAGCTTCATATGTCATTACCGAAGTATGAATCACCTTCTCCTGGATTCAATCTTGCGTTTTGTGTCCCCCAAGCCAAGTGACTCATGTCTCCCACTACTGCCTCACCTCCCACTCTTCCAATAAACGCTCGCTCCAACCCTCACTCCTCCAGTCTTGCCGTTTGTCTTGAAGCAGTAACACGTAGCTGTCTCACCATGTGTCGCCAAGTTCTATTTTTCGCATCGGTGTACCAGCTCAATTTCGAAACTTTGTCTGCCTGAAAATTTACTGTTGTCCCAAGCATATTGCAACAAATGGCGTATTTTTATCGCTGCCCGTTTAGTTTTTATTGATTTTTCAAATATACCGGTCATTTTTGGAACACCCGGTATATTGACCGTCCATTTATGCGCTTCAGTATTTTTAGATCACAACAAATTAACGATATCTCTAACTACCTCCATTTTTACACCCACCATCTGAGACATTGGCGTTTTCATGCTTATTCATAATTGCTTCTGTCTTGCTACTAAATAAGATATTAGATTTGAACAGATATAAATGTTACCACCGAGAGTGGTGGTGTAACGGTTAGCGTTCTGGCCTCGCATTCGGGTGGACGGCAGTTCGAATCCCCGTCCGGGCATCCCGATTTTGGTTTTCCATGGTTTCCTTGTCCCCAGTCCCATCTCGCCTCTAATGACCTTAGCCGTCGACGAGGCGTAAAGCAATAAAAAAAAGCAATGTTTCAGGTACAAAGCGAAAAGTTTTTATACGTAAGGGAGTCGAGGAAAGGGAAAAAATTGTCGTGCGATGTGAACAATTTATTTCAAACGGTGAAAGAATTTGTAGTAAAAATTCTAATGAGGACGAACGCTTGTAACGTGAGCTCCATTGAAAATTATTTTAGTACAAAACGCGCGGAGGCAATGTGTCGGCGCTTCGTCGTATGCGTGGCGGGCTGTTTCGCTAAATTTGTATCGTCTCCACGCGCTCTCGCTTTCTATGCAGTTTCAATTTGGGAAGTTTCCAGCAGGCTTAATTTGACATTACCCTCGGCTTCTGACTACATTCAACACAAATATTTTATTACGGTTAAGAATGCTTGTACCATTTGCAGCAAAAGTGCCTTCCAAAGTATTGCACCAAACGTAATTCTGAAGTCTAGAACGTGTTCATAAATGTATAGCTTACAGGGCACCATCTCACTCCAACTTTACGAGATGCGACAAGAAATATGTAAGCCAGTTTGTTTAAATTTTGCAAACTGTTAGATGTCACGCGGCCACGAACTCTTAATCTTTTATTATAAGGAAGCTGCCAACCGTCAAATGGGACGTCACAAAACGGTGATCAGGGGATAGGCGCTGCTGCATGGGAAATATGTAGCCATACAAAAAATTGCGCGACTTTCGGTGACGTATCATATTGTGGTGAGTAAGTCAATAGTCGTGATGGTACTGAATACTTCAAAATGGTATCTCTGTGTCACCACATCCACCTGTTGCCTATATACAACGGTCATATTCGCCAGCTGCCTAGTTCAACCTGCTGTAATGACTCTGAAGTGCTTCTGTTTTCTGTCATAAATGTTAGTTATACCAAGCCGCTCACTATCGGACTTGTAACGAAACAGAAATTTCAAGTGGTCTACTCGAAAAAGTTACACAATATAATCGTGCTTATGCATGAAGAATGGAAAGTGCTGCTCCAGGCAGTGAAAAGTTTCCGGATTATTTAACAGTGAGCTTTTAAAACGGTTTCACTTGGGGACAATTCTGTATCTTCCCGAGCAGTGTTTGAGGGCGAAAATGACATAGGTTTTAACGGCACTGTTCTTGGCATTGGTATTTCTTGACAATTCAACGTAGAAAAATCTGATACGTACTCAGCGTGAAGTGATCAGCACAATCAACGCTAAGAAGTCGTGGCGTCTTCAGATTTATAAAGAAAGCATTATAATGGGTTTGGTTTTTAAAACTTTTCTGTGGTACAATATCGTTTAAAGTGTGTGTGTCGTTCTTTGTCTTGAAAGTCTTAAAACTCCACGTTATGTCAAATTCTGCGCACAATACAAAGTTTCTAAATCAATCGGAATATTGTTTAGCATTAAGTCTTATAGGTCATGCGACCAGTCTTAATTTTAGAACTAACAGTTTAAAAAGGAGTAAAAATTCGGAGGACGTGAACATGTTATGAATTTAAGACGTCACGTAAGAAATAATGAACAATCTCGTGTTTTATCATGCGTTAAAATATAAGGGCAAGCTGTCAACGAGAAACGCTCAAGACCAATTCGGTTTAAACGCCTATGAAAAAGTTAATGTAGTAGAAACAGCTTTTTGAATTGCACGTGATGTTAACATTCCGATTATAATACCACAACATAATTAAAATTGCTATTTTAATTAGAATCTTTAGTTTCTTTTATTTCCAATGTGGTACCAACTAAATGACATCGATATTGAAGATTCAGAATAATTATTTTAAAACTTACAGCATGAGGGAAATCGCACATTTCAGGGTTTTTTAAAATTCCTTTCTGGGATTAGTGCTGCGTCAGTGTTGCTACTGCCAACGTTTCGGCGTACAACCCGGGCCTTCCGCAGGGCTATTTCGCGCTGATGCATCAGCTGCTGACGGCTGGTTACTCCACCTCGTTTGCTGCTCCAGAGATGTTGATGTTAAACTGCTTTTGTCCGCGGGCGCACACTTTTACATTTGACTTAAATCTTAGCCGCCGTGATTATTGAAGTTCCTCGAGTGTTTGAAAATTTCTAGATTCCATATTTTTTCGTTCTAAAAAGCACTTCGATATTGCAATAATTTTTTTCTTCCATATAATTCTATGCCCTTCCAGGCGGTGATCTTCCACTGTAGATTTGGTTGTATGCTCGAGTCTAGCGTGACAATGTTCTTCCGGTATAAACAGCATTGAAACGACGATGAATCGCAGTAGGAATCACTTTGTCAGCAGTTAAAAATTCGATAACAGCACGATGTTTAACTCGCGTTGACACAACACTAGAACACTTCCCCATAATTCAGGACAACAAATCCTTACTTCTCAGACTTTCAAATAAAATGTAATGTCGCTTGGTATGTATGGTCTGGCGTCAGAGTTTTTCAGTCGTAACAGCCTTACCTAAGGACAGGACTGAACACGTTTACCCCCACCACCACGGACTAGACCTGATTACTACCCAAATGGACTGCTAGTGCCAGTGTACAGAGATGGCCAGCCCGGTACTGTTGTTTTCGTCTGTGTATCAGCTCAATGCTGGTGATTCTAAGCGTTTGACGATAGGTTTATCGTCCAAACACGACGTCAAAATCGTTGCTTCCTTCAAAAAGGCGATGGCCGAATACCTTCCCGTTCCTTGTCTCCAGTCACATCCCGCCTCTAATTACCTCGACTTCGACGAGGCGTAAAACCATAAGTAAAAAGAAAAAAAAATTCTTAAGCCCATTATGTTTTCATTTACTTTAGAATTACCGTTAATATTTTCTATTGCAGAGACTAAATGCTGATCAGTGCAGAAATGATTACATTCGTCCACGTTTCAGACGATGCAGGTTTAATTTTTGAGACTGGTTGGTGAATTTTTAATGTTCTGCAATGTCATACATTTCATGTTCTTTCTTCAATGCATTCCACTCGTCTTCTTTTCAGAGTTATTGCTTGTATGCCGGTCTGAATATCTACCCTGATGTGTGAGTTTTTTAAGCAAAGTAATGAATCAGCAGTTGTTGGAGATGTAGGTTATATTGAATGCGTAGAGACGACTGGCTTATCACAACATCAGCAAAGTCAGTTCTGAACAAGGGAAGTTAGAGTAATATCTCCTCCACAAACCAGTCTAAAAACGTTACGAGACAAAGTTTTATATTCGTGCTGTAGTATCCCCCAAGATTACTACCAAAGATTTTACACAATTTCTAACAGTCTGAACGTTATCTATATAACAGTGACGATGTTATTATTATTATCATCACCGAGCGGGGCGGTGTAACAGTTAGCGTTCTCGCCTCGCATTCGGGAGGACGGCGGTTCGAATCCCCGTCCGGGCATCCAGATTTGGGTTTTCCATGGTTTCCCAAATCACTCCAGGCAAATGCCGGGATGCTTCCTTCAAAAGGCCATGGCCGAATTCCTTCCCATTCCTTGCCCCCATCCTTGCCCCCCATCCTTTCCCGTCTCTAAAGACCTCGATGTTAAAAAGAGATGTAAAGCAGTTTTAAAAAAAAAAATTATTATCATCGAAAACGTGCATCGGATGTCGAAAGTCAAGAGGATCATAGAATACCGAGCCTGGTGGGTGAGCAGTAACGTTCGGATATATCGTTCGCGAGGATATGCAGCACCGTTTTTAGAGTCAGTTTTTCTTTCGTTTTCCAAAAATCTCTCGAGGCTAGTGTCGGGATCGCAACCGTGCAGTACTCCTTACAGAGTAATTTTTTATATGCCGATATAACTACCGTGCCCGGTAAGTGAGTTTTTTTAGGATTGGGACTGTCATGTGGAGGTGGAGAGTTCAATTCCCGATCCGGCTGTTCATTAGAATCTGTTGTAGTACCACTTTAGACGCAAATAGCCGTTTATCGCCTATAGTAGCTGCGACAGCGAAAAACACGGCTAGTGGTGTTTTTGTCCGTAGGAAGGGATGTTTTTATTATTATTATTATTCCTAGCCATTTAAGGCAATTTTTTCTTGTATTTTTGACCGAGAGTCCTCGATAAGTTATTGATATTCAAAAGTAACAGAGTTTCGACTTGCCGCGCACTCTGCCTTTGTCGCGGCTAACACGTCTATGGTATTGCGTTTCGACGTGGGCAACGGCCAAGGCGCCGGTCAATGCGAGTTTCACGCTGATGAGGTTCCTCTCAAATGAATCACCGTTGGTTGTTAGGCTCAGTATTTGGTAAAAAGATACTATTTTATCCCCAGCAACCGTTCGGCAGGTAACTGTGTGTTTGTCGCGTGGAACTACGATCTGGGGCATGCGGTGTTGAATAAGTCGGACACAACGTCCAAACTTGGATTAGCAAGTTTCATTCTTCATAAGTCAGTGTAACTCTGGTGCTGTGTCCTACTTTTTTGAGTACCACAACCGGTTCAAAATCATGCTTAGACGTTAACTCTAACGAAATTGTTATATGCAAGGGGCGGGATGCTTCATTCAAAAGGCCATGTATAAGACATAAATTGTATGAATTACATGTTTGCTCACGCTTTATTTTCATAACAATAACATGCAGTGTCTAAACACACATAACTTTACCATCATTATAGACACGTCAGAGGAAGTGCACAGGGTGATAACTATACATACTAGCCTAGTGTTTGTACCAAACGAGGTGAAACAACGTATATGCATGCAGAAACTGACTTAACGCAGTTACACGGAAGGCAGTCTGCGTTTAAAGACAATGGCTCTCGTTCTCTCTCACATACACGCATAACGTTACCATCATTATAGACACGTCAGAGGAAGTGCACAGTCGGAAAAAGATCATGAAAACATGTAAAACATCACCACAATTATGTCACTTCACCATATGAAAGATATCATCGGTTTACATGGTTAGAAGGTGTCCATCATGCCATACGATGTGTATTGAGTGCATCCACCAAAATAGAAAAAAAAAAAAAAGTGCGACATGATGCGGTGTTCCATCATAAATGAAACTCATTCTGTTCACGGCCCGATATGACATCGAACAACTTGAGTAGTATATCAGATATACCTGTAGAAAGTCACACTAAAGTACTGAAGTTGAACTAAACAGAGCATGCAGAAGATGAGAACATCACAAGTTTCATTAAACAACATGACCCTCCACCAGGCCGAAACATAATGGGCTCAATACCAGATGAAACATAAATTATGTTAGATATCAGTTAGTATGTGCCACTTTAAATGAATTTCATTTAAAAAGTGCAAAAATAGATAAAAATTCGCGAATACTAGTCAAATATAGCAAAATATTGGTTAAAAAATTATGGCACTTTCTGAGACAGAACTTATGTTGAAGTCTGGTTAATACAGAATGTTAAAGTATTTGTTATAGTTGGTTAGAGTAAATTCAGGTTAGGTTATTTCAACTCACCTTCTCATGGTGCCACTGATACATGGAAATCCAAAAGTGTTTGCTGAGGCGGCTTGGGCCCCGCCGCGGCCTAAGAAGACCGGTATTTTGCGCGGCCTAAAAAGACCGATATTTTGCGCGACGGTTATCCGGCTACAACGCGTTTGTACTTTTCTACGCAGCAGCTGCTTACTGTGGGGCCCTCACCTAATAAATGGAAGTCCCTCAGCCTTCCATCACTAACAACACATTTTCTTTTCTTCGATGAAGACATCGTTTAAAACACTAAAACCATAGCAACAAAAAACTTGTGCGAACTCGGGCTACACCACAACAACAAGCAAAGTTCACAAACAGATACAGTGTAACAGTTCACAACGCCGGGAAATCTAGTGTTGCCAACCGCAGCAATTAGAATATAGCTTGGCTCCAAAACAGAAGGAGCTAAAACTGCCAAAATACCTATAGAGAAATTATCATTTATGAAGCGGACACCAATAAAATAGAGCTTAACATAAAGAGGTAACGCAAAATATTATAACCTTTTGGAGCTACGGAAATGAAATATAACAATAGCTAGTTGTAGCGCAAAAGTACATATGGTGAGTACTGAACTATCTACCAATTCCAAAGAGGATTACAGACAGACTTATAGCACACAAGCAAGGAGACATAATTTTCCAAAGATTTTGTGTCGAAGACGCAGCATCATTTTTATTTTCTATTATTCCTAGGCACGTACAAGAAAAGAAGTGCATTTCGTATTTCTTTCTTCAAACGAATGCATTACCAAATCAGGGCTTTTAAAAAACTCTCCACTGATTAAAATAAATTTTTGGGGCAACAGCAAAAATCCGGGGACATTGCGGGGACGAAATCTGTCCGGGGACTGAGATCTAAATACGGGGACGTCTGGTAACCCTACTTTAGTGACGTCACGTGCCTGCGGCTGCGTGTGGAGAGTTTCCTATTATCCAAGTTTTCTACTATTTTTATTGTTTGTTATTGGTTTTCTCTTGTTAATAATGAGATTTTGTTTTAAATATAAAATGAAGAACAATTTGTAAAAGCCTACAGCGGAAAAATACCGAACATAAAATCCTTATTTGGTCGGGCTAGCTGACTTTTATTCTGTTATTCTATTATCATTTACATTTAAACTGGAAGTTAGAGATTAACTGAAATCCTTCATAGGAATGACTAAAATTTTAAATTAAGTTAGTTGTTTTAGGAGATATTTACGAGAAAAATGCAATTGTAGTATGAGGTAAGAACAACAGTTAAATAACTGGATGTTGTGGACAATTTTTCTTAACTGCACATAAATAATTATAGATAAATGATATTGAATTTATTGTTTATCTATTTACCGAGCGCGTTTACTTCACCGAACGAAGAAACTGTGCTGTTTAAATATTCACTATTAACGAAAAGATAAGTAACGATGCCATGGTGTCCAGGTAGCTGCATGGTTAAAGAGTGCTACGAATTTGAAGATCCTATGTTCGAACCTTCATTAGGATAATATTTTTTTCGTGAGTACTTTTTTTTCGTTTCTGTTTGCTGTTTGTTGCTTTAGAGAATCATGTTTTTATTAGAAGAATTCATAAAACATCATGCAAACGTTTGAAACATAAATTGCTGCCATACAAGAAAACTTTTATAAAACGATAATCATACCAGAGATACATTATCATTGCAAAAAATCCAAGTGCTCGGCGGTAAATTAATTTTAACAATAACATTACACGCTAATCTCGCAACAGTTCCCATAGGCTTTGAATTCCTTTTGTTAGAATTTTTACGTGACGATACAACTGCCTGTTGCCTTTCTGATATAAATGCATCTATTTAGGCGGTCTTTACTTTTAATGCGCAAGTAATTTTCAATATTTTTAAAACTTATTATCGGTGTGCAAGTAACATCCAATTTCAGTTTTGAAGTCTTTTTTTGCTTTTGTTTCAAATATTTCTAATACGCTTGCTGTCCAAAAATTAGTGAATCCTTCGCAAAAAAAAAAAAAAAAAAAAAAAAAAAAATTAATGTTATGGAAAATTTTAGAAAAAGAATTTGTGGCGCTACCAACAGCAACTAGTATCTAAAGAAGACTCCCACAAATAACAAAACAAATTCCGATGCGAGGGTCGAACCTAAGAACCCTAACCTTTTGATACTCTTCTTAAACAAGCCACTACATTATCTCAACGAAATTATGATGTAAATTATCTTTACAGTAAATGATATGCGACTTAATCGAAATGTCGTCTGGGTTTCTACCAGCATGTTGGGCGACTTTTTTTCCTATTTCAGCAATTGTGGGAACACTTACGTTTATTTGGGGAGTTTTTTTGTTGTGGTTGTAGACTGATTTACTACACACTATTTATAAACCATATTTCCAACAATTTATACACACGTTCAGAGAAACCAACCAGACGTTACTTATATAGAGTGAGGGCTTGCTGGCACGTGACGTCGCGAGTGTCGTTGGCCAGCGCCAGGCAGCAAAGGAGCGTTCTGGCGGGCTTTCAAATACTCTGAATTTTAACGTTGAATTTTACGTAAAATAAGCATTTTCTTCAAAAAATAAATAGTACCCGGTAAATATCAGGTATCAATAAACTATTTAAAAACATTTTCAAAAAAAATAGTCAAATAGCTTATTGCGGAAATAGCCATAGTTGTAGAGTATCAGGGTAGGTAGTAACAGTTACAGTTGCTTCTCCAAAGAATAAAGGCCCATAAACTTTCCGCCCATATGTGGCACAAAAAACATTCAGTTTAGGAGAGTCTCGTTGCAATTGTACCATCCCGTGAGGATTTTCTGAGCCCCAGATGCGTACATTATGAGTGTTCACGTGTCCACTGAGGTGAAATGTCGATTCATCGCTGAAAACAACATGGTACACAAAATCTTCATCATCGTGCAACAACATTCCATGTGCAAAGTTGGCACGTAAACCATGGTCTGTAGGCTTAAGGGCCTTATTACACTAGGCGACTTGGCGGTGCAACCAGCCGCGCCACTGGTGTCTCTGTTGGCGACGGAACCAGGAATCTGGTGGCGCAGCCAGCCAGCCACTCGCACAACCGAACAGTCTCTTTTCTGTTATCCTCGCATTGTACGCGAATTGAATATGTCCAGTGAACTACAGAATGTCACTGTGGAAATGAGGGGAAGTGAAAGTGTAGAGAAGACAAAGGGGTAAAGCAAGAAAAATTTCTCATTTTCGTATCTTTCCCGGTAATATCAACCTTTACTAAGTACAACGATTAAAAGAAAGACGATTTAGACATTCTTAAGTAATTAAAAAACTTGTTGTCGTCTGAATACAGTTCATCAAACAGAGTATAGATTCCCTTAGCAATAGAATATGTTGTACATACATCTTTCTCTCCCTTCACCTTCCCTTTTTCATTTTAATTAGTTATTAATTTAATTGTGATGGAACTAACACTCCGGTAGCAATTTCCCTAGTCATCTAATTTCCCCTTTATGTATATATTTAAATTTTCTTTTATAGCTGGAATGTTAAATTCCTCTCCCATTTACTTTTCCGATTTATAAATTTTAATTTTAAAATCCTTAAGCTTTTTTTTTTAAATTAATCATCACTACACTTGGTAATTTGTTCCAATTCCTGACGCCCTTAACAACAAAACAAATTTTTTTCCACTCCCTTATGCAAGAAATCAAGCCCAAGCTTGTGGTCATGGCCTTTCTCCTTCCATGCACTATTCTTAATTCTTTTACTAATTTCACTCCAAGTCCCATCACCAACATATGCCCTGCACATTTCCAGCACTCTCTTCACCCTCCTCCTTTCCTCCAATGAGTCCCAATCCAGCTCCTGTATCATATCAGTTACTGACTGGGTCCTGCGATTATTTCCACAAACAAATCTAGCTGCTCTTCTTTGCACACCTTCCAACTGTATTTGATCTCCAAAATGTGGTCCCAAACTACACCACCATATTCAACAAATGATCTGACCAAAGTTTTGTAACCCAGCTCATTAACTTCTTTGTTACATCTTCTCATCACCCTCTCCAGCAAATGAAGGATTTTGTAACATTTTTCTACCACCTGCCATTTATCTGTGTACCTTATAAGCCGACTCTTCTTGGCATTTATCTTCATTCCATGCTGACCTACCCATTTAGATATTCTATCCAGATCATCCTGCAACTGTTCAGTCTTCACCTGTTTTGATCCTATTGTATACCATTGTATCATTTGCAAAATACCTAGATTCTGACCGTAACACAGTCATTCATTAGAATAATGAACAGCAACTCCCATATTTACTTCCACTTCTTTTGATGATGTATTTCCTACTCTAACCCTTTGCTTTCTGACTTTTAAGAATTACTGTGCCCAGCAAGTAACTTTTTCATCCAATTCAATACATTTCAGTTTATTTAAAACCATTTTATGGCTCACTCTGTCAAATGCCTTAAAAAGATCTAGTGCCACACTATCAACTTGGCCTCCCATTTCCAATTTGAAATATCTTGCATATAGCTCACTATCTGAGATTTAAATAAATATCCTTGCCTAAAGCCATGTTGTCGATCTGAAAACTAGTTTCTTTCTTCACAGACATTTCTGATATAGTTTGAGATGTCCAATTCTGTAGATCTCATTGTTTATCAGTAACAAGAAATGTTGTTGTTAGATTCAGTCGTTTTATTGCCATACTATATTTAATTTCCATAAGTTCGTTTGAGTTGATTTGAATGGGGTTCTCTACCGACAAGGTTATCATAAGGAATCTTTAATATTATTACTTGTCATAACGAGGATAATGGTTGTAATCTAGTGGACA
This sequence comes from Vandiemenella viatica, assembly GCA_031002005.1. Taxonomy (NCBI): domain Eukaryota; kingdom Metazoa; phylum Arthropoda; class Insecta; order Orthoptera; family Morabidae; genus Vandiemenella; species Vandiemenella viatica. The sequence continues at coordinate 344,557,511 of JARYHS010013630.1, forward strand.
GGCTAGGGAGTAATAAAGAATGTACTTTATTGAGGTCTGGTTGACGTTCAAAAGAACAGACTTCCCTTGTATTACCGAATGTATTGGGTCATTAATTTACTGAAGTGATGGAGAGCTTCTCGAATATAGTGCGGGTTTGTTTAAAACAATGGACACAGTGTGACATTGTGAGCTCGCCTGTTTAAAGTGTTCCATCGCTGATCTGTCAGACTTTGCAGACGTCGCTGGCAAAGAAACATTCATTCACAATAAACTGTTTGTACGTAAGAAGTACAGCGCACACAGAGACTATGGCTATATGGAGGGGGCTGACCTACCAAGAAAATGACGCTGGTGGTGGGGTTATCCCAGCCAATGGAATTCATTCCCGCTGGTTGCTGATAATTTTTTTATGTTTGTTATATGTTCGGCCAATCGGGAGAAAGAAGGGGAATGAGCTCCGCCCAAGGCGAGTCTACGAGGGAAGTACAATGGACGGAGACGGACACTCGATGTAAGACCGGCGGACGGACACTGGGTTTTCGGCGCGGCAAGACGATAATCTCTTGCGCAGTGCTGAGGGTCTCCTGGGACACCGACAACGACGCTGTTTGACATGAGAGACACCAGACGCTCGGCCCACACTCGGCTCAGCTGACGAGACTACCTGGGGCCTGCCGGAAACACGCCCGATCGGCTCGACAGCTCTCCTCGCGGGTCTTCGCATGGCCTGCGCTGCTCAACATTACGGTAACGCAATCGTCTACAGAGACCACAACGAGCTCCAAAAATTAAAGAACTTATGAACTGTAAATTCCACTACCTGAGAGGGAACAACCATTTGCCCATTCAAGTAATTGTTTCATCGAATAAAATTTATTTTTTATGTATAAAATCAATAAAAGCACTATGTTTCTTTTTTAATATATTATGTTTCACTTGTATTAATGTGAAGGACCACTTCGGAAGAGAACCCCACCCATAATCATTTTATTTTCTGATAATCAGAAAAACTGTTTACAAAGTAGTAAATCCCGAGGGATACAGAGGGGGACACTACAAGTTGCATATCAATTTCTCCATCACTCTGCCTATCACTGATGACAAACTAATTGGCCAGGAATTTTCACCATATTTTTAACCCTTCCTTTATGAACTGTACTAGTATCGGTTTTTCCAATACTCTGGTAAGCAACAAGTCTCCAAATTCATTTTAAAACAAATTTTAAGGTAAGGTACAATATCGTATCCCACAATCTTTAATAAATCTGTAGTAATATTACCTACAGCAGTTACGTTGCGTTTTTTTAGCTTTCTGAGTTACTTCACAATTTCCTGAGAATTTATTTCAAATTTTGTAGGTTCGTCATTTATACTCTCCTCTGATTCATTCCCTCCCATCGCAGGATGATTTTCCCTAGTTGTCTCACCAAACCGGTCACTCAGTATCTCTGCAATTTTAAAATCGTAAAGTAGGAAGGGGCATATGAACAGTAGACTGAACGCGTGGTGGCAAGTCTGGCGGCGCCGTCAGGCGGCCTAGTGTAATAAGCTAGGCAAGATACGACTTTCCGCCACCAGTGGTTGCCGGCCTGGTCGCAGTTTCTGGCGGCGCCACTGGCTGCCCTAGTGTAATAAGCTCCATAACACTCAATGCCCAGCGACGAGCAGAGCCACCAGTCGCGCGGCTGGTTGCGCCGCCAAGTCGCCTAGTGTAATAAGGCCCTTAGACCCTGTAACAACTGCAAACGATAAGGACATAGTTGTTAGCGTTTCCATAAAACTTTCCAAACAAAGGTCACCGGAATTGCTAATTCACGACCAGGCTACCAAACTTATTTCTTCGGGCTAAGGGTGAAAAGACTCTCCCACTCGCTCAACACACTCTTCACTAACCCTTGGTCCTCCCATTCTGTTACCTTTGCAAAGGCACCCGGTATTTTCAAATTGATGATACCATCTATGGATGTTGTTATCACTTAGGGGATCACATCTGAACGTAATCCGAAACGCACGTTGCACAGTAACTATAGATTCGGTCTTTGCAAACTTTAGAACACAAAAAGCTTTCTGTTCACTAGTCGCCACTTTTGCCACTAGTGCTTTCTAACGCATGACGGAGGAAACATTACGTGCAGGTACTAACAAACAGAACTGTTTGAGTTGCTCTTTCATTTCATGCATTAATTATAATTTAACGTTTTATGTAATCAATAGCTACTACAAAGCATAAAAACCCCGATATTCATTTAGAATCACCCGGTATTTTCTGGATCATTTCTCGGAAGACTAATATATAGATCACTGAAAGATCCAGAAATGAACGACGATGTTATGTTCAACGCTATGCCCCTTTTCGTCATAGTTGAAAGAATACACAATCTGTAATGGGGGTTTGGTAGGCATCATTAAAGTTTAATTCCGTGCAATTACCTTTCATTAACTTCATTAAAGATAGGAATGTAAAATATGGTAACCAATAATCTCAAATTTTGCTGGACTACAGCTAAACAAAATATTAGAATTTATTGGTTATTATGGCGTATACACCTCTGGGCATATTTATCTTTACTATAAATAGATATTATTGTCAATATCAAAACAAAGCCCAGGGTTACAATAAGCCGGTCAGCAAAGCATACAATCGTTGCATTTAACGTTACTCAGCTCAAATTGACCAAATTGAAATATATCAAATAATTAGCAAAAACACGCATGATAGAACGTGTTCATAAATAGTCAAAATATATATCGGGCGTCATATGAATGGGAACAATCTCCATTCGAAATTATTAAACAAAATCGGAAGTGCAAGGTGCCTTCAGAAATAAATAAACAGTCTGTGACAAATTGTGCTGTCTAGCTCAATATTCAAAGAGTAGAAACCTCTTGTCTCAAAGGACGCTTAAAGGGTTTTTAAACTGTCTCATGAAACTTTGTGCGGGCCTGGTTGGGTAACACTTTACCATAGCACCAGTAGCTGGTGACCAGCGACCCTTGTGCAGGACTCAGCCACAGGTGGCGTCAATTCTTCCCTGCCGTCAGCTGCACCTTCAATCGTAGGCCAGGCAAGTCATCTCTGTGTCGAGCTCCACGATCAAGTGCCTTCTTGCAGGCTCTTCTGTCCACAGGTAACCTCTTTCCCCGCCTCCGTCGTCTCGAAGACTACCATGGACAGAGAAAACCAACAGTTTTTTAAACACGTGTCTCCTAACTCTACTAGTATCGGTAGGAGGTGTGATCACTGAAATCATGTGTCTCCTAACATTTATTCCATTTCCATCGTGTGGCTTGGAAACGTTCGGCTACGGTCGGGAGGTGGTTATTTTCCACCCACGCGAAGCTGTCTCCTCCCCGGTGCAGTGAACCCGACCTAGAATCAGTTTGCGAACGGAATCTGGGAAAAGCCGGGTGGGCGGTTAGTCACCCCTTCCTGCCCGCCCTGGCGACCGCTACGGGACTCTTGAGGCTGGGGGGACGATGCCTTACTTCCCAAGCTGCGCGCTGAATTTTATCCGTTTTCGCACCACAGTTATATGCACGATATTTAATTATACATTTAATTGCTAATACATTGTCTCCTCATACCTGAGCAACCTTTCAAACTAATATAATCTATTTAATCACCCAAGATCTAAAGTATTAATAAATATTAATATCAGAATAATTTATACATAAATGCAGTATGACAAGAGGCGTCATACTACAAATCCAATATTAGCGACATGGTTGTTCGTGGTATTATATTTATACCCTCTATCCTCCACTTTTCATAATTTATATTTATACGCATTGTCCTCGATTTCTTCATTTTCGATCACCTATTGGATTTAAAGATACATTACGAGACTGATAGACAAGACACGATACCTGGCATTACGATAGCATCATTCGCCACTGAAATGCATCAGAATTACTCATCAGTATTCCGTTTAATTACGCATAAAATATTTCACTGGCTTCCTATTACAAAATTCTGCCACATTATTTAAGGTCACCGAAACATGGCCAAAAATTAATAAAACTTTTCCGTACGGAGTCTAAATGTCGTAAGAAATGATAGGACTGATGGCTAAGATAGAACAGCACTATTAATGCATGACTAGTTCCGTAGTACATTGAACTTAAGAAAACGGAATCTTAAATAAAACCAACTGCAGCATCTATAGCAAACGACAAGTAATAGCAGTGCCATGGAGAGACTGCGTCAATATGATCTTTCAATACCGTGAATGTATTTAACACGCGTGACGTCGACAAGCAAGTTTCTACCGGGTGTTTAAAAAATGACCGGTATATTTGAAAAATCAATAAAAACTAAACGGGCAGCGATAGAAATACACCGTTTGTTGCAATATGCTTTGGACAACAGTAAATTTTCAGGCAGACAAACTTTCGAAATTAGTTACAATTTTCAACAACAGATGGCGTTGCAGTCCGGAAAAATCTAAAGTACGATATTTTCCACCATTTTTTCACAGCAAACTTGCAATCTGTGAACAGCACCAGCGCTCTAGGGGGGGGGGGGGGGGCAAACCGGGCTTATGCCCGGGGCGCTAAAATTTAGGGGCGCCATTTCGGCTGTAAGTGTGAGAAAAATATTAATGTGTTAAATACCCAATTAATAAAAAATCCACATACCGATTTTTTCGTTCGTTAAAAACTTACAGTTCTTAGTTATTTGGGTGCGCCCCTAGAGACTTCGAAGAGACGGGGCGCGGTCCTCATAGGGGCGCGCCGTTGTCCTGCTGCCTCGGTGTGAATTGCGCCATAGGAGCAACTTCAAAATGCGCCGCGTCCGCGCCACGTCTCTTCTGTGTGAATTGGGCCTTAGCACGCGAGTAGAACGCTGTTTCGACTTTTGCTGTCTCAACTTGTTTATTATTGCTAATTATTAAAGTGGTTTCATTACACAACAGCATTAGTCTTACTATTACGTTATTAGTGATACGTGGAAGTTCATAAAATTTACTTCAGAATTTTATAATTTCTAAAGGTAAGTACATCTATGATTAAACTGTTATTTAGTTGGATATACGACATAAGCGCACAACGACAAAAGCGCACAACAGATGCGCAGTAGGGGGGGGGGGGGCTGCTACCTGCGCTGATTCCGACGTTATACTGCCCACAAGTTACTAGACAAGGCGAAAAGGAGTGTTTTTAGCAATTACAGTTAGGCTCTAAAACACGGAATCGATAGTGCTTGACGGGAGATGCTGAGTATTTATTTTATTGAATTGATGAACCAAATCAATATGGATCTTAATTATTGGAAATCGAAGTGGAATATTTTGCATAATAATTTCTTCTCGTAATCCGAGCCTCACAGATTTGTTGTAAAAAATAGATATAGGCATTGAAAGTGTTATGGTTGGGTTAAATTACATACGCTATCTTTTATCGCTTGTGAAAATACTGTAGTTTAGTGGGTGTGGGACAGTACTTATAATCATTAATAAATAAATAATATTACTAGCTGCTGAGTACCGATTAGTTACTTCACATACCATTAGTATATTCAATGTCGAATGTTAACTGCTAATATATAATAACCCATGATGCTTATTATATATACGAATGTGGTTTCTAGATACTCTAATTGTTGCATTTGCCGTTTCAACAAAAAGAAATTATTAACTATTTTAGTAAATGTGAATAACTTTGTCAGTTGGTTTAATAAGTGCATTGCGCGACAATCACTCCACAATGTCATTTTTAAAATATATATATATATATATTTTTATGAACTTGGAACATATTCCGTTTAAGCCTATAGAAATTGCCATTCTGTATACACGGTTTCTGCATTTGCAGCAAATTTACGGACCGTATCCTCCGCGAATAAGCTTTGACTGTATAGTAACACTAGACTTTCTTTATGTTCACAGGGTATGGAAAATATTTTGTATTGTGCATAAATATTTTTTATATCGACTGAGAATATGGTTTTAGCTTATCTAGAACAAGGATACATATTTACTTTTTATATTATTTTATAGTGTACATTGTTTGAGTTACGTGCGTGCCTTTTCCAAAATGTCTGATGGTCAAAGAAAACTATCTGGTTACCAGTACAAAAAAAGAAGGTTGGGAAAGGAAGCGGAAAGGCAGAATCAATCCGAGGCGTTAAAAAATATACTGTATTCAGGGTTTACCAAAACAAATCTTTAGAATCCAATATCAGGTCGGGATACAAAAGACGTACAGAATCGTCAGAGAATAATAGCATACAAATGAACGAAGTTTCTAAACCAATTGGAACTGACACCAACGTGAGACTCACAGAAGGCGTTCTAAAACTTTGTGGCCAAGAATTTTACGAGAGGCCGTAAGAAGCTTTTTAGTAAGACAAGGTCCACCTAAACTATTGCATAGTTACAAATTTCCTTCCAATGACACAGGTCGACATTTTAGTGCAAAATATTATGCACGAATTTTAAGCAACGGAGAGCAAATATTGTGAGATTAGCTACTATCTTTCACAAAACTGCGTTTACTGCTTCTGTTGCAAAATTTTCGGCTGTTTAGTTAGTTCTCTCTCAAAGGAGGGTTTTAAAAATTGGAAGCACCTAGGCGAAACTTTAAGAGAGCATGAAATTTCGAAAAATCATATTCAGGCACAAAAATCATGGCTATAAATGAACGAAAGATTAAATTGTTGTAAAACTGTAGATGCTGCCAATCAAAGAGTTATTACGTAATGCCGAAATAAATCATTGGAATGAGGTGCTTCTAAGAATCATTGAAATTACCAAAATGCTTGGTAAAAGTTGTCTGGTTTTTCAAGGTACAAGCGACAAGTTGTTTGAGCATAATAACGGTAATTTCTTAAAAAATAGTTGAGTTACTGTCTGAATACGATCCCATTATGGAAGAGCACGTGCTTGAGTGCTCTAAAAAGTAGAGACTAGAGCTCAATATCTTGGGAAAAGTATACAAACCGGGATAGTAGATCTGCTGCATCAAAGTCTCATGTTATTAATGAAATAAAAAAAATTCAAATATTTTTCATAATTTTAAACTGTACTCCTGACTTTAGTAAGATACAGCAAATTACTCTTGTAATCAGATATGTTTCAACCAATGAATTTAATCCTGATGTTGAAATTAAAATTAATGAAAGCTTTTAAGGCTCCACAGAAAAACAAATGCCTGATACTATAGTTGGAGATCTTAATGACTTGGGTTTAAATTTGCTGGATATCAGAGGCCAGTGACTGACAACGGGTATAATATGAGGGGCAATAAAGCAGGAGTGCAATCTAGAATTAAACAATATAATTCGCGAGCATTCAATGTTTCGTGTAGTAGCCATTCTCTCAATCTTGTTATTAATGGCAAAAGCATCCTTGGAAGCCGCTAATTTCTTCAACATGGCCCAAAAAATATATTTATTCATTTCGGCATCTACTTTTCGATGGGCAATACTTTTAAAGCATGTTCAGGGTTCAACTTTGAAAACATGGAGCGACACTAGTTGGGAGAGTAGGATAGAGGCATCAAACCCTTTAAAATTTCATTTGGGAGATGTATACGACGCCTTGCTAAGCATTTACGAAAACCAAGAAATTGATAATTTAATGATTTAGTCATTTTGGCAATTTAATATGAAATTGCTGATGAAGTAAATTTAAAAATGTAGTAAAAAATTCGCAAACTGAAAGTAAGAAAAAAGTTTTTTTTATGATTTTAGCGTATTTGATGTAATCTCGTTTTATTTTCAAAATAATGGCATTTAGATTGTTTGTGTGATAATATCCATCTGTAATAGCATTTAAAAATGTAAAAAATATGGTTAATTTGTGGCTATGTACAGATATTTCATAATTAATTTCTCTATTTTGAGCAGCTAGATCAAAATTCAATAACTTTATTTATGAATATACGATTTTATTAAATTTAAAATAAAATATTTTATTCGATTAAAAATTAATTATTTTTTTAATAAAATATGTAATTCTACATAATCTTAAGGGGCGGCAAATTGTCTATTTGTCCGGGGCGGCAAAACCGCTAGAGCGGGCCCTGACAGCACACGCTTACAGCAGAAAGACGACTAACAGAATGGCGAATTCCTCCATGGAACTCACAGACTGCGTTTACTTCTATATCTTTCAAATCGCCTGCAGCGCCATCTGTTGTTGACAATTGTAACTAATTTCGAAAGTTAGTCTGCCTGAAAATTTACTGTTTCCCAAGCATATTGCAACGAACGGTGTATTTCTATCGCTGCCAGTTTAGTTTTTATTGATTTTTCAAATATAGCAGTCATTTTTTAAACACCCGGTAGAAATTGACGTAACTTCAGGTGGCGTTAAATTTTATCCTTGACAATTTAACACAAAACGATCAACTAATTCAAATTAGGACTAATAAGTATTATCTAGATTTTAGAGTATTACCCAATTATAACTGTTATTTACAGAGCCGAATTAAAACAGCGCGGAGACCATAACAAATGAGAAGAAGGACGCCCTTGGTTTTCGCCCTAGTGGGTACTGGTAAAGGTAAAAGAAAAAGCCCATCTGGCGTGATGGGGAGGCCCCCGAGAATCCTAGGCGCGGGGGGATGGAGGGGAGTGGGGGGCGAAGGCGCGTGCTCTATAGCATCTGCTAACTATTGCTACGTGGCTGATCCGGCATTGTCTATTGCATCCTGTCACAATCTTTTTCCAAGTCAATAAAGATAGAATAAATTTCTCTCTTCCTATCTCAATATATCTTTTACCTGTGATTCTTAACAGGCCAATAGCATCTGTTGTTCCTTTCCAAACTGTTCCTCTTCAATCCATCTATCTAACTTCCGATATAACCTTCTATTCAGCACTCTCAGCAATAACTGGATGCGAAATTGACCGATAGTCTTATGGTCTTCACATTTATTTGTAGAACTCTTTTTATGTATAGGCATCATTACCGTTGCAAGAAGTCATCTGGCCATTCCTCTTTGTCACATATATCATTACAAGGGTAGACTATCTCCCTTCTTCTGTTTTGTAAACTCTTCAACACTTCTACTGGCAAATTATCGATTCCACATACATTCCGATTCTTCATTTCCTTCAGTGCATTTTCTAATTCCACCGCCAAGATGTCATTACCTTTTCATCCTCTTTTAAACTGCACCTCCTCCTCAATTTCAGTTGGTATCTGATCCTCCTCATACAAAGATTTTATATATTCTTGCCATCTAATCAACACCTCAAATGGTTCTTTGGCTAATGTGTCATCCACTCTTTCTATTTACATTTGTTTCTTTTACTTTCAAAATCTCACTAGCCATTCATACTTTACACTTTCTGCAATTTCCTCACGTTTCTCTTTTATTCATCTTTCCCTTGATTGTTTCGTTATTCATTTTCTCGTAGCTCCTTCTTCATTTCCCACACTTTTTCACTTTCTCCATTCTTCCAGTTTTTTTCATCATATTTTTTATCCATTCTTTCCTAATACTATTGGACTCTTTGATTCCTAATACTTCTTAAGCAGCTGTCATGAGTCCTTCCCCTCATTTTTATCCTTTATATTTTCTTCAGACCTTTCGTAGTTTTCAACAAACTCTTTTTCCAGTTCCTAAGCCTTTCCTTTCTCCTTTTGTGATTGCAAGTTCAGTTTTTCTCGTTTTGCTTGTCCCCATTTCTTCAACCCTACTTGCATTTCTCCTCCTACAAGGCTGTGATCTAAATTATGTCCGCTCCTGCGTAAGCTTTAGCTTTCTTCAGACATTTCATAAACATTTTTTGTGTTAGGATGTAGTTCAGCTATATCTTTCTCCATCCATATTAGAGACCAAGGTACATCTCCTTTTGCGATTTTCAAATAAGGTGTTGCCCACCACTAGTGAGTTTTATTTTTAAAAGCTCATCTTCACCCCTCTCATTTCTTATCCCTAATCCAAATTTTCCTACTATAACTTCATGTTTTCCTTCATCTATCAATGCATTACAGTCTACCATAATGAAAATCCTAGGCATTTTTATTCTCTTTCTCATCTTCACATAGAATTCTTCCACCTCCTCGTCTCTATGCTCGCTAGTTGGCATACATCTATCAGAATATCTTGCAGTTGTATCATCATTAATCTTCCATCGATACATTGCACCTTCATTACCTTATTTTTCAGTTTCATTCCCATCACTATTCGACTCCATTTTCATCATTCTTCTCTTCTCCTAAGTAGAAAAGCTTATAATCTTCACTTTCAACCTCCCCATCTCATTTCACACATGCCAATTCAATCTAATCTGTTCCTATTCATTTCCTTTTCTAGTTTTCCTGCCTGCAATTATGTTCATACATTCCATATCTTTCCTTCCTTTTTTCACCTCTTCGTCTTTTCAATTTCCCCAAAATGTATTCCCTTCCTGGAAATCTGAGTGAAGGAAAGTCTTACCTCCAGATACTTCTACATGGAGAGACATACCATGTACTACTTTTGAGGCAGTAAAGGTCTATATTTGAAGCCATACCATAAGGGGGTGTCTGATCTGAAGAAAACAGTTGACAAGACCACTGATAAATAAGGATAAACATATGTTTTGCAAAGGATTCAATCACAGTGCATTACCAAATAACATTGGTGACGATGAATGTGGTGCTGTCAGCCTGGATAGTAGTGAAGGTGGTGGGACACTGTGGGTGGCAGACACAAAATATGAGGAACATGCAGTTAAATAATTGGTGAGTTACAATCAGCACTGGAGATGCTTCAATATTTTTGATGGAACTATATATTGTACAATGCAGTATAGCACCAGAAATTTGGCACACAAATTATGTGCACATTGGTTTTAGAAATTCCATTAAAAAAAATCCTGAAATCAGATTTGCATGTACCTTGGTCGGAGTATGTCATGTCTGTGAAACTGTGTTTGTCTGGTAACAGTTCAGTCTCAAGTGTGAATATTTTCAACCAATAGATCCATGCCAGAGAGTGTACAAAATCCGGTTGATTAATGTTCAAATATACAATTCAATACCCATCATAGAAGAAGCAAACTGTAAATTTCATAACACAAAGAATAAGATGGTTAAGATGGCTACATGATCTGTCCATTAGGCAAATTTTTTTAACCATAAAATAAAAACATGGATCTTGTTATTATGGAGAACAATAATTCACTCAAATGTGAGCTATGAATGCTGGTGAACCAATTTCACTAAGCTGCTAAGCATTTCAAAATGAGTGTTAAAGCCCAGATTTCAAATCTCAGAAAACAAAGTACAGATTTTAAAAGTCAGTGCTGAACATATAGTGTGTTTCATCATCATTAGACATTTCCAGTACATCTCTTCCATGACTGATGGTCACTCTAAGTTTTTTCCACCACCACTTGTCTCCATTCAACTCCCTCCACCTCTGTCTTTCTTCACTTGATCCACCCATCTTGTCCTTCATCTTCCAATTGTTCTCTTTCCCTTCCCACTGTTCAAGAGTGGTAACGTCGGCATTCTCCCTGCCTCCATCCTCATGACATGTCCAGCCATTACAATATTTTCTTTGTTAACATCTCTTCCAATGCTTCAACTTTTAATCTCTCTTTGTTTTAATTTTTGATTTTATGCTGTACTGTGACATTCTTCATCGTTCCAAAAACATAATCTCTACTGCCTGTAACTTGCCTATATCTCTCTTTGTCCAAATCCAGGTTTCAGACCCATAGGTTAGTATTGGCTGGTAGTACACTTTACAGAGCAAGAGCCTTGTTTTCCTATGTTCCACCTCCAGGATACATCCTCTATCTAATTGTACATTTGTTCACTCTTCCTAATTCTCTGCCCCATTTCTTACTCCAGCATTCCATTAGTAGTTACCTTACTTCCTTAATACACAAACCACTCTACCCATTCCAATTTCTTACGATTGAGCATACACAGGAATAATTATGTAAATTTCAAATAAAACCATACCCTGTACAAGTTCATCCCAACAGCATCATCGGATTACAAGACTGTTGAATTACATGCATATGTAATACACTTACCAGTAACAATGAAAACCCTGAGCACTATTGTTATTAGAGTTGTTGTGTCAGGATGTTGAACTGGTGGATTTCAGAGACGGAATATATTATAAATAATGGTTGCATGATATAATAGGAAGTGAACTATACAAACAGTTCTTAGTCACGAGTCAACATTGAAACAATTAACACCAGACAACATATTTTTTTCTCTACTCATTGGGATATACAGTCAAAAATTGAGGATGTACTTGATCATCCACTAGTAATGAGTTGGTGACATGTAAATAGTTTTTCACTTATCATTCCCACACAGAAAATTGTGAGAAAATTCAGACAAACACATGATACAATGCAACATCTTCCTGCTTATTGTGGTAGCCCATAGTTGATCCACAATTACAATAAAATTTTAATAAAAGTATTTAGACAAAAGGGACAATTATTCTAAGTATGTCTCCACTGTTACAATAATAATTTTAATAAAATAAATGCACTAAGGATGATTATTACAGTATTGGAATATTCTTGAAAGATTCCAAGATAACACCCTCAGAATAATATGTACGGCACAGGTAAAGTCTGTGTACATGGGAAAATGCCCGCCAGCTACCTGTGATGACCACACAGGTCCACTGGAAATGAGGTGGGTGACATGAAAGGCTGAGGGGGGGGGGGGGGGCACCTCTACGTATTTTGAGAAAACAGAGCCTCAGGTGGCAAAAGCATGTCCCAGCCATTTGGAAATGCATTATACAATGATACAGAGATTTTAATTTGAAAACACTACAAGTCACACCCTTAAAAAGGAGACAGCCAATAACTCTAAATAGTTCCATTATTTGTGAAGTGTAATATTCTATCTTAGAAACTGACGCAATGGATGCTTCAACAGGAGATTTGATGTAGTCAGCAAGGTAAAAGTTGTCTTGCCTTGTAAAATTTTCCATGGCTGATTAATAAGTTTAAAAAACCTGTTTCAACAAAGAAAAAGAACAAAACACTATTGCCCTGGTGATAATTGGAATACAGATGTGGATGGCCAGTTCAGGAAAATTCTCAGAAGTGTTGAGTTTCCAGGTGATGGAACTGCAAGACGCTGTTATCACATACACATTACTTTATTTCATTTTTTCAAACCATGAGCAATTCATACTAGAAAAATCCAGTGCTTTATATTTGTCAGTTCCATCAAATTTAGTGACATTTCTTCCACTTATTTTGATCTGTTCAACAGTACCTTCTGTTCCTACTAAATCATCCTATTTAAAACTTGTGAATAAAACTAATAATGACAAGTGGCCAAGTCCTCTTGTAATTTTTGTTTTTACTGTGTTCATTTCACTATATGTCCCATTTAATTTTATTGTTTTGCCTACAAATCTAGTCCCTGTTACAAATAAGCCATTTCCCATTCTTTGGATACAACTGAATGAAAAGAAAAGTTTCTAAATTTTTAGCTATTTCGTTGCAAACAGTTATTTCAAATAACTAGTGATCTCAAATTTTCTATTATTTTCATAGTGGCACACTGACAGAAAAATTTCAATTTTCAAGTGAAGATGCACTCGTTTCTTTATTAATAATACTAAAAAGTTTATGACACAATACTAATTTCTCATTTTATTACATTCACAAAAGCAAGAATGAATGGGGGAGACAAGTAGTCTACAACTGTACAAAAATTAGTTCATTTATTTAATTCACAACAGAACTTAATTACAAGAAGGTATTACAGTTACTTTCTTCTCTAGTGGAACCTGCAGTCAATTGTTTCTTAATCTCAAATGCAATGACTGCAAAAGCAGTTGCAGTATTAAGACTTTCGATTCCAGAACAGAGCGGCACATTCAAACGTGTTGAAGCTAATGCAAATGCTGAACTACTTATGCCATGAGTCTCCCCACCCACCACCACAGCTATATGATGGGCACTGCTGAACACAGCTTTGTAGTATGGGAGCACTGGAAGTGAAGCATGAGGCCCTGTGCAGTTATCTGCTGCATAAGTGACACAATCAACTGGAAGATGTGCTTGGATATTTTCCCATTCCATGTCCTTCAAAACAGGCAGATGACAGTGGGCACCAGCTGCACTGCGAAGTACTTTGCTGTCCCAAAGATCCACACAACCTGCAGAAATCAATATTTTATTCAATGATACAAAATTAACTGCAATTCATAGTAATAACAACATTTTTAATTTATATGCCTGAAATAAGTAAACAATCCCAATTATAGTGGACAAAAAGTGATTTAAGCCAGAAATAATGGTAATAGTACTCATTCTTCTACCATCATCATGATTATGTTCAGAATGTTTTTTTGTAGGACGTTTGGCACATCCTACTCCATAGGTACTGCTAATTTTAAAAGCAAGATTCCATCTGCTATTGGCTTGCTGGGCTTTATGGAGAAGATAGGAATAAGCAGCAATTTGTCTGTGAAATGTCTAACTTGTGTTCTATGTGAAAAGAGTATTTTTAAAATGTGTATTTTATAAGACAAAGGGTGGGGGACTGTCCGAGCATACCCTAGATGGGAGGGAGAGGGGGGGGGGGAGAAGCACAAATGCATGACATGGGAGTGCAGTGCGAGGTATGTTCACCACATGTGTGGATGATAACTAAGCTCTACACCATTGGAAGTATTATGTCTCCTTCACTGCCTTTAAGAAATGAAAGCCTTTATTCCAACATCACATAATTACTGAGATTCCTCAGAGATATCATTGTTAGTACTAAGAAGTAGGAATTTAACTTTTAATAATAAAATTGTGATGGGTGGGGGAGGGGGGAGGTGTGGGAATTTTTATTTTGACAGGAAAAGGGGGTAAAGGCCTTTTATGATTATACCACATGGCTGAAACAGCCTGGACAAATTCAAGACAAATCTAAATTCTGTCCATCAAAATATTCAATTCACCACGGAATTGGAAGAGAACAGTTGCCTGTCGTTTCTTAAACTGGTTATAAAATGTGCTGATGGTTCACAAGGACATTTGATTTTTCGTGGGTTTACCCATACCAACTTGTATTTCAATGCCAAGAGTTGTCACAATTCTTCGCAATGTAGCACCATTCTAACCACCCTGGTGTAAAGAGCTTGGAGGTTTTGTGATAAAGATATCCTTGTGAGTTGTTGACAATCATTTTTACTATTATTATTCTACTATTTTGTTTGGTTAATTATAAATGTCATGAATAACTGTATTAACATTTGTTTTGGCCTGGACACTACATCTGAGTAGGCAACGAGTACTGTGTGCATCATGGGCATGTGAATGTCTATTCAAGAAAATGTGTGGAATAAATTCTGTGGTAGTTCACTTGGAGCCACGTTTATCATTTCTACAGTTAAAAATAATACCTTTAATTTGTTAGGTGGTTGTAAACCGTTGACTAACTAAAGCGAACATTCAGATGGCACGTTTTCAAACGAGATTGGGGTTTATTTGTTCAGCAACAAGCTGTTATCCCAGTTGGTGTAGAAGTGTTAATGAGTTATTTATTTCAAGAGGCTGTTTGGTAACTTTGGCAGCTAATTAACCCACACTAATTGAGTGGAAAGCTCTTGCCTCACATTCGGGTAGATGTGGGTTCGAATCCCTGTCTGGGTTTTCCATGGTTTCCCTAGATCACTCCAGGTGAATGCCAGGATGCTTCCTTTAAAAAGGCCATGGCTGAATTACTTCCTGTTCCTTACAATCCCCCCAATCCTTTCCTGCCTCTAATGACCTTGACATCAATGACACGTAAAGCCCTTAATAGAAAGAAAAAAGTAAGCTCATAGTGTGAATTGAACTATCTCTGGACAACTTTCTTAAATAATTATTACAACCAGGGGCAAATTAGTAACAAGTTACGGAATATCGATAGAAAAATCGTATAGACGCAGAAACCTTGCATTCCTTACATTCATGGGTGCCCTAAATTCTAAAATAGGTAGATTGGTGACCAAACATGCAGTCAAGTCAGTTTTCAGACCACCTGCAAAAACTAAAAACTTGGTTGGGAGCATTAGGGATGAACTGGGAGTACAAACCCCTGGTGTTTACTACATACCATGTGAATGTGGCCATGTTTACATCAGAAAAACCCGGCATTATATTGTGCATCGGTGTGTCGAGCACGCAAATAATGTTCACCTGGATTAAGAAGAAAAATTCCCGATTGCCAAACACATTGCCCAAGAGGTACATTTAAATTCAAAGAAATCAGAATTTTGCCCACACCAGAGGTTATTGGGACAGCATAATCACAGAAGCTGTTTAAATCAGAACAGCTTATTATTTAGTCAACAGGGACACTGGATACCAGCTTAGTGTGGTCCGAAACCCAGAGATCAATATGTTGAAGCAGCAATGCATTAATAAGGGGCAGAAGAGTGGATGATATCATCACCTAGGGTCAGTTTTTGTCTTTGACCATTGCCACAACACCACCAAACTGAGCGTGGTGGTGTAATGGCTAGCGTTCTGGACTCGAATTCGGGAGGACGGCGGTTCAAATCCCCGTCCGGGCATCCAGATTTGGGTTTTCCATGGTTTCCCAAATCAGTCCAGGCAAATGCCGGGATGTTTCCTTCGAAAGGCCATGGCCGAATTCCTTCCCATTCCTTGCCCCCATCCTTTCCCATCTCTAAAGACCTCGCGGTTAGAGAGACGTTAAGCAGATTAAAAACACCAAAACAGTTACAATGCCAATCCATTTACAGTTGGATGAAAATGAGGGCAAAGGTCCCATGAAAACTACATTTATATGTGGCTAGGAGAACAATTGCATTTTATTTATTTACAATACCATGATAAGTTTCGTTCTTACAGTAAAAGGAACTGTTAATAAGTATAGTAGAAATAAAAGAAGATTTGTTACTAAATGTATGTCTGATTCACTTTCATTAATGTAATTACCACTCAAACAAGGAAGGTTAGAAATAGTTACATCACAACAGGACAAACTTAATCAAATCTTAATCCTTCTTAAATTAAAGCCAACCCATACTTGTTCCACCCCCACTTGCTCAACACAGCTTTTTAAACATTTCGTACTAAGGAAGGGCATGGTCTGAGAATTTTACTTTTTGTATAATTTTTACACTTGCATCTTCTAGTTTAGAAAACAATAGCCCCTTTCTTCACTTAGTAATGTAATAAACACAAATCAAAACTTTTTTCCTCTCTTTTTTTTTTTATCTGCTTAACGTCTCTTAACAGCGAGGTCTTTGGAGACGGGATAGGATGTGGGGCAAGGAATGGGAAGGAATTTGGCCATGGTCTTTTGAAGGAAGCATCCCGGCATTTGCCTGGAGGGATTTGGAAAACCATGGAAAACCCAATTCTGGATGCCCGGACGGGATTCGAACCGCCATCCTCCCGAATGCAAGGCCAGAACGCTAATCGTTACACCACCACGCTCGGTAAATCCAGTTTTATGTGCTGGAGAAAGTGGTAATATAAATAGCTGTCATGTATGAATAACACTAAAAATCAGAGCATTTGTGAGGAGTGTAGTTTGTGTATTTAATGAGGAAAGGGTGTCAGGGAAAAAAGTGGTAACATAGATGAAATTCTCCTATGATTTTGTAATTTATGCATAACAGAAAAGATCATGGTTCTCAGAGGAGGGAGATGGGGAACTGTGTCCTTCAGGTGGTAACAGATAGAAATATTGAAGGTTAAGTGGTGTAAAGGTGACAAGAGCTGGGAAAAGATGACAGGTAAATGGCAAAAAATGGGGTATTTGTTGGATGGCGAGAATAGATCTAAAACTAAGATCAACAACACATAAAGCCTTTTACCTGGGTACCTGCATGAAATAGGTGCAAGTAGGAAACATTTTGCAGGGTTACAAATAATCCAGATGCACAATCAAACAGGAGAAAGAAAGTCTTACAACTAGATGGCAGTCATGGGAAAGGTACAGATCAGCAATTGTGGGATAGGTTAGATTTAGGGCGTTACCTCATTGGGACGCCACGGTAACGTCGCCAGCAGTTTAGTTTTGGCTACCTCTGGCAACCGAAGGTCACCAAACAGAGTAGCCAAGCCACATATGTGGATAGTCAGTCAGTGTCAACTTCCCCCATTGCATTGGTGTCACTGATGGCATACCGGATCATTATACTTTAAATACAAACATTATTTTTCAATTTTTTACTGGCTTTGTGCGATGCTAATTACAATTTCACTTATATAGACTGTTATGTGCAACAGCTGACACATGACAATATTTCATAAATACAATGACATTTAAGACACATAAAATACAGTGAATTTCGTCAGAACAGGGCGGTGAGTTAGCAGGACACAAGCTTTTGCCTGCGCTCTCTGAGAAGTGTGCCCTGGCTCTGTCAAGGGGCGTGTCATCTTCTGATGGACGAGCGCCAGACACCGGGGGCAGCAAGACACTTAACCTTAATAGTGATGTGCATTGGGGTGGCTACAAACTAATGGTTTGTTGTTTTTTTTTTCTCTTTTTTGATGGCATACCACGAGGACCCGATGTCTGCAGTCTGAGAGGATCGACAGTAGTGTGCCATTCTTGAGTGAGCTTTCAAAGTGAGAGGTTGTGCCTTTGACCAGGAAAGTCTGGTTCCTGGTCACCTGCCCACCAGCTTTGCTGTCCATTGCAGTACGGAGGGCCCGGTACTCAGAGTACACTCTTGGTCGTGTACTGCTTCTTACAAGACTACGCACCAGCTGGCGACGTATCATCCAAGTGGTAATCACCACCAAATTCTGCCGTACACAGCAAGTTCGTGGAATTGGACTGAATTTGACCCAGAACACCCTTTTCAGAATCTCACTGCTTACCTGTTGCTTGTTGACCTGTGGGAATCTGTTAACAATTAGATGTTTCACTAAATAAATATTAATTTGCATTATTAGTCAAATAAATTGAACAATCATTGTTCCATAGTTAATTGGGGTTTTATTCTTTAAAATCTTCTTACTATCCCGGTCCAGTCCTATTAATTGTTTTATGCAGAATTTATGAAAATATTTACTAATTTTAATCTGCTAATACCCCAGGCACCCAACGTAAAAGTGGTGAAAACCGTTAAACTAGAGTACCACAACCTTGAATGTTACAAAACATTGGAGTATACCTGAAAAGCAGTGATTCAGAAAGTTTCAAAGACAGTACTTTTTACACTAATCTCAATAACAATTCTCTAAATATTCCTAAGGCCAAATCACTGATAGAAAATGGTGACAATTTCCCATGCATGATATTAGAGGCTTAAATGAAATCCTCATGAGACCATATGGAGGACATAAACTCAGTTACGAGAAACAAATATTAAATTACTGATTATCAAGAGCATGCTGTTGTATCGAATGCCCATTTGGTATACTATCCAACAAGTGGAAAATATTTCACAGGCCATATAGATTTTGCAAAAAATATTGTACAGACACGTTGCATTTTGCACAATTTCATACATTCCAGAGATGGAATTTCTTACAAAAATAATCTGATGGTAACGGGATTTGAACCTGTTACATATCAGGATTGTGATAGAGGCAGAACGGTGGCACACTCAGTTAGAGACAAACTGGCAGAATATTTTGTGACTGAAAACCCATTACCATGGCAAGACAAGTGTGTTTAAATAAATAAAAGTTAATAAATTTGAACTTGCCAATTTTGTTTTTTTGTTTGTTTGTTTGTCATTCATCTTTTTCTTTGAATAAATTAACTATTTAATCAAACATTTAATTTTTAAGTTACGGTCAGAATAATCTTCTGATGCACTATCCCAAATCACATTTTTTACAAATAATATTGTGCTAAAATTGAGCGACTATCAAAGTTGGCAGCTGGTTGGCCACTGAATGAGTGAGGTGTTGCTTACACGTGTATATTTTATTGGCGACATCGCCAGTGCACCAGAATATCCAAATACGGCACAGCTAGCCGCTAATCACGGCTACGCCTCCAAATTGGCGACATCGCTAAACAGTAGCCAGATGAGTTAGCTGCCATATAATTCAATATTTATTGTTTGGATACATAGCTGGCAACATTGCCATAGCGTCCCAGTGAGATAGGGCCCTAAGGGCACCAGCTTGTGAGAATATTTTAAACCTAGTTCTTGATTTAGTCAAATATTGGTACTTTTGTTGCGAAATATTTGAGTCCCTAGTTGCTTCACAGAGTTTGATCCTTCTTTTAGATTTTGCAACCAAGATTTTAAATATTAGCACTGCCATTGACAATATTTTTACTTACAAATTCACAATACATAATATAGCATTAAGCCTGTTTATTGTAAATGGACATGTGGGCCATGCTCAATTGGTGACAGTTAATATCTGTAACAGACATTAGAGATATGAAATAGTTAAAACCATAAGGGTGATGAATTAGAAACCAATAATAAAGTTCTGTACAGCCTGGCAGAAGACACCAGGAATACATCAAAAAATGGGGCAGGGGGTTAGTATATTTACTAAAAATTCTAGGATATCTTGAAAACACTTTTCCTTAAAAAAAAGCAAACTTTGGTCAGAAAACTAAATCCCTTTAAACCATGATAAAAGAATATCATGATAAACAAAGAGGAAACTATTCTTAATATCAAGAAATAAACAGTTATCTCAACAATAATTCACAATTTAAGGAATGAGCTTTGCAATAGAAATCTGATATAGGTTTCATAAGCTAGGAAGTTGAGGACTCACTCCAGCACTTTGTTCTAAATCTTATCTTATATATATTTTTTTTTTAAAAATAGACATGTGTATCCCTATATTAAACTACCTAGTGCAGAACACTGATGTTTGTGTGTGATAGTAGCATGCAGTCACCAATCATGTGCAATGTAGGCCTAATGCCGGTAGCTGTAGGGGTGTGGGAGCTATGGTGGTTGAAAGTGGTCGTCAGAGTCATTTTGACCAAAGACGTGTGTCAATATATTTCATTTTGCTGCCACAACTACATAGCGCAGACCACTGGTGTTTGTATGTGGTAGTAAATTCGAGTCTTCCATCATGCACTATGGTGGTTAGATGTCAGTAGCTATGGAGGTTTTGGAGATATGACGGTTAAAAGGAAGTCGGCCTAGAGCATTTTCTTATGCGTGTGCCCCTATATTTCACCTTGCAGCCAGAACTACCAAGCACAGACCACTGGCACTTGTGTGTGGTAGCAGCATGGAGTCTTCCATCGTGCACTATGGTGATTGCATGTCGGTAACTTTGGAGGTATGTTATATATAGTGTTTGATGCAACTAAGGAAAATGGAAGCGGCTTCTAGGCAATATAAATAAGAAAAGAAAGGGAAATTAACCCACCACATACCAAAGTGGACGGATGCGATGAGAGAACACTAATGCTGACAAACAACTACACAATATTTCGGCATCTGCCTTGCTCACAAATAGAAAAACGGGCCATTAGGCTCGGTACGTGTGTGCACAACGAACGTTACCTACTATATATAGTGTTTGAAAGTGACATAAGTGAACCTGATATAAAAATAGGTCGCTACATTTAACTCTGCAGCCAAAACTACCTAGCACAGTCCTCTGGTGTTTGCGTGTGGTAGTAGCCTCGAGTCCCCCAACGTGGACAATGGTAATTGCATGTTGGTAGCTATGGAAGTGTGGGAGATATGGTGGTTAAAATTGGTCGACAAAGAGCATTTTCATATTTCGACTAAAGACGTGTGTCCAGTCACAAATACCTAGCGCAGACCACTGGTGTTTGTGTGCAGTAATAGCCTCAACTCTCCCATCGTGCACTTTGGTAGTTGAATGTTAGTAGCTATGGGAGCGTGGGAGATATGATGCTTGACAGTGGTCGACGAAGGGCATTTTCATATTTCGAAAAAAGACGTGTGTGCCTTTATTTCGCTTTATAGCCACAACTACCAAATGAAGATCACTGGTGTTTGTGTGTAGTAGTAGACTCAATTCTCCCATCAAGCACTACGTTGATTGCATGTTGGTAGCTGTGGGGGTGTGGGAGATATGGTGGTTCAAAGTAGTAAACTGAGGATACTTTGTTATTTTGACCAAATACATGTGTGTCCTTACATTTCACTTTAAACACTACTACATAGCACAGATCACTGGTGTTTGTGTGTGGTAATAGCCTCGACTCTCCCATTGTGCACTATGGTGGTTGCATGTCGGTAGCTATCACTCAAAATTATTTACAAAAATGAACAAAGTGTTAATAATGTGTAGAAATAATTGTTTTGGTAATTCTTGTGTTGTAGTTGGGTGTCATAACACAGCGTAATAAAAGTATTGCAGTTTAAATATTTGGTTCATTAATTTTTAAACACTTGAGATTGTTTAAATTCTACTAATAATGGGGGATCATATATATTATTTCTATAACCGAAATCAATGAATGAGGTGTCATTTTAAGCTTATTGTCTCTACTTTGGTGACATCATATTTTAGGAAAGTAATTTTTCGGAATTCGACCCTTAAAGGGCTAAAATGTCAATATTTCTAAAATGCGTTTTTGGTGTTTCGTGCCATTTATCTCCCTGGATATCTAACCGAAATAGATAAACGAAGTAGGATTATGAAGAGTAATGTCTCAGCTTCGATGACATTATATATTAAGACAGAATGTTTTTGGAATTCATCCCTTAAAGGGAAAAAGTATCAATAGTTCTACAACGCATTTTTGTGTCACAAGCCATTTATCTCCCTTCGTATATAACTGATATAGATAAATGAGGAATAAAATTAAAGATTAAGGTCTCCGCCGTGGTAACATTATATTTTGAGAAAGGAATTTTTCGTAATTCGGCCCTTAAAGGGCAAAAATGTCAATATTTTTAAAATGAGTTTTTTTGTGTTTCGAGCCATTTATCTCCCTGGATATCTAACCGAAATCAATAAATGACGTAGGATTATGAAGAGTAATGTCTCAGTTTTGGTGACATTATATATTAAGAAGAGTTTTTTTTTTTTTTTTTTTTTTTTTTTTTTTTTTTTTTTTTTTTGTAATTCGAGCCTTAATGGGAAAAAGTATCAATAGTTCTACAACACATTTTTGTGTCACGAGCCATTTATCTCCGTTCATATCTAACCGATTTTTTTTTTTTATACTGCTTTACGTCTCTCAACAGCGAGGTCTTTAGAGACGGGAAAGGATGGGGGCAAGGAATGGGAAGGAATTCGGCCATGGCCTTATTAAGGAAGCATCCCGGCATTTGCCTGGAGTGATTTGGGAAACCATGGAAAACCCAAATCTGGATGCCCGGACGGGGATTCGAACCGCCGTCATATCTAACCGATATAGATACATGACGTATCAAATTAAACATTAAGGTCTCCACCGTGGTAACATTATTTTTTGATGAAGGAATTTTCCGTAATTCAACTCTTAAAGGGCAAAAATGTCAATATTTCTAAAAATGCTTTTTTTTTTTTGTCTTGAGCCATTTATCTCCCTGAATATTTAACCGAAATCGATAAATGAAGTAGGACTATGGAGAGTAATGTCTGCTTTGGTGACATTATACATCAAGACTTTTTTTTTTAATTCAATCCTTAAAGGGAAAAAGTATCAATGGACCCTCAATGCGTTTTTGTGTCACGAGCCATTATCTCCCTTCATACTTAACCGAAATCGATAAATGAGGTATAGTTTAAAATATTAAAGTATCCGCTTTGGCCACATCATATTTTAAGAAAGGAGTTTCTCCAAATTCAACCCTTAAGGGTCAAAAATATTATCATTTCTAAAACTTTTTTTTTTTACCTCTCTTGATGCATAATCGAAATCGGTAAATGAAGTCTCATTCTATAGACCAAGGTGTCCGCTTTGGTCACACCATATTTTATAAAAGGAATTTTTTGGAATTTGACAATTAAAGGGAAAAAGTATCAATATTATTTCTACAATGTGTTTTTATTATTATTTATTACGAGCCTTTTATCTCCCTCGACACCTAACCTAAATCGATAAATTACATATCGTTTAAGGTCTCCAATTACGTAAAATCATAAATTAAGAAAGAATTTTTTGGAATTTAAATCTTAAAGTGTTCGCACGTATGAGACAGTTCAGAGCCAAGTCCCTAGATTGCAGCAGCAGATATCACAGAGATTTCAATAAACTGCTTTTTATACAATAAGTAGCTTTTTGGATATTTTTTTTGCTACAGAAACATTTTTAATCTGCTATACAATTCTAATGTAAAAATTTTATTCGCACATCAACACATATCACAGAGATGATGTTATACTATGTGCATTTTGTTCTGGTTGGTTGTATTCTGTTAAGTTCAGTAACATTTTATCGTATATACAGTGTGTTTTAAATTTCCTAATTATTTCTTAATATGTTTTTATGCGCACCTATTACACTAAACAATTAAATATTTGCTACAAAAGTGCAGTTCTAATTTTCATTATATTACAAGCATTCAACATTAGTATTCATCGTATTTTATTAGCGAAATTTTCGCACGGGTCGTCGTCATATATATTATTTCTATAAGGTATTTTTTTGTCACAAGCCTGTATCTTTCTTCATACTCAACCGAACTCAATGAATGGGATGTTATTTTAAAGCTTACGGTCTCCACTTTGGTCACATCATATATTAAGAAATTAAGTTTTCGGAATTCGACCCTTAAAGGGCAAAAGTATTAATATTTATGCAATGCGTTTTTGTGTCACGAGCAATTTATCTCCCTTAATATCTAATCGATATAGACAAATGAGGTATCATATTAAAGAATAAGGTGTCCGCCGTGGTAACATTATATTTTAAGAAAGGAATTTTTCGTAATTTGACCCTTAAAGGGCAAAAATGTCAATTTTTCTAAAATGCGTTTTTTGTATATCGAGCCATTTATTTCCCTTGATATCTAACCAAAATTGATAAATGAAGTAGGATTATGAGGAGTAATATCTCAACTTTGTGACATCATATTTTAAGAAAGAATGTTTTTGGAATTCAACCCTTAAAGGGAAAAAGTATAAATTTTTCTATAACGCATTTTTGTGTCACAAGCCATTTATCTCCCTTAATATCTAACTGATATAGATAAAAGAGGTATCATATTAAAGATTAAGGCCTCTGCCAAAGTCACTTTCTAAAATGCGTTTTTTGTGTTTTGAGCCATTTATTTCCGTGGATTTCTAACCAAAATCGATAAATGAAGTAGGAGTATGAAGAGTAATGACTCAGCTTTGGTGACATCATATATTAAGAAAAAAATTTTGGGGAATTTAACGCTTAGTGGGAAAAAGTGTAATTGGTTCTAAAACGCATTTTTGTGTCACGAGCCATTTATCTCCATTAATATCTAACCAAAATAGATAAATGTGGTGTCATTTTAAAAATTAAGGTTTCCGCTGTTGTTATATCACATTTTAAGAAATGAATTTTTCTGAATTGAACTCAGTATTTCTAAAATGTGTCTCGAGTCATTTATCTCCCTTGACAATTAAACAAAATTGATAAATGAGGTATCATTTAAAATATTGATGTCTTCGGTTCAATTACCACATTTTAAGAAAGAAATTTTAAAAAATTCTAACCTTATAGGGCAAACTATTAATTTTTTTACAACACATTTTTCTGTCACGAGCAATTTATTTCCCTTGATACCTAACCGAAATCAATAAATGAGGTATCACCTATTACAAAAAAAAAAAATATTTGTGACAAAAGTGCGGATCTACTTTTCATTATACAGGGCGTTCGCCGGGAAACGCTACCCTCCCAGTCTGTTGCCGTCGGCAACTTTCTGGGACAGTGGAGCCAGCAACTCCCGCACACGGCGCCGTGAATCACCGCACTGTTTAACACCTCCGCTGCCCCAACAGTGCAGTGACGCAGTATAATGGGATCCTTACATTGTTAAGAACGGTTTCTTTGCATTGTAGCTAGTTTGTGACTTCAGTCTCTTATTAATCGGTGTTGTGAATAAACGTTTCTTTGCGGTTTGGCTGGTTTGGGGCTTCATGCTCTTACTAATCTGTACCGTGTTTGGGTGTGAGTAAAATTATGGTACGTTACAGTTTGCAACAAAGAATATTTCTCCACGATACATATGTGAAGAAGAAGTCGTTTAAAAAGTGTCGCAGTAAATTTTGTCGCGAATATCCTGGTGCTTTACTGCCAGCTAAATCAACAATTCTGCGTCTGGTTAAAAAAGTAAGAGAAACAGGTTCATTTTTTAACAAAAAGAAATTGTCGGTCAACCGTATTCTAACAGAGGAGAAAATTGACGATATCGCTTTTCGACTAGAACAGTCACCCAAAAAATCATTAAGTCAGTTTGAGCACCAGGCAGGCGTATCTAAGACGTCAGCTTGGAAAGTAACAAAGCTAGTTCACTTAAAGCCGTACAAAACAATTGTGGTGCATAAAATGCTTAGCACATACAAGTTTATGAAGCGTAATTATTATGAAATATTCCGCGGCCGACGGTCAAACATGCCGGAAGCTGACCGCTCGCTCGCCGGGAGCAGTATCTTCCTTGTAGCGCTAACAGTGGGTAGCGTTTCCCGGCATGTATTACAAGCATTCAACCTCATTACTCATCGCATTTTATTTGCGAAATTTTCGCATGGGTCGTCTAGTATTTTTTTATTGTGAAAGAAACAGCATTTTACAAACAAGTTTACTGTTTAAAATAGCTTTGTTTGTTTGATGATTAGAGGAAAGTGGACTTGAGAAAATTATGTTGCATAGAAAAGAAAGAAATTTACAAGTTACATGAACCAATGTAAATTCGTATACGGCAATCTACAGGTGGGTGAAGAGCTGATCCAGTAGTTCAGTAATGTAAGAATCAGGTTCAAGGGAACAACAAAGGAAGAATGAAAACCAAAAAAAGATTGAAACTAAATGAAGTCAAGTAAATTTCAAGGCAGTGCAAAAAACAACCATTAACAGTCTTAAACTATAGTAAAATCAGTAACAAACAGTTAAAGTCATAATTAAAATCTGTTGGTTAAAAAAAAATAAGAAGAACAGAATGATAACTGTTTGTATAAAGCAATGTGCATGATTTATTTTGGATACAGTATAAACACATTTGAAACAAAAGAATAAGTACTGTTAGCAAAAAAATTAAGTGTGAATAATTTAGTAATAAAAAAGACTTACTTTTCATAATAATTTTGCTGATTTCTGCAAACAATATTTATTTCATTGGGTATTTTGAGGATTTAAAATGCATTAGAATACAGTTGGTCATGTTTGTGATTACAATGAGTTACAGCATTAGTTTAAAATTGTATTTCAATTGTTATTAGTGCTTCAGAAAAGAAATGTCTGAGCTGTAAGGGGAAGGATTAAAAACGTCCTGTTTAAATCGATTTAAAATTTGTTGAGTTTATTTGGCACAATGAGAATAAATCTTGTGTATTTCTTCAAAAAATACAAAACCATATGAGAAATTTGCAGTAACTGTGCAAGAAGTTCAAAAATGGGGAACCATCAACGTTTCACCAGCTTTTTCACCAATTCTGACAACAGATCGTGATTGTTTGATCTCCCAATCACCCAACAGTTTTACTTGAAACATTTTGGCCACATACAGTACACAACTGATTATGAATGTCTGCTGCTGGAACATTTTGTGTCCAAAGAAATCTTATTAAATTAAACACCTCACATTTGGAAGAATTTTCTATTGCCTATCCTATGATTAGGTTTTTTTTTTTTCCTGTCATCAGTCTTTTGACTGGCTTGATGCAATCCTCCATCCCTTCCTATCTTGTGCTAACCTCTTTATCTCTATAAATCCCTTACAACCCATGTCCTCAATTATCTGCTTCATACATTCTAATCTTTGTCTTCCTCTACAGTTCTTACCTTCGACTGTTCCCTCCACCAGCAAAATCCAGCATGTCAGAATATGACCTACCAGCCTGTCACTTCTTTCTGTAAGCTTCTTCCACAAACTTCTTTCCTCACCCAACATTTCCAAAACTCGTTCATTTCTTATTTTGTCTGTCCACTTAATTTTCAGCATTCTTCTGTAACACCACATTTCAAATGATTCAATTTTCTTTCTTTGCAGTTTTCCTAAAGTCCATGTTTCACTAACGTAAAGTGCTGTGCTCCAAACATAGTGTTTTAAAAAGTTCTTTCTAATTCCTAGATCAATATTTGAAACTAAAAGATTTCTCTTTTTCATGAAGGGTCTTTTTGCTTATGCTATTCTGCTTTTAACATCATTCCTGATTCGGCCATCGGTTGTAATTTTGCTTCCCGAGTAACAGAATTCATTTACTTCTCCAATTGCATCCGATCCTATTTTTATATTTAATCTACTAGTATTGGTATCATTTCTGCTACATTTCGTAACTTTAGTCTTGCTTTGATTTAAATTCAGTCCAAAACCTTCCTTCAGTATTTTGTTAATGTCATTCGGTAACTTCTCAATATCCTCAGCCCTTTCTGCTATCAGGACAATGTCATCAGCAAATCATAGCATACTGATTTTTCTCCTTGAACACTTATGCCACATGGATTTTTTTTACTTTCTTTATTGCTTCTTCTACATACAAGTTGAATGAATATTAACGGGGATAGACTACAACCTTGTCTCACACCCTTTTTAACTGATGCACGTCTCTCATGATTCTCTACTTTTATTATAGCCACTTGCTTCTTATATAGTTTATAAAGTATTCTTCTATCTCGATACTTTAGACCTGACTTCTTAAAAATTTTGAACATCTTGTCGCACCTAACATTATCAAAAGATTTTTCTAATTCAACAAATGCCATAAAATTATCTATGTTTTTTCTAATCCGCCCTTTAAGTATTAACATTAAGGCCAGAATTGCTTCCCTTGTACCACGATTTTTCCTAAACCCAAACTTATCCTCACCGACTACTCTTCTACTAACCTTTCCATTCTTCTGTATACGAGGGCTATCTATAAAGTAACAGACGCTTTGATCTGGTGTGGCAGTGGGCGGGGCTAGCACCGCCATCTTGACGTCAGAGTGCGCCCTACACTCAGTACGCAACCAGCCGTGGTAGTTTGTGCATCGGGTCTATCGAACTTTGTATACACTGCAGTTTTAATATGAGCGTTGCAATTGAAAATCCCGCCAGTTGTGAAGTGCGAGCTGTGATAAGGTTTTTGTTGGCAAAAAATCGCAAACCAATTGAAATTTATTGCCAGATTTGTGATGTAGTACGGCCAACGAATAATGAGTGAAAGTGAGGCAGTGGTGCATTGATTTTAAAAATGGACGAACCAACGTTGACGACGAGGATCGCAGTGGTAGGCCTAGTCGTGTGAGTGATGAATTGGTAGCAAAAATCAATGAAAAAAATCCGTGAAAATCGCCGTTTCACAGTTACGGAACTCTCTGAACATTTCCCCCAAATTTCACAGAGTTTAGTTAATGAAATTGTGGTTGGTAAACTTGGTTACCACAAATTTTGTGCGAGGTGGGTTCCGAAAATCCTAACAGAAGACCACAAATAACAGAGACTTGCTGCAGCACTGACATTTCTGGAAGACTACGACAAAAGTGGAAACCAAGTTATCGAACGTATCATAACTGGTGACGGGACTTGGGTAAAACACGTCATTTGTGAAACAAAACGGCAGTCAATCGAATGAGGACACATGCATTTGCCCAAGAAACCGGGGAAGTGTCTGCAAATGTTGTTAGCAGGAAAAATCATGGCTACTGTGTTTCGGGACGCTCATGGAGTGATTCTCGTTGATTTTCTTGACTGTGGCCATACAATCAACTCAGAGAGGTATTGCGAAACACTCAGACAATTAAGACCCGCATTACAAAACAAGCTTCAGGGAAAACTCAGCGAGAAAGTTTTGTTTCTCCACGACAATGATTGTCCACACACAGTCATCCGTACCCAAGAGCTGTTGGATGGTTTTGGATGGGAAGTTTTCAATCATCCTCCCCACAGCCCGGATTTGGCACTGAGCGACTACCACCTGTTCCCAGCGATGAAGACGTGGCTCGCTACGCAACGTTTTGCCACTGACGCTGAGCTGCATGCCAGTGTAAACCAGTGGTTGAGCTCACAGGCGGCAGATTTCTACAGAGAGGGTATTGAAAAGCTTGTACCACGTTAAGATAAATGCCGTTTATGTAGAAAAATAGACCAAGAATTTACCTCCAAAATGAAAGTAATAAAAAAAAAATTTTAACTTTGTTTATTTTTTATTGCAAAACCTCTGTTACTTTCTGGATAGCCCTCGTATTATTCTGGTCAGTAATTTTGAAGCATGTGATGTAAGACTAATGGAGCGATAATTCTCACATTCGTCAGCTTGTGCTTTCTTTGAAAGTTTGAATATGATATTTTATTAAAATAAGTTGGAATTTCTCCTGTTTCATAACTTTTTGATATCAGCTTGAATAATCCTTTGATTTCTTCTTCTTCTATGGATTTAAGAAGTTCTGCAGGGCTCTCATCTATTCCAACTGCCTTATTTGCTTTCAAGTCTCTATTAAATTATGTCCTTAAAACAGGATCTCCTAAGTCATCAATGTTAACTTAGTCTTCCGTTTCCATTACGCTATTGTTCAAGTCATCCCCATCATACAGTTTCTCAATGTATTCCTTCCATCAGTTAGCTCTATCATCTGAGCTTAAAAGAGGTTTCCCCTTCAGCAGCTTTAATGTTCAGACTTCTTTTCTTCATTTCTCAAAAATTCTGTTTTATCTTCGTGTATGCAACATCTACTTTACCTATGACCATTTCCTTTTCTACTTCTTCACACTTTTCTTGTAGCCATTTTTCTTTTGCTTTTTTGCATTTCCCATTTATTTGATTTCTAAATTGTTTATATAGCACTCTTCCTGCATCATCCTGAGCATTTTTTATCTTCTCCTCTGATCCATCAGCTCCAAAATTTCTTCTGTGATCCAAGGTTTTCGGGCAGCTTGTACCGTAAAGCCTAATGTTTCTTTACCAGCTTTCATTAATTCAGTCTTTAACGTATTCCATTAGTCCTCGGTTGAGCTCCTTTGAGATTTACTTCTCAGATCAAAGTCTACCATTTATGCAAATTTTTCTCTCGTGCTAGATTGTTTGAGTTTATTCACTTCCAGTCTGTTCTGCTTATACTGCTTCCTTATTGACTTGAATTTCAGCCTGCACTTCATTACTATCAAATTATGGTCAGAGTCTATGTCTGCTCCAGGGTATGTTTTATAGTCAAGAACTTTATTCCTGAATCTATGTTTGACCATGATATAATCTAGCTGATATCTGTGTGTATCCCCAGGATGTTTCCAGGTGTATATCCTTCTTGCATGGTTCATAAACAGTGTGTTTGCCACTACTAGCTTATATCTTTCACAAAATTCTAAAAACCTGCTGTCTCACTCATTTCCTTCTCCTAGACCAAAACTTCCTACAGTATTCCCCTCTTTTATTTCTCCCACTATCGCATTCCAGTCACCCACGATCATTACATTTTACTCTCGCTTCACATATTGGATTAATTCTTCAATATCGGTGTATATTTTCTCTATTTCTTCATCTTCCTGTGATGTTGGTATTTGCACTTGTACTAACGTGGTTAGTGTGGGCTTAGTTTCTAATCTCACCAAAATAATTCTGTCACTAAACTGTTCATAATAACTCACCAGTTTCCCTAATCTCTTATTCATTACAAATCCTACACCAGTGACTCCACTGACAGATTGTATGCTAATGATCCTATGTTCCCCAGACCAGAAATCCTGTCACTAATCCCAACAACATCTAACTTAAGTTGATCCATCTCCCTTTTTAAGTTTTCAATTTTCTAACCTATTCAGACTTCTAACATTCCATGCTCCGACTTGTAGAATGTTTCTATCCATTCTGATGACTCCTCCCTGAACAGTCCCCACCCGGAGATCCGATTGGGGGACTATTTTACCTCCGGAATATTTTACCCAGGAAGAAACCATCATGAATTTGAGAGGATTACATATAACAAATGAATGGGTTAAAGAATGAGACTCACACTGTCACAGTTGGATGTTTACAGAGTCAGAGAGCACACTGATGGGGCAATGGCAGCATTCTTCCCACTACTATTCACACTACACTACCACGGCTGTTTATTTCTGGACCACCTTCAATTAATTCTCTAATTTACTTACAATTGCTCAGTAATACTAGTTATCACGTGTGTGATATATGTATATCAGAACAAGTACAGGGAGGAAAAACTTCATTTACTAGAAATAAAAGCAAGAGGGCAGCAATGAACACACAGAAACAAAAAAAAAAAAAAAAGACATACACACTTTACAATATTTCAGTATGAACCTTATTTGTGCAAAGGGATGAGACAAGTGGTAGAGGGGGTTAGATATACATACACCGATTCTGTCTATGTGACTATGACTATCACTATTAATCAAAATTTGAATGTAATGAATGGATACATTCTCTTTAGTTATAAATTCATTCACTAAAGAAGGCATTACAGCAATGAATACACAAAACAAATGCAAATCACAATATTTTGGGTAAACTATTAACCATATAGAAAGGTAATGAGAAACATGTCACAGGGACACTGGTGTATACACTGCTTCAAAAAACTGATTTGGTAGGATTAAAAACCTTATTTTTAAAAGTTGTTTTATGTTCTTAGCATCTGGTTTAAATAAGAGAGCAGAAAATTTCCATTATTTACCTTTTGTCAAGATAACTCTCTCACATCCAGCTCCAGCAGCAACCCTCAGCAAAGATCCCAAATTTCCTGGATCTCTCACATTGTCACAAATCACTGTGAAAGGTAATACAGTCTCTGCATGCACTCGAGAAAGAACTACTGGTATTTTAAACACAGCTGTAAAAAAAGTACAACAGTTCAATTAAAATGTTATCAGTTATACTTTGACATGGAGAACGAAGGTTCTGAAGCCAAATTGACTATACCAATGCAGGTGTTAATGTATGCCATAAGGGACGATTTTGATTACTACAGATAAGAATGCAAGCCAAATTTGAAAATCCTTGTTATAGAAAGCACTACATGTAACATAAAAAAATAATTTTTCAACAATCATCCAAGACAGATAACTAAAAACTGCTCCCCGCCTCTAATGACCTCGACATCAATAAGGTGTAAAGCTATAAGCAAAAAAAAACCTACTCACCATAACACTGTAGGAGGGGGGGGGGGGATTTCTGACACACACTGCCTTACAATTACAGTATCACTGAGGGAAGGTGGGGATGTAACTATGCAAGAAAGTTTCAGAGTTGGAAGAAATGAATAGTATTACTTTGTACGGACCTCATTAAGAAGGAGTAGTGATAGTGGTAGGTGAAGGAAATAATATTGACAGAGTGGTTAATGTCCCTAAGAGGCATTTCCTATTAATTACTATCCTTTTATGTCTGTATGTTCATTTGGGCTCGCTAAGACCACGTTAAGCCTTTGTTTAGCTTGAATTTTGCTGTAGATGTGTACACATCTTACAACCAAGGTTGATAGCCCTAGAGGGAACCTGCAGTTTGACATGGAATTCGAACCACGGAACGTCCTGGCATAGCTCATATGATTGAACACAACTCTCAAAATCCCTGTGCCTACCGGGATTCGAACCCGGGACTGGAGGAGCAACCATTTCAAAACCAAGCACACTAACTAATGAACTACCAGACTGCTTACTATCGTTGATAATAACGATGTTTGTGTTTAGTAAAGAAATGATTAATAATAAGTACTCTAAAAAAGCTCTGGGTCAAATATTATTCCATCATACTCTAGCAATGGTGAGACCAAGCTTTTGTTACTGGTTCATGGAGAGGTCAATGCAAGGCGAGATAGTATATGATGAGGGACATAGAGCATATGGCATGGCCTATAATGGGGCACGTTTCACCAGTAGTAGAGTTGCAACAAGTTGTGATGGGTGGATGCTGCAAAGAGACCTATCACAATGGAAGAAGCCATGTGGCTCATTATTTTCATTTTATTTATTTCTTTTACATAGTTTTATTTGATAATTTATCATCACTAATAAGTTCCTTTATTATGTTTTTCTCATAAATTTCTTTCTAACGTGCAACACTTCCACACTAATATTGTATGATGTAATTGATATTTTGCGTCAGAACTAACAGCTGTATTTTCACATTTTTATTTTATTAAAAGTAAAATATTTTCAACTCTTACTAAACAAATAAAGTTGATGTTTGGTATATATACAACTTAATCTACCTTTGGCAATTAAAATTCCACAGTTTTCTTTTTAGTTTCAAGTACTATTTTCTTCAATTTCAATTAACACGAGAGCCATTAAACATCAAACTGGCAACAATTCTTAAATTCCTTCAGCTCCAGCGAATCAACCTAAAATGTGATTCACAAGCAAATCATAATTTGCAAATATGAATCTTGAAAACGTTTGATTGAGCTACTTTCCTGTGTATTCACAGGCTTCTTTATAAAACTGGGTTTCCTCAAGTAGCTTATGTCAAATCAAAACACAGCGAAAGAGAAAGTCATTGATGTCCTGGCAAAGTTTTTTTTTTTGTATTTATTAACTAATTTGTATATTTAAAACTTATAAAACACACTTTAAGCTGGATTTCTAATTCTTTTATTTCATTTTTTTTTCAACAAAAGTTTTGTACTTAAATAAAATATTATAGGATGAGAGAGGTAACCTCAAACACCAGTCCAGAAAGGTAAGAGGATGGAGGTGCATGCCCTAAAATGTTTAGAACCCCAGATTTAACCAATGGATGAACGTTTTTTTATTTATTGATGCTGGCAGGTTAGATTTTTGTTGAAATTGCAAAATGAAACAACCAAAAACTAATCTGCTCAAGTTTTAATATCACTAATCAACACTCTGCCTTAACTTTGAACAATACTGTTCATGACCGCAATCCTCTGGTACCTTGAATATCTAAATAATCCGGCCATCACACGATTGATAAACCCCCAAATGTGAAAGGAAGGATAGAAATGAGTTCACTGTATACTGTTTTAAAGTCACAAAACGTGTATATTCTTCCAAAAGTTCTCCTTACAATATAGATACGGATAAAGCAATCAGACAACAGTTCCGCAAAAGATTTACAGGTAAAGCACACTCGCCAGAAGAGACACTCATCAGGCATCCTAACTTAGATCAAATTCCGACTACAGAATTTTAAAATATGCTCCGACCACTTACCATGTTGAGCCATTCGCTTTCTCAGAAGCACGTTATGACACGAAGTTAACTGTATGAAATCTGCCGGAATACTGCACTACATTATGACACGCTTATGATTCTTTGAAAACCACCGAAAAACTGAGTGCCAGCCTGGATGTATGTGCCTACTTATTGAAATGGTTGACCTTGTGACGTCAGCAAAAACCTTTGAAAATTTATATCTTAAAAAGTACTTAATAGTTTGAATTGTAATTACTACCTGGGCTTCTTGATATCTTATTCCATCTATTTCAACTTAGTTTAATCTTTAAAAGGATTTCTGTCAAATTAA
This sequence comes from Vandiemenella viatica, assembly GCA_031002005.1. Lineage (NCBI taxonomy): Eukaryota > Metazoa > Arthropoda > Insecta > Orthoptera > Morabidae > Vandiemenella > Vandiemenella viatica. Next base: position 344,592,903 of record JARYHS010013630.1, read on the forward strand.
TTTTTTATGTCCTCTTATGTCATGGATCCTGCAGCCTTGGCACACTTTTCCTAACAATTATGACAATTCACTTCCAAAATCTCATTTACCTTATAGATGTTTTAAACTTTCTACGCAAACCTATAATTAGATGTATATTTTAACCCTCTTAAATTGCTCTATCTTCTGATATAAATTTCTTGCATTTTTTTCCCTTTAGTTTAAACTTCAATTTTTTTCTCTTAATTAAAAGTGGTACTTAAACTTTACCTAATTACTCGACTTTATGTTCAAAATATGCTAGAAGGTGCTGACTATTACTGGTGATAAAATATCAGCTGTAACTTTATGCATTCCCTAGTTATATCAAATTTTCAGTTTCAGGCCCTTTGATCATGTGGTTGAAACACATCAACAAATCTTAAACTAAATTTTTCTGGGTATGATAAACACACTTTAATATGTTTATTATGACGAGTTTTCGCAATGGAAATGAATGCAAGAAAATCCTTAAGGTTGAAAAACTACTTTAACTCCACTAAAACAAGTTCGAAATCGAACTATAAAGTATGTAACTACTGGGAATAGCTAAGAGGAATGCTTTTGGTGAGCTTATAGTTATGTTACATTGGGTTGCTTGGCATGGGTGACAAAATCATGTTTGAAGGGGCAGTAAATGGCAAATTCATTTGGTGGGGACATTTTTTTTTATGTTCCAATGTCTCGAGCAGCAACCACCAGGGAGGTGGTAAAATTGAAAAATAGCTCTATACTGCCCCGGGCGGTAAATTCACATTTGAACGGTGGCAATCTCAAGCTTTTACTCCAGCACGGAAAATCCCTTGATCTGCCACTGAGTGGTGCCAAACTTAATGTTTTTACTCATTGTTATAACATCTGTGTCTGGTATTTATTAAAATACCTCTCTGTTTGTGTGTCAGTTATTGTGATTTACTGTTGGGTATTAACAACATGTGTTTAATGTTTTCAATAGTGTTTCAATTGTTAAATGAGTGAATTCAATAACCACTGTATGCATTAAAGCGATGGCTTTGTGGATGTGCTGACTTTCCTGGACAGGAAGTGGTGTTTTTTATATGTATATATCTGGTTGTGGTCTAATAAGTGTTTAACAAATGATGAGTAATGGATACATGTACCTTGTAATGAAGATCCTGGTTGTCTGTCTTATGTGTTCAGCTTGACATTGTTGACAACTCAGTTCATATATTCCAGATTGCTGGTACTGATCCATTTCATTGTTGATGATTAGGTGATTCTGTAAAATGTTGTTTGTGTTAAATACAATTTGTAATCCTCGTTTTCTGAATATTTCACTTATTCTGTGAGTGTCTTTGTTGATGTAGCTCATTGTGTACCATTGTTTTTTAGTTTGGCTCAGGATGCAGGTGTGTGTCATGTTGGGAGAGGTTTTTTTTTTTTTTTTTTTGTCTGAATTTTAGTGTTGAGCTGTTCAATAAATTGCTCTGTGTACCCACTGTTCCTTACTATTTGTGTGGCGATGATTTATTCTGTTTCATAATTATTCTTGGCTAGTGGTATGATATTTAATCTGCTTAATGTGTGCCCGAGTGTTGCTTGTTTGTGGTTTTGAGTATGATTAGATGTTTTGTGTATTATTGTGTCTGTGTTTGTGGATTTTCTTTACATGTTGAATGAGAGGAATGATTCATTCCTAGTGACTATTATATCAAGAAAGTTCAGTTGCTTATTTGTTTCCATTTCAATAGTAAAATGTATGGTATTGTGGATGTTATTAATTTCAATATGGAACTGTGTGATTTTACCTTTGGTTCATCAGTCAAACAGATAATGTCAACTAAATATCTGTACCAGTAGATTATATTGTAGTTTGTGTGTGTTAATATGTGGTATTCTACGTTTCCATGAAGATGTTTGCTGTGGTGCCTGAGACAGCTGATTCTGTAATGATGTATCTTTTGTGTTTGATGATTTAGGTATTTACGTAAAAACTGTGTTCCATGATCATTTAATGCATATCAGAGAGGTTGATGAGTTTTGGATGAAAACTGAGACTGATTTTAGGTTTTTTATTCACCTTTTCTGTATGTTGTGTGTTGTTTTAGTATATTAATTTTGTGATCATTCTTTACTTTGATCACTTCAGTTATGACTGGTGTGTGATTTTCAACTCTTTCAATTGTGCTCCTAAGAATGTCTGGGTTTTTCAGTTGGATGTAGGAAGTTCTAAATGTGTTATGTGCAGTGTACTATTTTATTGGGCTTTTTTGCTGTTAAGTGTTATTATCCATTCCACATCCACTGTTTTTTCACTGGTGATTTATAATAATTGATACCATTACACAAACAGAGAGATATTTTAATAAATACACAGACAAATCTATGTATATAAAGATGAATATACACAGACGGAAAAAAAAATCCCAACACCAAGAAAGACTTGTGTTAGATAAACGAAATTTGGTAGGCGTGTTTATACATCTGAAAGATGACATCGATTCAAATTTCGCGCTTCGCGCATAAGTGTGGCGCTAGTAGCGCTACTCAGAGCTTGCAAATCAGGTTTGCTTTAAATACGCGCTGTAAAGTTTGTGAACGTTATTTACCGCTGAGATTTGACATAGTGAGTTGATGTTAGCCAAGAATGCCTTTAAGAAGACGAAGAAGCCATTATCAACAGCTCACCGAGTTTGAACGAGGTCGTGTAATAGGGCTACGAGAAGGTGGATTTTCTTTTCGCGATATTGCAGAAAGACTTGGCCGGAATGTATCCACTGTGCATGATTGTTGGGTGCAGTGGTCAAGGGATGGTACTGCCTCAAGAAGACCGGGTTCCGGGAGGCCACGTGGCACTACTGAGAGGGAAGACCGCCGTATTCGGCGTACAGCTGTGGCGCATCGTAATGCGTCTGCGGCAGAAATTCGAGCTGCAGTTGGTACCACAGTGACACAACGAACTGTTAGAAATCGGTTACTTCAAGGGCAGCTCCGAGCCAGGCGCCCTGTAGCGTGCATTCCACTGACTACAAGCCATCGCCGTTTGCGACTCCAGTGGTGTCAAGCCAGAGCTCATTGGAGGACGGAGTGGAGATCTGTTGTGTTTTCTGATGAAAGCAGGTTCTGCCTTGGTGCCAGTGATGGCCGAGTGTTGGTCAGAAGGAGGCCAGGGGAACGCCTGCAACCAAACTGTCTGCGGCCTAGACACACTGGACCTACACCTGGAGTCATGGTCTGGGGAGCAATTTCCTATGACAGCAGGAGCACTCTTGTGGTTATACCAAACACACTGACTGCAAATTTGTACGTCAGTCTGGTAATTCAACCTGTAGTGCTGCCATTCATGAACAGCATTCAAGGGGGAGTTTTTCAACAGGATAACGCTCGCCCTCATACCGCTGTTGTCTCGCAACGTGCTCTACAGAGTGTCGACATGTTACCTTGGCCTGCGAGATCACCAGATCTGTCTCCAATTGAACACGTATGGGATATCATTGGACGACAACTCCAGCATCATCCACAGCCAGCACTGACCGTCCCAGTATTGACAGCACAAGTACAACAAGCATGGAACTCCATACCACAAAGTGACATTCGAAACCTGTATGACACAATGCATTCACGTTTGCAGGCTTGCATTCAAAATTCTGGAGGTTACACCGGCTATTAATTTAACAGTATTTCACATTTGAAATGCATTTTCTTGAGCTTAAATTAACCTGTGATCTTGAAAATTTAATCAATTAAACATGTTAACTTGACAAATGCATTGTCCAAATTTCATTACTCTACAATAATTTTTTCTTGGTGTTGGGATTTTTTTTTCCGTCTGTGTATGTACGTTTGTTTGGTTGTTGGTTTGTTTGTTCTTCATACAAATCCACAGTTTTCATCGATTTCGATGAAAGTTTACACAATTATCCTTTGAAAAGAGGAGAAAAGTACTGTCTACATTTGGTTGAAAAATTTTCTGTATTTGTAATACATGTTGTCTTATAATTTCGAAAAATTAATGAACGGTGATAGTCAGACGCATAGGATTTGTAGGTCTCTGTACTGTCTTTGCATGTAGCAGTCTGGTAGCTCAGTGCTTAAAGCGCTTGCTTACTGCTGTTTTGATCGTGGTCTCCAGTTCAAATCTCCGTGGAGGCAAAGATTTTTAAAAATTGTTTTTGATCGTAAGAGTCACATCTGGACCGTCGGTTATTCGGATTGAATGTTAAACTGTAGATATCACAAATTTAGGGGTTCAATGCAAGGCAAATCGTAGGTAGTCTTGCAATGCTGTAGGTGTACACTTTTTTACGTTATAATGATCCCTCACGGGTTGTTCGTAGTCAGTGTGTGTGTGTGTGTGTTTGTGATCTGCAATAATAATACTATAAATGCGGAAGTAAGTCTCCATCTTTTTGTTACGTTTTGATGACTAAATGGCTATATCGATATTGGGTGGAATTTGACAAGAAAATCTGTAGGAAGGACACAGGACATTTTTTCCGGTATGATTAACAGTTTTAGTCACGAAATTTTGAGAACTTATCGAATGGTGATAGAAATATGTTGGAAATTGATTCTCTTCAAGAGACAGGTTCGACGGTAGAATGATATAGTGATAGCTTTCCTGTCATTTTATGCCACCTCGGTGTTGTTTGGGACCAATCCTTTGTTACCAACAACTTTCTATATTCAATTCTGGCAAATAAATTCTTAATCTACGCGTACAAAGTCATGGGTATCAGCTAGTGTATTATAAAACACAAGCGAAAACATTAAGTTGGTACTGCTACATACATAAACAACAAAGTACTAGCTTTGTGTTATAAAAACCAGGTTAAAATTTTGCCCATTTCAAAAACGGTGAAATAGTGACCTCCTCAAGGATAATGGGAGTAATTCTGAACCACAGCAACAGATTAAGTTTCACAAAATCACAGACAGAGCAGATCCTAGCCAATATGTAACTGTTTCTACCATAATTTAGAAGTAGAGTGTAATTTGTTAATAGTTAGTTATGTACCCACATAATGCAAATTTCTTGACCAAACCATGTATTTACATTAACCATCACTGATGATGACCCATTCTATAAGGGAAAAATACTTCAGAGTATTTGGGAAAAAAACCAACTGTTAACAGATGGTATTTTCATTTACAATGTTTAACAAGCAACTGTAGAAGAATGGCCAATAACCAATGTACAATACTGAAGAGTGTTTGAAGGTCATCCACAACCTAAAATCTTTGGCAGTAGTGGCAGTTTCGATGGTTGGTAGAAACAAAAAATGTGCACAAACACATCTAAACCACTTACATGTAATCTAAATTCAGGAGGATAGGAAGCTCCAGTATTTTTATTATCTAAACAACAGTTCTTTGATAGTTTATCAGTAAATTAACAGTACACAATCATAAATTGCACCTGGATGGGGTCAGGTAGTCTGTGCATACAAAAATGTAAAAAAAAGTGATGTTTGTACATGAAATTTATGTAACAATAAATAAATAAACACTATGTATACTGTTGGTGATACAGAAGCCAAAAACATACATTTTGAAATGTTTTTCTTTTACCTTTCTGTCTATGTATCACTCAAAAACTAACAAACAGAATTAAAAACTTTTACATCATGATACCATATGTCATGGATTAAACTGATCTAGCAAATGTTAATAATGAAGTTTAAACTGATGACAAGTAGTCAATGCCAGGTAGTTCGTATTAAATTATTATTTACAGTGATGTATTATTCTCAGATCAGAACAACAGCTTGAAGTCAGATAAAAATTTGAGAGTTTATTAGATTTTTGTTCCTGAAACAATTGGCTGCAGAAAAAAAAGCAGTTCATTCAATAATAAAGCATTCAATAACTAACAGATATTTCAATATTTCTTGTCGAACACATTATCTTTGTTATACCTTTAAAATCATGAGAATGCTAATTTATTACTTTTTAATCATCCACTGTGTGCCACTAGCTTCAAATTTAACTGTTTTTATGATACACTAACATTTTTTCTAAAGTTATTGTACCATAATTTAATTGATAAAAACTGATACAGTCCACAAGATAAGTGCCACAATGGCTCAATTTCTTAGTTACACAGAAAAATATTTGTTTTTTTTATGATTATACAGTGAAGGAGGAAGTGCTGGTTGAAGACGCAAAGTGTAAATACAGATAATAAAGGATAGGGAAAATAACCAATCACTCAACAAAGCTGAAAGACAAAGAGCTATGATGAACAAACAGAAGATGAGATGAACACAATTGTACAATATCTTGGATCTTATTCATCCACAGAGGCGTGAACCATTTGACAAGGGAGGTAAATACAAAGTTATTACAAACAATTTTCAGGAAAAAAAACATCAGTGCATATAGTAAAACTGACATAGTAATAACAATATTGTTTTATTACATAAAAAACATACAACTCATGTATTAAAAATGCTTGATATGTGTGCACCTATTACAACTTCAAAGTCCCTGCAAAAAAGCCAAACATCAGTGGTGGTTAACATCTGTCAAAGCTTGAAGCAACATTAGATTATAAAGTTTCATTGTTATGCACTTTTCACTTACCACAGATGAAGGCAGGAGGGCTGCACGAACATGAAAAAACACACACTTTACAATCTTTCAGTTTAAAAACCTTATTCATGTATGTATGACAGAGCCATTTTGAAGTATGCACGTGCTTATGCCATAGCCTGCTGCATGACTATTAGGAGAATAGGGTGGGAGAAGTAGAGATGGAAACTATTCTGAAGTGAACTATCAATAACACTCTGTAATATATATATATATATATATATATATATATACGGCCTGGTAGCTCAATGGTTAAGACGTCTGATGGAGATCGAAGGACCCCCCCCCCGTTCGAATCCCTGTCTCTACGACAATTTTCATAAGCCCATAACCCAACCTTCACCTCTGGCACAGCTTGCTGCGTAATGTGAAGTACACCAGAATGCTTCCATGGTCTTCTACATGGCTAACAAACTAGTCGTGTGCAAATTGTAGTAGGATGATCAAAACAGGTCACCCTATACAATTTTAATTATTATAGTACTGGCAATGGCAAATATTATAAGGAATATTCATGTGTGTAAAGTTTCGACTTGGTAGCTAGCTGGATGAGCGAAGCAGTATTCTATACCTGGCGACCAGACAATGAATGGACCACTCCCAGATAACGAAGGGTGAGCATCTACTGACACAGAGACCTTGTATTCCCTAGAGTGCAGTATGTCAAGGGTGAGGGCTCCATAGAATAACAGGATGCCAGCCTTGACAATGGACATTGACTTTCAAATGGCGGGTAATTTTCAAAAGGTATACTCCAGGGTTCCCACTCTTTAATCAAAAGAAAAATTAAGGCCTTTTGAAGGCAATTTGCTCATATTTTTTAAGGCTATATTTAACATATATTAAAATGTTATGAAAAACTAATATGCAACTTACAGCAAAGAAATTAAAAAATGCATGTTAAGATTATGATGAAATAAGCTTTAATCGAGTTTATAAATTAATAAATTTACTTTTGTTTTCACACAATACAGGGAATATTGAAACTTTTTCCCTTTTCATATATTAAACATAAACCAAAAAAACTACTATACCCCAGAAAACTGACAAGGGCAAAAAGAAACATTTTCACCTTAGTAATAAGAATTTCTAACATAATATTGAGTTTATTTATTTGTGTGTTCGTTATATATGTTCGTCTCTCGTCGCTGCCTTCAACTTTGGTGAGTGATGAGTCATTTTCCCTTTCCTTGCAATAACATATAAATATATATTTTAACTTAATTTGTTTTTATACATTATAGCACATTAGCAGTTACATCATAAAAAGACTGACAAATTGTCAGTTCAATTACTTATTAGATTTCAGGTATAATGTTGAATGAGGAAGACTCACCCCCCCCCCACCCCGTCTTTTTTTTTATGAAAGCTACATGTAAAAGACCCGTTAAAGATGAAACATTTTCCATAGGTTTAAGAAATAGGTTAAATAAAACTTTTTCAACATCTTTCGAGTTACAGCAGTAGTTCCTATTGGGCATAATTGATCAAATATTTTCTTATATGAGTAAAGTTTACTTACCAGATGAGCTACAACATGTTATAAGGGTAAACATAAAACATACTGGTAAGAGTTGATAGTATGTATGCAGGTTAAATAAAAAAATATACACTATTTTAAATGATATTTTTATAGTTTCACATTGTTTAAAAACAAAGGTCAATTCTCTTTTAAATCTTTCAATAGAGCCTTAATTTTACTTTCAACATCCTCAAATTCAGCTTGGTACTCTTTGCATTTTTTTTTCTCTTCCAAGTACGCAATATACTTTTGACGAGCCATAACTGCATACATCCTTAACTTCTTAGTTATTAACACCTTATTTTTGCTGTTTTTGAAATGTTGAATGACTAATCTTTGAGCCACTAAAGACTCTTCTTTTAAATTTTAAACTTCCAACTGCTTGTTCATAGAGAAGCCTCGTTCAACATCTGCTTGTCCATGTGATAATAGCAACAATATTTTTACTACTTTGTGTTCTCTGTTATAATCTTCTTTGCCTAGATACTTCTCTCAAAAATATCTAATCGTGAATGCTCATCATGTGGATTAAATGAGCTGAAGTGGTTCGAAGCATTTGAGGCAACTTGTGATAAAAAAATGTGATACTATATAAGAATTTCATCACAGTCTCCTTCTCCAATTAAATTTATTTTTGACAAGTGAATCAGAAGATATTTCATCATTTCATAACAGTTACTACTATTTAGAACCATCTGTCTAGGATCAAGGCAAGTCATACTTTTGACAACTCTATAATTTATAGGAGATTTGTCCAAATGTGCTTAATCATCGTAAGAATGAAGTCTTTGACCTCCATTTTCATCTCGAAAACTTCTTTTTAACCTTAACATATTAAATGTACACTTTCCCATTTAAAATCATACAAACAAAAATAGTGAATGTACATTAAGTTGTAATATACAATAAAACAATATATACATAAGAAACTAGTGAGAAATTGCCAAGAAGTGTAAGACTCAGGCATGTACGAAGCCAAACTACATAAGAGAGGTTCTGGGCAAAGACTTTACTACTTGCTTGGAATATAAGCACTTTGACTCACACTTGGTCAAGGTCGAGCCAGAGAGAAATCTGCCGATCGGCGAGTCACCGGGATAGTGAAATTTATTACGCCGTATCTCGGTGTTAAAAAAAATTAGGCTTTTTCAAAGATTTTAAGGCTTTTGAGGAAATTTTAGGGCCTTTTAAGGGCCCTTAAAAATCAAAATGAAAATTAAGGCCTTTTTAAGGCCCGTGGGAACCCTGTACTCTGTAAACTAGAAAGTTGTGCTGATTCTAACTTTACACCTCATTGAAACCAAGGTCATTAGAGGCAGGCAAGGATTAGGGGAAAGGAATGAGAAGGAATCCAGCCAAGAGCTTTTCTAAAGGAAACATCCCAGCAATCACCTGTAATGATTTGAGGAAACCATGGAAAACCCAAATCTGGATGGCCGGTTGGGGATTTGAAGCTGCATTCTCCTGAATAAGGCCAGAGTGTTACCACTCACCTGCCACGCTATGTGACAGAGGTGCGAAGGACACCACACAATATAGCAATTTCCACATTGAGGAATGTGATGTGTGTATGGGAGTAAGTCCAGGCAAAGTTGATGTAATGGTTACACTGTGCAACAAATTCCAAGGAAGCATAAACTTTTTCATAAATGTGGGCATTCTTTAGTATTTGTTCCACCTGAATTCGAAAATGACACTCAAAGCATCGTATCACCGAAATTTTTTGCACAAATCGCATACATTTGAAATTAATGATAATGCAATATAATATACATGTGAACAACATGGGAAGCTCAGAAGCTTGTGGTAAACAGTGAACTGTCATGTTGCAAATGATGCTACCTGTCCGTTACTGTGTTGGGTTTGTGGAAGGAATTACATGTTGCGTACAATGTCTACCAGATGCTGTGTAAACTCTCTACAGTTTTTGTTATATTTGTGGTGAACTTGTGATGAAAAAAGACTGAAGAAACATTACTGCTTTCGTGAAAAAGGTCTGCTATGCCAATTTCAGAATGAAACTAGGCGACATTAATAAATCATGGAATTCATAAGTCATGTGTGTTGTGTATGTAGAAGATTCACGATGGTGGGCGGCAGAAAAGAAGAAATCATAACAATTTGGCATCCCTATAGTCTTGCAGGAACAACAGAATCATACAAACGACTGCTACTTCTGCTCTTGTAAGTTAGCTGATTTCAACAAGAAGGCTATTGAGTACCTGAACAACATTCACTCAGCAATTTGTCCTGTTCCACATGGCCCGGGGCGGTGTAACGGTTAGCGTTCTCGCCTCGCATTCGGAGGGCGGCGGTTCGAATCCCCGTCCGGGCATCCAGATTTGGGTTTTCCATGGTTTCCCCAAATCACTCCAGGCAAATGCCGGGATGCTTCCTTCAAAAGGCCATGGCCGAATTCCTTCCCATTCCTTGCCCCCATCCTTGCCCCCCATCCTTGCCCCCCATCCTTTCCCATCTCTAAAGACCTCGATGTTAAAAAGAGACGTAAAGCAGTTTAAAAAAAAAAAATATATATATATATACCTACCACAACATCTGCAGACATTAGATACAGACGACAGTGATGATGTAGGTACCATGCAGAAGACAGATAATAGTTAGTTTGAAGTAGGGACAGATGAGAGCCCTCTTCTGTTCACTCAACCAGATCTGAATGATTTAAGTCTGTAATCTAGGACTGGCAAAGAATAAAGCAGAGCTTCTATGTTCAAGACTGCGTGAAAGATATTTGTCAGTACCCGGTATGTCCCTTACATTTTACAGAAAAAGGGACGCGATAGTCACACAATTTTTTTTTCAAAATGACTTGTTAGTGTACTGCAATGATGTACAAGGTTTGATGGGTCAGTTCAACATTTCATACCCACCCGGTGACTGGAGACTGTACACATGAAGGTATTGTAGTCCTTGACGACTCCTGAGCATGAAATTGTCGACTTCAATCCATCATTTTCTTTGCATATAACCAGTGGTGTAACAACAGGGTGGCAGGATGGGCAAAATGCTACGGGACCTACTGCCGGAGGTGGCCCCCGACGACCAGCCAGAGAGGCCCTCTGGTCCAAGATCCACCAGGTCACCAATCCAACACGAGAGAGGGTCCATCTGTTGAAGTTGCCATTGACCCCAACCAGTGTAGTGGAGTTTCACCGCTGGCATGAAAATTTGATACTAAATGTATGACCTTTTTATCCTTCCATTTCCAGTAGCAAATACCTAGGTTTGTAAATTCATCATCACAATCTCCTCTTTTTAGTTTTCCATCAGCAGATTGTGAGAAAGTCCCTTGCAGTAGGGTCTGATTCTCCCACAAACAAAAGTTTTTTCAGTTTTTTAATAAAGAAACTGATGAAAAATAATGATAATACTAGATAACATCGTCATTGCTCCATTTTTTCAGTCAATTCTAAGACCACTCTTTGACCTAATGAGTAATCTGAGAACATTCCAGTCATTTCTTCATTTTTGCCTTGATAAATTATAAACTTCTATGAGAAGAACTGATAAATTATAAACTTCTAAGAGAAGAGCTTCAATCAGAGCGTATTTCATAAAAATATCCATTTTAAAATATCTAAAACAATGATAAAACCAATTGTATACTTGCTAAATCTATTGACCAATAATCTGTATAAAACTACCCAGAACTCCCTGATGGTACTTATAAGTCCACGTTGGTTTTTCTAGATTATTTAGTAAAGAAACTAGAAAAACATATTTTATAGGTAAAAAATATATGGTTAAATGTTCAAACTAAAAAAGTAATAACAGAAATTGACACTTACCAAGTAAATTATCATCTAAAAATTCATTGTAATATACCACTTGTTACTTTGGTCAGTATGCTGTCAAGCCCCAACTTAGAAAATTAATTTCTCGGCAATTTCACGCAGAATTTAAAAATAAATGTTGTCATTGTCTGACCTAATCATACAACAATACATCAACAGGCTTAACAATGCAGTGGACACTGGTATTGTCGAATTATATGGTGGTAAATACAGTGGTACTTATAAGCACCGTCAGGGAGGAAAGGGTTAAAAGAGCTGCAAACATACAAACATATAGCAAATCAACAGCAAAACACTCTTAAAGTAGTTTGCAAGTAGTTTCAGGTTAGGGATTGGAATCCACCAAAGCGGGATCCCACAATCCCGTGGGATCCCGCAATATTAGACAGCCTGGCAGATCCCACACAAAATTAAGTGGATCCACAATCCGCAAAATGTGGCGAAAACGTGTGTCAGTCTAAGTGACCTGCTGCCCCACTCAGTCTCTATAGGATGTATTGCACTGTTTGGCTGAACCCTTGCAGTTGGCATTTGAATCGTGTAAACAAACGTTTGTTTTTGTCGATCTTCTTCATTCGTAAGTAAATAGATCCAGATTTATGTATTCATCAAAACTTACATTTGCTTTGAGTACTTATTTCTATAATTTGAGTTATGTTGTGTGTTTAGTATGATTTTCTAACTATTTAATAAGTATTTTATATGTGTCACCCACGTTATCTGAACTACACAGTTAAAGCTTTTTATTCACGGTTTCATTATTTTCATTCTCTGTATTTGTGACAACTTCCTGTATTTGCGGCTGAAAATTTGATTATTTGTTGATACGAAACTAATGTTATAATTTTAGCGATCGCATTCCTATTTATTTGGCAGCTATCAAAAGCGAATTGTATATCCTTTGACATACTGTTGTTTTGGCTGCAGCCTCAATGCGTTTGAAACACATGTTCTTTGTTGAAAGCCACCTGCTTACATGTGCCGATCTGGTTTTCGATTAATCCCTCTTGGGATGATTTGGTCAATCGTCACAATACATTATTTTTGAGTGAATTGCATGTGTCCTTTCAACTCCTTCTTATTATTTTGACTAAAGGCAAAAAAGTTATAATGAAGTCTTCACAGGAGTATTGCCGAATTTAGTTGTCAAAACACCACACTTCGATGGCTGTCTCCGCCGACTTCCTCACGTGTGGAATCTTGTGTTTTTACAACACTATCTGGCAATACACCTGCGAGGACTTCATTGAAATCATACGGCAATAAAGTCTCCTTCCTCGCATAAAAAAAATTAATTTCCACTCTAAAACAGTTGTTACACCACTTAAAGTAAAACTGAAATACTTCACATTTACATCTTGGTGAGTAGTTTCTTTTAATAACAATGAGTCAACTATAAGATCAATGAAGAAATCAGGAGACATAGTAATTTATCACAGAAAAATAATTTTTGTAAAAATAGACCATGTTGTTATTTTTGTGGCTTTAGGGTGCGTCAACAGCGAGGTCATTAGTGCCCTAACAATGACCAGCTAATACTTTGGCTAAATATATATTAAAATACTGTCTGCATGGTCGTCTGTAAAGGGGTCGGCCACACAGACAGCAAATAAAATAATTCACAAAGACAAGACGTGGCTTAAAAAGGGGCCACCAGGACCAAAGACCACACAGCACCTGGATGGCTGTAACGGGCCAAACAGGTTCACAAAATCATTAAAAACACTACATGTCTTGCTGGCTGTTTAGTGGCCAGTGAAACAGGAATTATAACAATATAAAAAATTAAAACAATGCACATAGATGGGTGGCTGTAAAGAAGCCATCCTATCCGTTTAGTTTCACCCGCCCCGGTTCAGGTGGGTCTTTGGTCACTGTCTGCTGAGGAACCGGACCTGACTCATCCACCAGCATTTCAGATTCTTCTGGCTCCAAAGACACAGACGTCTCCGACTCGGAAGACGACTCAATCTCCTCTTTGGCCTTCTTCTCCCTAGTACTAGGTGTTCTGGGAGGGGATGATGAAGGGGATTTCACGAACTGAGTCAGGTCCATCTGTCTAAACGATCTTCTGTTTGTCTCCAGTAATTTTGGTAGCAGGTTGTAATGCTACCACTGTGCCAGCATGTGGTGGTATTGGAGGGGGTTTTACTTTCACTGTTACTGCTGGTGGATCCTGTTTCACTGCTGCTGGTGTGGTCAAAGTCGCAGACGTGTTGCTACCAACGTCCGCTATCTTAGATGTTGCGACCTTAGCGGATTTTGCACCACATTTGCACTGACACGAGCATGATGTATTTGTGCTCATATCTCCAACGGTTGTCTGGGTAGCAACACACTGTTTCCTGACAGGAGTTGAAGCCATCTTAGCAAAGCTAGTTCCGAAAATTGGAGCGGCGAGCGTCTTGGCCTCCTTCTTCGCTTCTGCGTAAGGTATCCGTTCTTTGGTCTTCAACTCCTGTATCTTGCGCTCTTCAAGAGGCGGGGTACCGGAGCAGTTGACGCAAGACTGTGGGAGCGTGCAACTAACACCCGGCTCGTGTGCTCTTCCTGCACTTACCACAGGTTGGATTTCTTTTACATCACGCTGTCGTATGTCCGAACCGCTGACACTGGAAACAGCGCATCAGATCCCGAACATTTGGACTGACGTTCAGGTTATTGTAACCTGCTTTGATGTTCTTTGGTAGAACTGTAGTGTCAAATTTCAGGATGAAGGTGGCAGTTTTTTCAATACTGCCACTAACCCTTCGCATTATTTGAAGTACCTTGACCACTTTCTGTTTCTTCCACTCCTTAACGAGTTCCTTGGTCCCTATGTCTATTAAGTCAAGGCAGGTGACAACCCTTTGCTGCTGTGTAGGGATTTGTGGAGTTCACTTTTAATGATGAACTCCCCGAGCTTCACACAGTAAAGGAGTTGGGTAGCTTGCTTACTGTTGGTTGTTTCCCATTCCTCAACTTTTTTTTTACAGAATTTAGGGTCCCTACCAGACCCTCTAATCCCTTTGAAATATAAAATGGGGAAACTTTTTCAAAAGTTCCTTCCACTCTTTGCATAACTATAAAAGCATTCGCAAGCGAACAAACTTTTCTGTTAAAGTCACTTTCCGAAGCGGGGGGAGGGGGCATGTCAACCCTCACCCACTTCTTAGAACTGGGTGTATTTATATTAGCCTGTGGCACACACGTACTGCAGGTTTTTTTGGTTTTCTTGTGAGCTTGAATTTTGGTCCCACGAGTATAACCAATATAAAAGGAAATGCTAATACAGCAGGGGTGTGCAGGTGTCCCTTAGGTTGCACTTTAGCAAGTGGTTTCCCTCATCACCCATTCACCTCCTTGGCATGTGTCTGACCTTGAGGGTTTTTTTTTTTTTTATAGAGGTTTGTACCGTCCTCGCGATCTGGGTGATGAAGCCAAGATCCCCGTTCTCCTAGGCACACAACTTTCCACCATCACGCCCTGCGGTGATGGTTGAAGCATGGTAGGAGCTTGCGGCGTGGGAAACTTGCGGCGCTCGCAAGTTTCCAGCTCGGGCACCACGGATTCGCCAAACCCGTACCTGGCACTTGCGTACCAGGCCCCTGCGGGAGGGAGCAGGGGGGAGGAGGGAGGGGGA
Source organism: Vandiemenella viatica (assembly GCA_031002005.1). Lineage (NCBI taxonomy): Eukaryota > Metazoa > Arthropoda > Insecta > Orthoptera > Morabidae > Vandiemenella > Vandiemenella viatica. Next base: position 344,608,432 of record JARYHS010013630.1, read on the forward strand.
GGGGAATAAAAAAATAGACCAAGTCTCGTGCTTGTGCAGAAACAAAAAGTTATGAGATCTTGTTCTGAGCGAATTCTACACTTTACAGAGTATATTCACTTCACTTTGTGTGCTTTCTCTCGGTATTATAGAACGTTTATTCAGAGTAAAAACAAAACTGGTGACTTGGTCAATATGCATACCATATTTTTAATCTGATGTGATGTATTGTAAGGCACATAATATGACCTAATACTGATATTTTCCATTTTGATTATTTATTTATAAATTGATTTAGATTTAAAACAAAAAAATCTGAAAATTGAAATATACTAAAGACATGATAAAAAAAAAAGTGTAATGTAATTTTGTGAATTAAAATGTTGATAATTGTTCATTTTTATCATTTAGCAATAAAATTGATTTATTAATTTAATTAACAGACATTTATTATTTAATTTATTAACACTTTAAATAACTATGTTTTCAATATATACCAATCCTGCTGGATCCCACGGAATTGGTGCAAATCACGCAAAAATCCCATGGGATTGAAAACACTGCAGGATTGCAATCCTTATTTCAGGTATAAAAGACACTTAGAAAATAAAGTTTGGTCAAAACGAGAACACATGCTATATATGGAATTTCTATTATTTTGTATAAGATTTTGTTTCTTTCATTTACACAACTGCAGAATTAAAACAACGTATAACACTTTGGGCTGAGAAAATTGTATCGGGAATATATTTAAAAATTTATTGATTTGAAAGCATGTGGGAAATATTTCATCAGAATCAGCTTTGTGAATGAAGACTTTCCTGGCGTGTCGTTGTATTATAATCTTCGCAGGTTCGCTGCCAGATTGTGTAGGTGAAAGACGAGCTTTTGACAACAAATTCTGCCGCCATCTTCAGCAGCGAACCCTCGAAGATATCGCAGAATTATTATTTTTTTTTTTTTTAATTAACAGCTTCAATTTTCAACTCACAGCAGAGCTTTATAGCTCAATAGATTCGGAAGAAAATAAGACACAAGATACAGGAAAATAGAGTCAATAGCTAAAAGGGAAAAGTGTTTTTAAACAAAAAAAATAAGGGTTTAGTTGATTATCATTTTTCAAAGAATTGTGCAAAATTAAGCTACCTGCAGCAAAGAATGTATATTAAAATTAAAGGGGAATTTTTTCCAAGCACGGAGAAAGTATTCATTTTTCGGCAACATTTATAATAGACACAGAAAACAAAAATATGAAAATGAGAAAAATGGTGGTGTAGTGTCTATCTGATGCCACGAAATCACAACAGTAGATTTTAGGCTGGCCAAATGATTGCACAACACAAAATAAGAAATTTAAAAAAGAGATTAGTAAAACTTAGAAAATATCACCACCTGACAGGGAATTAAATTTGCAGAAGTTTAAAACAAGACTCAACTTAAAAGGTCCAATAGTTTAAAAGATATTCAATGTCTAAGATTTACTAATTGCACAACATAATCTAATAGTCGTTTTCAATACCAAATACTAGTAAAATAAGATTGCATCGTACACCATAAGTCGTAGAATTTTCTATAAAACATTATGATAACAGAACCAGCTAACAGGCGTAAGAACTGTAGGAATGATGACAGATTTAAGCTTTCACAACTTTTATCTCAGAAACTATCATATCTGGAAGGAACAATCACATAACAAAATTTAACATTTAAAGTATACTCTACAATGTGTAAAATTTTCAGAGTGATCGGAGATAAAATAAGGCTTAGCTTTGCACACTACCCCAATAAATTGTGCAAGAGTCAGGAATCCTATAAAACACCTTCACACACCAGCTTTCACCTTCATTGTTTGGGCAGATTTGAGTGAGTGAGCATGGGCATATCACATTGCAGTGCAGACGGCTTAGAGGGTTGCCAAACCTCAATACTGGTTGACGTGATGTTTAGCTAGCAAAGAGAGTATATACTTTTCCGTATTTTAGGACATCATTGGAAGCTGCTTATGGTGTGTTTGAATGGTTCAACCTGCATTCAACTTTATTTTCGGATAGGAGTCTGTCTTATCTTAACTGGTACCGAACAATGTAATGAACTTTTGAAGAATATAACAGTTTTAAAATTTCAACCAAGTCTACAGTGCATCTTATTTATGAACAATACCTTTATCTCTTGGGGTTATCACAAGGGATTGGTGACCAGGAAGAAGCATATGTTGAGGTATCAGTTCACCGTTACAGTTTAAACAGTATTCTGAAGCAAACCCCAGCTTTAAAAAATAACAACAGGTTTAACAATACGATGTTTTGAGAATCAATTTCGCATTCAGGAGGCATAAAAAAAGTTTTTTCACTGTGGTATGATGTAATTGTTGAGGGAATTATAGGAACTGGTTTTCACTGTGGGTCGATGGAGGAAGGAAATATATGGAGGAGAAATGACATTAAATCTGTGACGCCGCCTCTAAACTCACGGCTGATACAGCGCAAGCGCGGTGGCGGCAGCGGCCATATTGCGGAACCATACAAATGCAAAATTCATATTGTGTTTGATGCTGTGATTATTTCATTTTCTAATGTTTCTAAGTATTTTTAATTCCATCTTGTGCCATCTAGGAATCTTTATGAAGCAAACGATGTTGTTACCCCAAATGCAGTTTGCAATTCAAAAACACTTGTGTGGATGCATCTACATAGTTTGATTCTGTAGCGGCAATTTAGTGGAGATTGTGGTTAGGTCTAAATGCAGTCTGTACCAGAATGGTTTTGTTGTTGCATATATAAGGGACAAAGAATTTATCTATTATCGTTAGTAATTTCATGAGAAACATGTTAGTGACAAAACGTGTATCGCGATGTAAACTACTTCCAGCTATTCCCAATTAAGCTTACGATGTATGGTAACAAGATAACTATTTTTATTCTGGTCTAGGTCGCATTTCAACCTAACCACAAGTGGTAGTAATAAAAGTGAAATATCCATTCTGCATGTCCACCATGTAATTCATTGTGGCTTTGGCAGAAATAATTTTTGGTCCAGGCCGCATATCAACCTAATCCCCTCAATTTGGAGACAGTATATCACGAAAACTAAGCAAGATATTGAAAAATTTTATTCTTTATTTTCGATTTGTCTCGTCGTGTTACATAAGAATCAATCATCAAATTTGACTTTTGCGAAATTTTTCTTCTGCATTTCAACTAAAGACACCTCACTTTTGATACAGTATATCTCGTGAACTAGGCGAGATATCGAGAATTATTATTCTTTATTTTTTATTTGTCTCATCGAGTTACATAATAATCCATCACCAGATTGCAGCGTTACATTTATCCTAGAGTCCCCTTGAGGTTTTTGTACATATACCCCGTGTCTGTATCGATGCTGCCTAGCCCCCCCATTCCTCCTCCGCCCGGCGTCACTTCAATGCGTGGTGAAGGTCTCTTGTATCGTCTACATATATTTCTTTCCTCCATATGTGGGTCCAGATCATAAATACGTTATCTATGTATCTGAACCACAAGTTGGGTTTAAAGAGGGTGTGGCTTAGAAAATGTTCCTACGAACAACATAGGAATAGGATGGCATCAGATAGCATCAGATGGAGCCATGTCAGTGCAGTAAATCTAGTGAGATATTTTAGAATTGTTGAAGTTTTTGGAAAGAATAAGATGGATGTAATGAAAGATGCAATGGGTAGGCTGTTGGGGATTGCAGATCTAGGAAGAGTTCCAGATCACCAGGGGCGTACCAATCGGAAATGGCGCCTGTGGCAAACATTTAAATTGCGCCCTTTCGTAAATTATTTAAATATAAGATAAATAGATTCACTAAATAAAACAATCATAAATCTTACAAAAAACTTTTACCTTCTGTTGTAGAACAATTGTTTAATAGTATTAAACTTAAAATTGCACCTTCCTTGCCTTCTGAGACGCAAATAGATTAATAGCATTTTCGAAATCTGTTTCTTTGGTGTATTCTCGCTCAGCACTGAGCAAAGCTATGTAGCATAACCTTTCTTGACCCATTGTAACCCTCAGATACGACAGTATTTGGTTTTAGCTTACTGAAACATCGACCGCAACTTGTGATGGCTATTGCAATCATAACCATAATATGAATTGATATGTGTAGATTCTGAAAGACGCTCTCATCTACGTACTGAACAATGAATCCAAGAAACTTTTCAGATTTTTTCATGTTTACGTTTTTTCTTGTGAATACTGGCATTCAAACAATCAATATTTATTCATTTAACTGTCCTCCGTTAGCATCATAGCCATAGAACTCTCAAAATTCTTTAGGCTTCTTCTTTAAATGGTGGCATTTATCAGTGCTATAACACAGTTTTTAATATCTTGGAGAAAAACATATCTGGCATCGGTTTCATGCAGACGACTGAACCTTTCGCTCATTTCACACACAACACGATCCATTCATAACTCAGTCTAATTCTTTCTTAGCAGTCAACCCAGCATTCTTCGCATTCTATTCAGCAATATGTTTTTTTCGCCTTTGACATCTTTCAATCACTACACCTCATTCCTGGCAAAGATTGAAACCTTTCTCTAGTGCATCATTAACCCACCTCTAGGAAGGCTTTTATATACAAGACAGCATCATGAAAATATATGCTATGATCCTGGTGCCGCTTTTTAACACATTAGCGAATACATTATTTCAATATCCTAACAAAGTCAAAAAATCGTAGGATAACATGCTATTATTTAAAAGTCTTGCCTTATTTCTTGTTTCACTTATTTGATTGCCATCGTCTGTCATGTCTAGGAGAACATTCAGAATATCTTCAAGATATTTGCTAACTGGCTTTACTGCTTCAACTCTGTACTACATCTTGTTCTAGAATCTGACTTTACAACCACAGGTGCGGAGTTTATGAGTTTTTTCCAGCACAGAGTGGAACAAGAAAAGAAAACATAAATAGTTTCAAAAAACGTTATAATATCTTGCTTGGCTGCATGTACATGAACCAAATTAAGTTTACCGCAATTCATAAATAATCGCCAGATTATTACGAGGGTTGTTTTTTAAGTAAGGGCCGTTCGCGCGTATAGTCCCGTAGTTCACGCGTATAGTCCCATAGTTCGAGCGGACGCCGCAACAATCCACCGCGCCACTTGCCGGCATCCTTCCCGTTCACACTGATGCCAGTTGCAGCTCTGTAGCTGATGTGTATGCATCGCTGTGCTATTTTATAATGTTTACGATTATTGAATCGCCCGCCGCGTGTGAGATACGGTCAGTGATACGTTTTTTGACCGCGAGAAGCCTATCAGCTGCAGAAATTCATCGTCAGTTAACAGAAGTTTATGGCTTGAATGCAATGAGTGAAGGTAAAGTGCGTCAATGGGTTAGAGAGTTTAAAAATGGCCGTCAAAACGTCCATGACGAAGAACGCTCAGTCCAGCCCTCTGTGATCACTGATGATTTGGTGGCTGCAGTCGAAACAAAGATTCATGAGGACAGAAGATTCACAAATTCCACTCTTTCTTTGGAATTTCCACAAGTTTCAAGATCGGTTTTGTACAAAATTGTGTCTGAAAACCTAAAGTTTAAGAAACTGTGTTCTCAGTGGGTACCCACACTCCTCACAGAGGACCACAAAGGGAAGAGATTTGCCACTTCATTGGACTTTTTGATTCGTTACGAGGAAGAAGGGGATGACATGTTGAGTCAAATTGTCACTGGAGATGAAACATGGGTATCCTATATCACTGCCGAAAGCAAGCGTCAATCGATGGAATGGCGACACACAACCTCACCCGTCAAGGTCAAAGCCAAACAGACGCTGTCAAAGTGCAAGATTATGGCAACTGTGTTCTGGGACCGGCGCGGTGTTTTGCTAGTGAACTTTATGCCACGAGGAACGACAATCAACTCAGATGCCTACTGTGCAACTCTAAAGAAGCTCCGCAGAGCAATTCAAAACAAAAGGCGCGGCATGCTGACAAAAGGAGTTTTGCTCCTGCACGATAACGCTAGGCCTCACACCTCTCAAAAGACTCGGGATTTGATTGATTCTTTTGGCTGGGAAGTTTTGGACCATCCACCATACAGCCCCGACCTTGCTCCTAGCGATTTTCACCTTTTCCGGTACCTGAAACACCATCTTGGCGGGCAGCGCTTCAATGACGACGATGAAGTGAAAGCGGCCGTGAACTCTTGGCTGTCGGAGCAGGCGGCCGAATTCTTTGAAGAGGGAATTAAAAACTTAGTTGTACGGTATGACAAGTGCTTAAATAAACAAGGCAACTATGTAGAAAAATAGGTAAAAGTGTGTAGAATCAGAAAATAAAAGTTTTTTTTACAAAAGTATTTGTATCTTTTTTTAAAAATAAAAACAACCCTTACTTAAAAAACAACCCTCATATTTTTGCTTATTATATCATGAACACCAGCTTGGTGCCCAGCCATCACAGAAGCGTTGTCATAATATTGTGAACGATTCTTCCAGCATCCTTTCGACTCATCTGGATGAAACCAAGAAAAGACTCCCTAACGTGGACTGATTTCCTCTCAAAATTAACTTCTGTGTATCTCAATACTTGTGTCATTTGCTTACGATGTGCATGGTCAGGAGTAAAGTCAAACATGAGACTATAGTATTTTTACTTTCGAATGTTTCGCAATAAACTTTGGCGAACAGTGTTCAACATCAGATGAATAAACTCATTTTGAACATGAGATGAAAAGTAATATGGGGTTATAGGATGATTTTTAACTTGAGTGAGATGGTTAATCATCAAGGGGTCAAATATGTCCAGAAGCTTTGTTCATCCAAAAAAATTACCAACATTATGGGATCTGGATCTATCGCATGTACTCAATGACTCTCTGAGACCTTGTAATGCAAGATTTTGAATGGTAAGCAATTTAATGCAGTGAAGGATTCTCTTTATTACGTTACGCCATATTTGTTTTTCTGTATCGATCTAGGTCTAAAGTTCGGCGTCAATGTTCCCTCTATTTGCTGCAAAATTTCTTTCAGTTTCTTCCCACTGGGTGAAGCATTCACCATGAGTCTTCGCATATTAATGGACAGTGAGCCATTCAGATACAACAGATGCAAAAAGCAGATTTTTTTTAGACAGGGAATAGACTAGCCATGAGCGAATCATTTCTCCACCGTGATTTCGTAGTGTCTTCTTAAACAACTTTTGACATACAAAGGTTGTTTGTAGGTAGGAAAGGATCCTCAGTATTTTCAAAATATTTTGAACCATTTTAATATTTGTGTTTTCATACCATCTGTCAGAAATCATTTCCCAGCAATCTTATCAAAGTGCAGAAGTCCAGTATAATGGTGTATTTTTACTTCTGGTATGACATTATTTTTTTTAAATTTACATCTTCTTCTGTATCACACCCCTCCCCCCCAACCATGTATTTCTCCTGCTAAGTTACTAATGTGTTCTTCAAATTCTTCAGTAGCCTTAGAACTGGTAGCCTCACTGTTCTTAATCTCGTCACACTCAAAATTATCTAAAGTTACATCCTCCTCGTCTTGTGCTAAATTAGTGTTGGATACCTTGGATTTTTATTGTACATGTTGATGTAGGCAACTCCTTAGAACATGTCAAACTTCCAATAGCGGACTTCTTGAAGTAGTTACTTTCTGGATTTTTGTGCTACTTCCTCCTGCAATTTTCGTTTTTAAAACAATTAGTTCATATTGTGTTGACCTTATTGCAAAATGAGAGGGTTTTGAAATAACAAGGAATAAATAAATAAATATGTTGTTTTTTCAAATAAAAAGTTGGGGGTTGTGTTGTCTCCCACACTTTACGACAGTAAACTGCATAAAGCTTGGGTCAGAGTTGTAAGTATTGTATTTTTTTCCTTTTTTTAGCAATTGCCTAGGATTCTGAACAATTTTTTTTTTTCCGCGAATATTTTCTATCTCCAATAGTTGACCCAAACTACTAGGATTCCACATCAGGTTTCCGAATCGAAGTTCATAACACTGTATTGTCCCCAGACTCTAGAAGATTCCAAATTTTCTGCCTAATACAATATTTAGAAGTGGGTGAAAATTGAGTTGCAAGATTTGCCTCAAAGTTAGCTTCATAGTTACCCAGCTTAACTTGTATATAACTATGTATTTATTAAGCTAGTAAAAGTTTCTTAAAAATGCTAAACAACCACACTCGAAGTCCCTGAAAGCGCCCTTGTGCAGATACCTGCATCGGTCAGTAAGCTATATAAAATGTGTTTAACTGTACCTACTAACTATGTTTAGGTTTTCGCTTGTTGTTTTTTTTTTTTTCAGAGCACTGTCCTTGACTGTTATTTAACTTATTATACCGCGTAGCTTGACGATCGCTAGCGACAAATGCAATACAAATAAAATGCACAATTGCACCACGCCAAACATATCAGCAATTAGCCAATGGAAAAAGTATGGCTTGTCTTATATCCCTAGATCAAAACTTGCCAGATTAGGCGTGGGGCAGGGGCCACTACTATTGGCCCATTCAAGGACATATGGACAGAGCACACAATATACCTTCCGATCGTGTTCCGATTACCAAAAACTTACATGATTCACTGTTTACTTACTCCCTGTAGCTGGTTCGCAAAAGCTCACCAGCAATGCACTGGAATATTTCAATATGAATTATATTGTTGCTTTATTTTGATTTTTAAGTTTAATAATTTGCCAATTTTGCTCCCCCCTTTCAGCGGCACCCAGGACACGTGCCCTACCTGCCCCACCCTAGGTATGCCACTGCAGATCACTGAGGCCCTGACATTTCAAAACCGACATTACGCATCCACCCAACATGACCTATTCCAGTCCTACCACAGGAGAAACCTTACCCATCATTGGTCATGCTTCTTGCTCCACAATATACCTCATATACCAACTAACCTGCTGCCACTGCATAAGCTCATACAGAGGACTCACTACAAAACAACTGTCAGACAGAATTAATGGCCAAAGTTCACACCCACAACCCATATATTCCTGTAGCAAAATATGTAAATATCCACTCCTCTACTAACTTAAATGACTGTTTTACAGTGAGAGGTGTCAGAGTTTTCCCGGAATCTACCACTGTTTCTGGACTTTGGCAATGGGAACTTGCATAGAAAAATATTGTGGATACCAGACATGACTTGAAATGTAAAAACCTTGGGCATAACATTTGATAACAAACTCAATTGGGCAGGATACAAGTAGCAGGAAAATGTTTCAAAATCCTTCAGTGTTTGGACAAAGTGATGAGAGGATGTACCAAAAAAGTCAGGAAATTGGGTAACAAATCTTTGGTCAGACCATTGCTTGAATATGGTAGCGTAGTATGAGACCCACATTTTGGTTTTCAAATACAGGAGATGGAGGGGATGCAGAGAATGGCTACTAGATTTGTCTCTGGAAATTACCACAGAACATAATCAGTAACTGATATGACAAAGGAGCTGGAACAGGATTCATTGGAAGACAGGAGAAGGTTGGAATCATGGGAGTGAACAAGATGTATTTTAGTTATGAAACATGGAAAGATATTGGTGTAAGAATTAGGAATAGTGCACAGAAGGAAACAGGTGACCATGACCACAAACTAGCACTCGATTTCAGGCACAATGGTGTGGAAAGTTTTTCTTTCATAGGTAAAGGGGTCAGGAATTGGAATAAGTTGCCAAGAGAAATGATGAATAATTTACCAAAAATGCTGAAGGAATTTCAAATTGAATTCTGTAAAGGGCAAAAGTAGGCAGGTACAGTAAAGGGGGAAAATGGGTTTATAGGAAAATTGCTACCGGAGCATGTGTTCCGTCAAAATTAAATTAAATTCTACTGGCTTAAATCACCGAAAAGACCCTACCAATAACCCATCATTAATTGTTTATTTATTAGTAATTTTAACAAATTATATACATTAGTCTTTTCACAATAGTTACTACCACCACCTTGACTTTCCCCACCCTGTTCTCCTGCAGAAGGCCGTGGTGCCTGTACACCCCTCCTTGCCAAATGGCCAAGTCCTAGGTACACGAATAAGGTTTTTAAACTGAAATATTGAAATATTTGGCCCTCCTGTCTTCAACTGTGGTAAGCGATCGATTATTTTCCCCATCCTTCCTTTTTTCATTGCCACTACATTGCTGTCCGGGCATCCAGATTTGGGTTTTCCATGGTTTCCCCAAAACACTCCAGGTGAATGCTGAGATGATTCCTTCAAAAGGCCATGGCTGAGTTCCTTTCCATTCCTTGCCTCCAGTCCTTACCTTTCTCTAATGACCTCGATGTTAACGAGGCATAAAGCCATAAGCAAAAAAAACAAAAATCTACTACTAGAACATTTTAATGTAATACTTTTCAAACTGTGGAGTACTGTCAGTTTCTAGCTATTTTGCGTAATACATTTTCTTGGAATGAACTGGATAGATTCTTCTCTGAACCAGGTCACATTCGCTTCTGTCACTGAAGGATGTCCAGTGATTTTTCTTTTACACAGACACCCAGTTTTCACAAACTGTGCATAACATTTGTGAATGGAGTTGTCAAAGGATGGATCCATCCAAAATCATGTTGAAAAGTTATGTTACACAATTGTATGAAATAATAACGTAATAAATTCTCAAGACCCCTACAATAACCCTGTGTCGTATTATAATAACTTGATTGTCCACAGTCAGAGCTGCATTTAAGCATAGGCTAACTAGGCTGTAGCCTAGGGGTCTGCGCCACAAAGAGGGGGGCCTGCACCACAGCCAAAGGGGCTCTCGCATAGGCCAGTAGTAAAGCCAAAAAAATTTAGCCCATAAATTTTTATGCCACTGCCGACAGGGACCCACACGACATATATAGCCTAGGGGCGCACAAAGCCTAAATGCGACCTCGTCCACAGTACATTGGACATGGCATTTTCTGTATGGGTGATGAGGAGGAGTACCAGGGAAGTGAAGGTAACGGGATACATAAGAATGGCAGAGCACTGCTTCAGTGCAGTGAGATACTGTGGGAGCCACATACAGGAATTAGAAGGGGATCAAAGGAGGGGTGTTAGATTTTTTGTGGAAATTGCCACACAACATGATCAGTAACTAATATGATAAAGGAGCCAAGTTGGGAGTCACTGCAAGATGAAGAGTGTGCTTGGAGTGTACAAAACATATATTAGTATGAGGCATGGATAGATACTGGTAGAAGAATTAGGAATAGTACATTAAAGTGAAGAAATTGTCTTGATCAGGAACCAAAGCTTCAATTCAGGCTTTATCAAAATCAAATCCCTGACCCAAGCATTGATGATGACTTAGAACCTTGAGTAGAACTTTTCCAAGCATAAACAAAACTGATGCAGGTCAATACGTAAAGCAAACGAAGTGAATTTCATTGCTAGCCAGACTTTTGGAAAGAGTGATGAAGGGATTTAGTGGGATACAAAAGCTTGGTCAGACCAATGCTTGAGTGTAGGAAGGGGTCCAAAGGTGGCCAGCTAGATCTGTTAGGAGACAGGATGGGAATCAATGGGAAACCAGAGGCAGATTATTGATAATTGTGATGCAGTTAAAGCTCCATTGGCAAATTCCATACACATCAATCCAGATGCCGAACATATTTTTACTTTAAAATACTTTACAGTCTTCGGTATATTGTTCATTAACTCCTTAGGTAATTTGTTCCAATCCCTCACTCCCCTGCCCACAAGTGAAAACTTTCCTACTCATTTATGCAATACATCAATTGCTAATATACAATCACATATTGCTCTTTCTATCCATAGATGAAGAGAGTGAAGGGAGTATACAAATCATACGTTGGTGGTAATGCCTGTATAGATACTAGCAGAAGAATTACGAATGGAATACAGAAGTGCAGAAATGTCCATGACAAGAAACCATAACTTCATTTCAGGCATAAGGGAGTGGGAAAAATTTTCTCTTTTTGCTGGGAGAGCCTAGTATTGCAGAAAATTTCCAAGGGAAACAGTGACAGTTTACCTAAAACAATGAAATAAATTAAGATAAAAATTCATGAAATGTGAGGTAGGGCAAGTAAAACAAATTTCGCAAGGGGTTTTTGCTCCTTCACAATTAAATTAAATCTCTGATCCCAGTACTGTGATGAAGACAATGCCAAAAGACCATGGCTAGAACTGATGCAGATCAATTCTTAAAGCACACAAAATAAACTGCATTGATGTATAATAGCTTGATCATGTACTGAATGTCTCATTCAGTCCAAACATTAAATTACCATTTTTATGAACTGAAGTTCACATTTTGGTTCCATTCAGGAACACAACAAACCTAAGCAGGGCCGGATTAAGACAGCACGGGGCCCGTAGCAAATGTGGTGAAGAAGAGGCCCTAGATTTTTGAGGAAACTTGTAGAGCTAAAAAAAATATAATTGTAAGGAAAGGGAAAATGACTCATCACTCACCAAAGTTGAAGGCAGCGACGAGAGAAGAACATATATTACGAACACACAAATAAACTCAATAACCGAAATATTGAGTTTATTTGTGTGTTCATAATATATGTTCTTCTCTCGTCGCTGCCTTCAACTTTGGTGAGTGATGAGTCATTTTCCCTTTCCTTGCAATTATATTGCCTAAAGCAGTTTCCTTTTTCCTTAGTTTAATTAGAGCTAAAAAAAAGTCACCCATCTAGCCTAAGCGCGGGGGCCCCCCTAGCAGGCGCAAAAAAAGGGGTCGCCTATCTAATCTGGTTGCGGGCCCCCTAGGAAGCGCGAGGCCCCTCAGAATGCGCGAGGCCCCCAGAAGACGCGAGCCCCGTAGCATTTGCTACCTCCTGCTACGTGGTTAATCCGGTACTGAACCTAAGACAAAGATGTGTAACGAAATTGCCACTAGAGCATATGTTCCACCGCAATTAAATTAAATATTTGTTATGGCAGCGTGAAGCTAACATCATTGATGATAACATCATTTAGAAGCCAATAAATTTGAAATAGGGTCTCCATGTATTAGATTGGACAGCAACTACAATAAAACAAAAACTAAATTATACAGTTCAAAATGCTGCATTTTTTGGTTAAAGATCTTTACACACACATATGTAGTGTGTATTTAGTACATACACTTGTGTATATATATATATATATAAATTGTATGTACTAAAGACACACTTTTCTCCATGACCACCCATTGCCACCCATTCATGGTTGAGGTGGTAGATAGCCCTTGGTCTTCTGCTGTTAGTGTGGTGATTTGGTCATGGTGGTTTGAAGTGGGTGGCTGTGGGTGGTAAAAATGAGTAATGACAAATATCTATCTTTTTCTCACACATTGAGTTTATGAAATAATAGATTATTATTTAAAAAAACAATAAGTTGATGCAATATGTTCGAATCCACCTGATGGTACCAAGAAAACATTTTTAATCAATTTAATCCTAGCTGAAATTCGCACAAACAAAGAAATAGTAATCACCCTGGCATCATCTGGAATAGTGGCTACACCTATGGATAGCTGAAAACAGCAGATTCTGTGTCAAAATCACATTTAATTGAACATGAATTTCCAGTATGTGACATTACAAAATCATCAGCATGTGGACAAATATTGACACAGTGCAAGACTATCATATGGGACAAAAACACAATGACCACCTGAATAGAACACTTCAGGACTTACGACACAACAAATTTCATGGGAGCTGTATTACTAATATCGTAAGGCAATTTTTGTCAAATGCTGCCTGCATCCAGAAAGTAAAGCCAGCGGATAAAATAAATGCTTGCTTCAAAAAGTCGTTCATATAGCAGCATGTAAAAATAATCAAATTAGCAACAAATATGAGAGCACAAATCTCAGGAGATGAAAGGGCAGAAGAATTTGCCAAAAACCTGTTTCAAACTGGAGAAGGCACTTATACAAAAGACGAAAATTTTGGCCAAATCAAACTGATAAATGCATTGTGTAACATTGTTGAAAGACCTGAACAACTCATAAGTGAAATATACCCACACATCATCGAAAATTATATTAATTCAGAATGGTTATGGAAGTGACTTATGCTAGTGATGAAAAACGAAATTGTAAAGACATCAATAGAATGTCTAGGAGATGACCCAGGGAAGAGAAAACTTATATGTCAATCGATATCATGAATGATTAAAATGAAAAAGTAAATTTTCATATTGAATTTTTTAATTTGTTGAATGTTCCAGGAATGCTGCTACATTGCCTCGCATTGAAGGTTGATTCGCCAGTCACTTCACAACCACAGAATAACATCATTAAATGTGTAATGACTGGCAAAGAAAAAAAGGCAGATGGCATTTATGTTGCAAATACCTTTAATATCAACTGTGCTGCCATTTGGTTTTAAGCAATTGCAATTCCCAGTAAATTTGGCTAACAGCATCACCATCAACAAAGCACAGTGCCAAACATTCCGATATTGTGGCATTGGATCACCTCAAAATTTGTTCATTTATAGTCCGAACAACAAAACTACAAATACAGTCTATAAGTAAGTTTTGTCAGGAAAAATTCGAAAAAGTATATCTAAAAAAAGTAAATATATATATATATATATATATACAATAAAAATAAATTTCTTATTAAATTAAGTAACTTTTTAGTCTGACCTGTTTTTTTTTAAAAAAAAAATAGTAATATTTTATCAGATGGTTATTTAATCTTATTTAAATGAGCAATTCTTGTATATAAATCTGGGTGACCGATCTTCGCTCAGCATCTTTTAATTTCTGTTCAGTATGCAAGATTTTATCAAAATCCTTAGAGAAGTTTGTGGGAAATTAATTTTATCTATTTATAAGAGATTGGACGTATTAAACATACAGACAGTATAAAAACCTAACCTCAAGGTTGGTTGGATCCTCCATAAGGAGGCATACTAAGCCATTGTATCATAGGTTGGAGGGCCAGTTCCTTTCCTCGGAGACCTACAATTTAACGTAGAATCCGAACCACAGCACGCCTCAGCATAGTTCATATGATCCAATACAAATTTTAAAAATTCTTGCCCCCACCTGGATTTGATCACGGGATCGTAGCCAGAATTTTTTGAGAGCTAGCGCAGTAACCATTTTTTTTCCCACTAATTACATTTGAGCTGTTAGACCACTCCATATGCCAAAATATACGATTACGGACATTACTGGCTATGCGTTAATAGACATCTAGAGCCGCCTGTGACGTTTTTATAGTAAGAATTTGGCGTGGCAGCTTTTTTCTTTACTCAAAATCCACTAAGCATCATAGATTATCAGTAGTCATTCTGATCTAGGTTGCAATTTAACCTAAACACAACAAGATTAGGCACATTGCTGACTTAGTGACAATTGACGTCTCGAGCCACGTGTGACGTCATTACAGTTGGAATTCGTTACGGCAGCGCCCTATTCACTGAAAAACTATGATACACCATGGAATATTAGTCTTCATCCAGGTCCAGGCTGCATTTAAACCTAACCGCACCCTCCGCTAATACAGCTACATGAAAATCAACATTAGTGCTACATGCGTAAGAGCACGGTAAAGATGGCTGCTACATATTGGCTAATACCACACGTAATACCCCGACTATTTGCATGGTATTACTCTTGTCTTACCTGTTTTGTCGATTTCGCGTACACTTTTCTTGAATACTAATGCCTAAGGAGTGCGTTAATCACATTTCCATCCCGAAATAACATTTTTTTCCACTGGCCGTACTTTGCACAGCAATGATAACCACTTTTTACAATTCATTAATATTGAAGTTTGTGTGTTAAATACACATGTGGTCAAAAAGTAAACGATGATTACATTATAACTGCTAACATTATTTTCAAAGAAGTTTTGTAAAGTAAAGTATCACTTCTGACAAAGCCAATTTTTAAATATTTTCTTTTTAAATGAATTACAATTAAACCTGTAGTGCTAATATTCTCCCAAGTCAGCTGGTATGCAAGAAATATTCGTTTAAATATATGAGTTCCTTGAAACCAAAGAGAAAATATTAGTAGACTTTCTGGTACCTTAATTGTCTACGAGATGGCGTTAGAGCTTTTTTATGAGATACGAAGAGCAAAAATTGTTCGTATTTTGTAAAATTGGGTTTTTGCTGCGAAGACAACTATTTAGGTAACCTTAAAAAAAAATTATCTAACTATCAAATTTCATCAAAATCGTTAGAGCATTTCTGAGTGCTAATATATATTTATACTAGACGACCCGTGCGACAATTTCGTGAATAAAATGCGATGAATAGTGAGGATGAATGCTTGTAATATAATAAAAAGTAGAGCCATACTTCTGTAGCATATATTTATTATTTTAGTGTAATACGTACGCATCAAAATATTTACAACATATTACGAAACGGTCAGGAAAATTTAAAACTCTGTATTTATGACAAGCTGTCACTAACCTTAACAGAATACAACCAAGCTGAACAAAATGCACAAAACATATCAACATCTCTGTGATATTTGTTGCTGTGCGAATAAAATGTTTACATTGGAATTGTATAGCAAAACGAAAGTGTTTCCATAACAGAAAAAAATATCCGAAAAGCTAGTTATTAAATAAAAAAAAATTTCTTGACATCTCTGTGATATCTGCTGATGCAATCTAGGGACTTGGCTCTGAACATTCTTACACGCGCTACCACTTTAAGCACCAAATTCCAAAAAATTCTTTCTTAATTTATGGTTTTACCTAACTGGAGACCTTAATCTTTAAAACGAAATGATATTTATCGACTACAGCTAGGTATCGAATAATAATAATAATAATAAAACACGCTGCAGAAATACAATTGATACTTTTGCCCTTTAAGGGTCGAATTCCAAAAAAAATATTTTATCAAATATGGTGTGACCAAATGATACCTCATGTATCGATTTCGGTTAGTTATCAACCTAGGTAAAAAAAAAAAAAAGTCCTTGAAATGATGATATTTTTGCCCCTTAAGGGTTGAATGAATTTGGAGAAAGTTTTTTCTTAAAATATGATGTGACCAAAGCGGATAATTGAATATTTAAAACTATACCTCACATCTCATTTATTAATTTCAGTTGGGTATCAAGGAAAATAAATAGCTGTTTTTTTTTTAATATTTTTTTTTTTTTTTTTTACCTGCTTAACGTCTCTCTAACAGCGAAGTATTTAGAGATGGGAAAGGATGGGGGGCAAGGAATGGGAAGGAATTCGGTCATGTCCTTTTGAAGGAAGCATCCCGGCATTTGCCTGGAGTGTTTTGGGAAACCATGGAAAACCCAAATCTGGATGCCTGGACAGGGATTCGAACCACCGTCCTCCCGAATGCGAGGCCAGAACGCTAGCCGTTACACCACCACGCTAGGTAAATAGCTCGTAACAGAAAAATGCGTTGTAGAAATATTAATACTTTTGCCCCTGAGGTTAGAATTTTGAAAAAATATTTCTTAAAATGTGGTTTAACAGATCCTAAGACCTTAGAAGACCTCAATCTTAATGATATCTCATTTATCATTTTGTTTAATTATCAGGGGAGATAAATGGCTCGAGACACAAAAAAGGCATTTTAGAAATACTGATATTTATGCCCTTTAAGAAATCAATTCAGAAAAAAAAACAGTTCCAAAATGTGATGGTACCACAGAGGGAACCTTAATTTTTAGAATGATACCACATTTATCTAGTTCGTTTACATATTAATGGAGATAAATGGCTCGTGACACAAAAATGCACTGTAGAACCATTTATACTTTTTCCCCTTAAGGGTTGAATTCTAAAAACATTCTTCCTTAAAATATGATGTCACAAAGCTAAGACATTACTCCTTATAATCTTACTTGATTTATCGATTTTGGGTAGATATCCAGGGAGATAAATGGTTTGAGACACAAAAAAACGCATTTTAGAAAAATTGACATTTTTGCCCTTTAAGGGTCGAATTACGAAAAATTCCTTTCTTAAAATATAATGTTACCACGGCGGAGACCTTAGTCTTTAATATGATACCTCATTTACCTATATCGGTTAGATATCAAGGCAGATAAACAGCTCGTGACACAAAAATGCGTTGTAGAACCATTTATACTTTTTCTCTTAGTGGTTGAATTAAAAAACATTCTTCCTTAAAATATGATGTCACAAAGCTGAGACATTACTCCTCATAATCCTACTTCATTTATCGATTTTGGTTAGATATCCAGGGAGATAAATGGCTCATGGCACAAAAAACGCATTTTAGAAAAATTGACCTTTTTGCCCTTTAAGGGTCGAATTAAGAAAAATTCCTTTCTTAAAATATAATGTTACCATGAAGGAGACCTTAGTTTTTAATGTGATACCTCATTTATCTAAATCGGTTAGATATGAAGTGAGATAAACGGCTCGTGACACAAAAACGAATTGTAAAAATATTGATACTTTCGCCCTTTAAGGGTAGAATTCCAGAAAAATCTTGTCTTAGTATATGATGTCACAAAAGCGTAGGTCTCAATCTTTAAAATGATACTTCATTAAACGCTTTCAGGTAGGTATCGAGGGCAATAAATGAGCCGTAACACAGAAAACAGCATTTTAGACATATCAATATTTTTGCCCTTTAAGGGTCGAATTCTGAAAACTTTCTTTCTTAAAATATGATGTAATCAAAATGAAGACCATAAGCTTTAAAATTACACCTCATTCATTGATTTTGGCTAAGTATGAAGGAAGATACAGGCTTGTGACAAAAAAAACCTTATAGAAATAATATATATGATACAAGAATTGCTCATTTAAAGATATAAGATATATATATTTTGGATGTTGGAAATGGCTCTATCGAGTTGGATGAAATTTCATATTTAGATAATATTTTGTTTTTTAAGTTTATATAAATAGTTGTCTTCATTACAAAAATCCAATTTTACAAAATACGAACAATTTTTGCTCTTGTTATCTCGAAAACAGCTCTAACGCCACCTCGTAGACAATTCAGGTACCAGGAAGCCTACTAACATTTTCTCTTTGGTTTCAAGGAACTCATATATTTAAACGAACATTTCTTTGGAAGAATGCTAGAGTTCGGAGCACGTACCAAGGCGGGTGGGCTTCGCGTTCTGCGCAGAGAGAGAGAGGAGATGTGTTGCGACGCTGCCAATTTGCTTCTGTCACTTTACAGCGCGCTAGCAGGTTCAGCGAATTGCAGGAAGGCGAGCTTTTAGTCGCGCAAGCACATTTACACACACACAAGCACACACACACACAATTTTGTCAGTATTCATTGTAGCCTCTCATATTTTCTTTCATTTCGCAACATGCTACAGTGTTACAATATATTTAATTGAACGAAATACCTTTCACAGAGAAAACTACATTATTACGAAGCCAAAGACGTGTACATAAACTATGCACCTGCAGACAAAGTCACATAAAATTATAAGTACCAGTAATTAACACTTACATCATTACAGCAAGAAATGCACGCCATCGTCTTCGCTGTCCAATGCAGATGACTCACTCTCAGCAAGATTTATGACGAAAGGTTCCATAATCGTGTCCCTGCCAATTTCTCTGTCGTAATCTTCATCCTGTAATTTTTCTGCGTGTTTCACACAAGCTGCCCATCCAGATGTTGTGATGCTGTCAATTGCCTCATGTGTAAGTTTCTCAACATCTGCAATTTTAAATGTGTTGTTCTTTTCCGCAATATTTGCTTTCACCTGAGCCCATACCAGCTCAATTGGGTTGTAATGACAATGGTATGGGGGTAATCTAACAACACGGTGTCCATGCTGCTTTGCAATTTCGTCTATCTCGTATACTCTGTAAGCAGGCTTGTGAGCGTTGACAAGAAGCAGCAATTCTGCTCTGGTGTGTGACGAACTATGAGGTATTCCATTAGAGGACAACCAGGCTATAATGTCTGCCTTTTTGGAATTCGTAGTTGGAGCTTTATTCACTTGCACTGAGTGGATGCTTGCATTATCCATGACAATAAAAGAGCATGGAGGGATATACGGCAACAATTGTTCTTTAAACCACCTTTTAAAGACACAGTATGTCATCTCAGTATGGTAATCTTCAGAATTCTTAGCCTTTGACGCCTTAAATCAGCTTACTCTGGGGAATAAAGCCAGTTTCTGCTGATCCAGCATGAAGCACTATTATTCTGTTACCCTTGCCAACGGGACCTTTTAATCCACCGGAACTGTCACTCATTTTAGAGCACATAGCCCTTGCATGATTTTGGTTTACGAAAGTTTCGTCTACATAATAAATGCTACACGTTCCAAGTTGTCTGATTTCCTGCATTGCTCTTAAAAACACAGTCCTTGCAGCTACAATATCACTACGTTCCATTAGTAATTTCATGCCGTCATTCGTTTTCTGATACCTGAATCCCATATCTTTCAGTATCCTCAACATGGTCCATTTGCTTCCGCTAAAATTTTCGGCTTTTTTCATACGCGAAACTAATTTTTCTGGTGTTGGATATTTGCCTTCAGCATACATACTGAATATTATCCGCCGCAGAATGTTTTTGGAAAAATCGTTTAGAGCACCAACTTCTTTTTTTCGGTTGTGATGCTTTCCCGGTGATTTGAAAAAAGCTGAGCCGCAGGCTTCAACTGACTCTTTAGCTTCGCTGGCTATTCTCTGAACAGTCCTCAAACCAACACCACAAGCTTCAGCCGTCTGCTCCTGGCACTTGACAACGGCGCGACTCGCACCACATGGTGGCGCGGACTCAGAAGAAGACCACATTTTCAAGTACTGATACACACGGAACACTATTCCTCTCGCTTGTTTGTGCAACACTTGGCGTGATTCTTTACCATCACTCATAATGAACACTATGAGGGCAAAATAATCACTAAACACGGAACACTATAAGTGAAATAAACTGTAAACTTGACGAACACAGCACGACGCGCACAGAACGAACACAGGAAAGCCACTGACACGCGATTGGCTGTGAGTCAAGTGGTACAGCTCCACAGGCTACTGCGCATCCGCCTGTGACCCGCCTTCGTACTTGCTCCGAACTCTAGCCCTACATGTTTAACTGTAAAATATTTAAAAAGGAGATTTTTAAAAAATAGCTTTGGCAGAAGTGGTACTTTACAAATTTTCTTTGAAAATAATATTGACCGTATATCAAACATCAATATTACTGAATTGTAAAAAGTTATCAATACATACAACCAGTTTAATTGTAAAATATTTAAAAGGTAGATACTTAAAAAATAGATTCTGGCTTTGTCAAATGCTATTTTTTTCAAGCTTAAAAAAAATTAGCGGCACATTGTGTCTTCTGTTTTATCTTTGTCTGTTGTAAACAACGGTTAGATTCTAAATGCATAGAAAGCCTTGTATACTAGATGACCCGTGTAAATCGTTTAAAAAGAAGATATTTAAAAATTGATTTTGTCAAAAGTGATTCTTTACCAAACTTCTTTGAAAATAATATTAGCAGTTATGATGTAATCATCATTTACTTTTTTGACCACACGTGTATTTAACACAAACATCAATAACACTGAATTGTTAAAAGTGGTTATCAGGATGCTGTGCAAAGTACGGCCAGTAGAAAAAATTGTTATTTCAGGATGAAAATGTGATTAACCCACTCCTTAGGCATTAGTATTCAAGAAAAAGTCGACAAAACAGGTAAGACAAGAGTAATACAATGCAAATTGTCAGGTTACATGCAGTATTAGCCAATATGTAGCCGCCATTTTTACTGTGAATGTGTTGATTTTCAAGGAGCTGTATTAGTGGAGGGTGTGGTTAGGTTTAAATGTAGCCTGGACATGCATGGAGACTAATATTCCATGGTGTATCATGGTTTTTGAGTGAATAAGGTGGCTGCAGTACCGAATTCTAACTATAATAACGTCACAGGCGGCTCGAGACGTCTATTGCTGCTAAGTCAGCAATGTGCCTAATCTTGTTGTGTTTAGGTTGAATGGAAACCTGGACCAGAATGGCTACTAACATTCCATGATGCTTAGTGGATTCTGAGTAAAGAAAACAGCTGCCACACCAAATCCTGACTATAAAAACGTCACAGACGGCTCAAGATGTCTATTAATGCATAGGCAGTAATGTGCGTAATTGTATGTTTTGGCACTAATTACAACTTTGTTACATGTTTTACAGCTTTCAGGTAAACTTTTCCTTAAAGTGCCAAGGAAGCAGCTAGCCACATTTTCAACCCGATTTAACAGTTTTTTCTACTAGCTGTACTTACCGGTTATCATTAAACATTATCAGTTTAATTGTAAAACATTTTATGTAAGTAAGAAAGAAATATATTGAATGTATAACTAATATGGAGGGGTCTGACAGCTCAAATGTAATTAGTGGGGAAAAAAGTGGTTTCTGCGCTAGCTCTCAAAATATTCTGGCTACAATCCTGTGTTCAAATCCCGATGGGGGCAAGAATTTTTAAGATTTGTATTTGATCATATGAACTATGTTGGGGCGTGCTGTGGTTCGGAATCTACGTTAAATTGTAGGTCTCAGAGGAAAGGAACTGGCCGTCCTACCTCTAATACAATGGCTTAGCATGCCTCCTTCTGGAGGATCCAACTAACCTTCAGGTTAGGTTTTTATACTGTCTATATATTTAATCCGTCCAATCTAATACTATTATATGAGCTACTCTTGTAAACAGATAACATGCTTAATGACTGGGTGTTCCAGGTTGTCATGGGCAGTGATATCAGCTCTCAGAGGAAACTTAAGAACGGCCTACCGCAGGGATCAGTGCTTGCTCCACTCCTTTTCAGCCTATATATTGCAGACATGCCGAAAACAAGATCAAAAAAGTTTGGTTATGCCGACGACTGGGTTCTCACCACGAGGTGCAGGTCAATCGAAACGTCTGAAGAAATCCTAACAGAAGACCTGGAAACAATGGTAAAATATTTCTGTAGTTGGCGACTCCAACCAAATGCTTCTAAAACAGAGGTTACCTGCTTCCATCTAAATAGCAAACTCGCTAGAAGGGAACTTAACATACGGTTCGAAGAAACCATTCTTACCCACAATAAGACACCAAAGTACCTGGGTGTTACCCTTGACCGAACATTGTCCTTTAATGCACATCTAACGAAAATGACTGAGAAGCTAGAAACAAGAAACAATATTATTCAAAAACTATGTGGTACCTCCTGAGGTGCATCGGCCTGCACTCTCCGCTCCTCTGCTCTGGGTCTTGTCTTCTCGGCTGCCGAGTACTGTGCCCCAGTCTGGTTGAATAGCCCGTACGTAAGAAAAGTGGACACTAAACTTAATAACGCTATGCGTATGATTGCAGGCGTGACCAAGACAACTCCCACAAGATGGCTCTTGATACTGAGCCACATACCACCACTAACCTGCGACGGATAAATGTTCTTACACGTGAGTACAAGAGAATAAAAGACAACAGAAACTTACCGATCCACCAAGATATTAAGGATGCCAACATCAACAGGCTTCGCTCTAGAAAACCGCCAATGAAATCGGCAAGGGATGCTATTTGTGAAGATTTTAACATCACCAAAGCTTGGATTCAGGAGTGGACTGTACTCCAAAACAGCAGCTTACCTTGCATTACACAAAAGCCACCAGGTTTTGATTTACCTCATAAAACTTGGTCCACACTCAACAGAATCAGAACTCGGCATGGCAGATGTGCACACTCTCTATATCAGTGGGGCAAGCAACCATCCCCCTTATGCGAATGCGGAGAGATTCAGACTATTGGTCATATTATTGAAGAATGTCCTATAAGATCTTACAGTGGTGATCCTGTGGACTTCCTGCTGGCAACTCAGGAATCAATAAAATATATTAATAAACTAGATATAAGTGTTTAATCTTGTAAAGTTGCAGTGTATATATTTTATCAATGTTCTTAAAAGTATCTGAACTGCCATACGATAAATAAATAAATAGATAAAATTAATTTATCACAAACGTCTCTAAGGATTTTGATGAAATCTTGCATACTGAACAGAAATCGAAAGATGCCGAGCAAAGTTCGGTTACCCAGGCACTTAATTTTTTTAACAATACATACATTGTACGTTTAATGGAGTATACATCCGTATATATCTAATAGGGAGACTGGTCCTCATGCAATTAAGTGTGTAATATATTATGGCCCGGGAAATGCCAGGTATTGCAACTAGTTATAATACAAATAAAACTTCTATTAAATTTTTTATGAGGAATTACTAATTTCAGATTTGTTCCAGTACTAGAAGTACCATGTAACCTATATTACCTCATCTCTAGTGAGTAACTTCCCGTGAAAACATAGTATTTATCTCTTCTAGAGCAGTTTCCAATTATAGGTCAGGTCTGCTATTGTATATTTGAAGCATGCATCTTTGTCAAACTACTGGCTTGCCAGGCATGTCACAGCAGATGTATTGCCATCTATCTGTGAAATATATAACTATGTACTGTGTGAGCTTGTTTGTAATTTATGAGGCTGAGATTGGGAAAACCGCAATCAAGACAGCCCGTAAGTGTGGACCAGGTAACAATCCTGCCCCACTGAAACTCCCCGAACCAATGTGGAACACCTTAACACACTGAGCCACCACACTGGCAGGCTGTAGAAACATACTAAACTTCTTAATTTAATTTACATACATTACAACATGGGAAAACCACAAAAACCATTTTTATGTGGTTAAAATTGATCTAAACCTGGAAAAAAGATATTAACCAACAAAAACTTTACAACTTACCTATCAGTCCAGCTGAAGTGGTTACATCTGACCATAAAGATAAACTTTTGTATGGAACTTTATAGAATTCCGTATCACTAGCTGTTAAATTAATGTCATTAATGTCCTGTTGTCGGCTGAAAAAAACCATTTTTGGAATATTGCCTGAATCTATGAAATCTTTAATCACTCTTTTCCCCTCAATTGCAATAATGTTTTCCTTTTCCCTAATCTTCCTCGATTTTACCGAGAGCATTACTTTGCTGGAAAAAAAATTGAAAACAGTGATCAATTTTAATTATGATTTTTTTTAAATTTAGGTACTGAAACTATACACAAACATAATTAATGCAGGCATGAAAAAAAATGTTCGAGGACATGACGATTCCCTGAAAGTTCTGGAGGCATGTAGGAAATTCTATCTGCCCCAAAAACCAATGAAAGGAAGTTCCTCATCTGCTGGTATTTGTGATAATGGCTGGGTAATGTAAACATAGCACAATGGCTAAGGTAGATAGGTACTGAATAGTGGCCGCGATAAGCTACTAAACCAGTGTCAGCTGAACAGGGCAATCTTTTGTCCAGCGGATGATCTAATCATGGTCAACAGAAAAGGAAGTGAAAGACAATCACATTAAAAATCTCAAGAATAATCGAAGAATCGGCAGCATGAACTGGGAGCTCACTACTCATGAAGGATCTAAAATTACATAGCTCGGGAGCAAAATAACCAGAGACTGCAGAAGTATATGTGTGATAATGGGCTAAATTAATCAAACCAAAAGTATGTTTAACTTCATAACATGATTTTAAATACATCAGTGCAAACATGAAGGAAATACTGAAAAAAAGCCTATTTTGGAGGGCAATTTTGAATGAATATGAGATACACAAAATAAAATTAAGACAATATGGGACATTGTAAAAAAAAAGTAATATGAAAAAATAATCAAACCAGTAATGACGTTTTTATCAAAGAAAATTCATTAGAATCTAATTTTTCAATTGCTGATATATTTAATAAACATTTTTTTTATCTGTTGCTGCTAAATTGACTGCCAATAGCTCAGTGACACAAAGTATGGCTTTTGTCAGATCAGGCTTCCAAGAAAAATTTAACACTATGTCTGCAAATTTTAGCTAATCCAGAAGAAATAAGAAAAATTATCAGGTCTCTTAATAACAAATACTCAAGTGGTTATGATGAGATTTCCAGTAAATAAATTAAACTGTGCTCCCCAGAATTAAGCAATATAGGCTACTAAGTTATCTGTTTAATATATCTTTACTTGAGGGTACCTTTCCAGAAAGTCTTAAGTGTGCTACAGTTAAACCACTCTAGGTGTAAAAAGGGGGATAAGTCATCTGTATCAAGTTACTGCCCTATTTCATTACTAACAGCCTTCTCCAAAGTTTTTGAGTAAGCAATGTACAATAGAGTCTATGAACACCTTAAAAATAATAAGATTCTATCTAAATCACAATTTAATTTCCAAAAGTGTCATTCAACAGAACAAGCTATATTTGCATTCACTGCCAATATTTTAGAAGGTATAAATGATAAATTAATTCCTGTGGGAATTTTTAGTGACTTATCTAAGGCATTTGACTGGGTACATCAAAAAATCCTGATACAGAAATTAGGTCTAAGGCCTAAAAGAGACGGAGCAACTTTCCAACGCGCGACAGTAGAGGCGGCAGCCGCCTCAACTGTTCACACGAGGTGACTTTTCAAGTGGCGCTCGCATACCCCGACGCCGCTCGGCTTACGTCTCGATTATGGTTTAATTTAATTTAATTGCAATGGAGCACAGGCTCCGGTGGCAATTTCCCTACACACCCATCTTCGCCCTATCCTTGCCCTCTACAAATTTTAACTTTAAATTTTTTAAGCTATAAAAATATAGTACATTTCAAAAAATATAGTATTTTATGGAAAGAGTAGGAAAAGGACAAAAAAATTTAGTTATTACTTAATAAAGTTTTTATGAAATAAATTTTTAATTTCCTGCAGCTTTTAACGATTTTTTGTCTACAGTAAAAGTGTCATATTTTTATTGCATTCAATTTTTAAATTAATGTAGATCAAAAGCTCATTTTTTACCAGTGAGATACTCGCTCTGCTTCTCTCTTTTCACCATTTCAAATTCGTAATTGAAAATATCTTTTCTTTGAATGTCGGGGTGCGAATAAAGGACAGGACTGAAATAACCGTAAATAAATTTTAAAATATGCTGTCATTTTTGGCCTGTGATTTTGTCAGTGAACTCACTACAATCTTTTACTTTCTACAAAATTTTCATTAATATTGTTATTTCAAAGTACACATCGTCCATTTTCATACTCATTTTTCTTGTAAATTTAGAATTTTTAATATTGTTTCACAGTCATCAAAATAATGAAATGCAATGTTTTAAATTTTTGTATTCTGCATAAACCAATTGATTTCATAAAAAAAAATCATTTATTAAGATATGCCAGACATTTATCAACGAATAATGGAAAACTATTTCTAATATTATTACTTTTTAACGAAAGAAACACTCTCTGTCACATTGTTCTGGCGCTGATTTTAAAGTTGACATAGTATTAACACACATCTTTATTACCATCAAGTTGTTTAATGGTTTTGAGAACATTGAATGAAAAACGGCTCGTGAAATACGAAAGGAATTTAACTTTAGTATTCCCATAAATTTTATTCATCGTCAAAATATTTTGAATATGTGTAGGACAATCCTCTCCTAAACTAATAAAACCATCGCTCAGCGACTTCCAATTCAGTTGAAATTGACGCACTTTCGTCATTTTCCTTAACAAATTTAATTTAATATCAAAAGGAAAAACAACCTCTACATGGAAATAAATAACTAAAACAGAAATGAAGCAAAGACAGCTGTATGAGTAATCATTTGTTTGATGTTGTCAATTTCAACATTAGCATAACAGTTCGGAACGCAGATGATAAGAATAAATTCAGGAAAAAATTGAAAGAATTTTTAATTGATAACTACTCCTACTCTGTCAAAGAATTTATTTCTAAGGTATCTACAAAATAAACTATCATAAATTATGCTTTGTTTGAAACAAATAGTAAAATACACAATTATGGCAATAGAAGTAAAGATAATCTTCACAAGGATTATAAGTCGTCGTCATTTGTTCTAAAGGGGGTCCGATATTCAGGGATACATATCTTCAATTAGCTCTCAACAAACATGAAATGTCTAGTAGATGATAAGAATAAATTCAGGAAAAAACTGAAAGAATTTTTAATTGATAACTACTCCTACTCTGTCAAAGAATTTATTTCTAAGGTATCTCCAAAATAAACTGTCAGTAGTTTGTGTAAATGTAGTTGACATAATTAATGTAATATGACTGTACATCTTGTGATGTATGTATTATTTTGTTATACAATTGTTTTTCTGTAAATTGACAACTTTACACATCCCACAGAGCCAGTCTCTTATATTGGGACCAATGGAAAATGAACGTATTGTATTGTACACACACCAGATGATATGGAGGAAAGAAGGCATGAAAACCTAGAAACCTATTACTATCACAGAATGTTAAATATTATCAAGAAGGATAAAATGGCAAGCGAAAAAATTTTTATCATAGCTTGTGGCATCACATTCCGACATGAAGAGTCTGTTGAACTGACCACCTACTGAGCGATTATAAATTCCCTACATTCGTAGTCGAAGGGGTGGCTCTGCAACGATAATGACTGTAGAAGAAATTATCCACACATTGTTTGGGATTTATCATTTAATAGTATGTGTATATATTAGGCAGAGGCTGCATAGCTAAGGCGGTAAAGCCCCTGACTGTAGCCGGGATGACTGGATTTCAATTTCCGATGAAGCCAAGGATTTTCATCAAAACTGAACGTCCGGAACGGAATCCAGCCTGCTACCTGATGAGTACTGTGGAGGAACTTTGCAGGGTAAAAGGCGTGGTGCCAACTCTGTCATCTCCTTCTCTAGTGGCAAAGGTTAATATGGAGCTCTATCTCCATGAATCCTGTGGGGAAACAACAATGAGCTGAAAGAACCTTGAAGGAAAAAAAAATTATAGGCAAAAAGTATACATTAATTTCACACTAAAACTGCATAACCAAATGGTAATTGACTGCTGAAGTCACCTTTACAACCAAGACTTCCAATGACAATAGGAATTACAAATACACTGTTATGATTCTTGCACAAATCATTACAACCGATGAAAAATTCAAAGCAAATTGAAGGAAACTTTAGTTTTTGGCCCAGGCTGTATTTCAACAGCTGCAATAAATATAAAATGGAAATAAAACTGTTACAACTGCCCCCATTCTTACAGACTTTAGTAAATTAGAATATATTTGTTGGCTGTAATACATGCATACTTTTAAATAATATCGCCCAAGGAACGTTCCCAAATTTTCAGACCAAAGGACAAAGAACATTCTCAGCATCTACACCATGAGGACAGTCTTAGGAGGAATTATCCTTTTAGTATGAAAATATGTACACACTTTCCTTGGGCTATATTATTTAAAAGTATTTGCATATTATAACCACCAAATATCTACTACTTGAGTAAAGTAGTTTGAAATATGGGCATTTCCACATGAGTAATTGTGCAAGAAACCCATATTATTGCTTACTGACATTTAGTGCAGCTAATTCTAAGGCTTCATTATTTGAGAAAAAACTGAATTGTGGATCTGTAAGGGCACACAAACACTCTGAATTATACAGCAGTTAGTGGCACGTAGCAGACATGTTTAAGGGGTTGAGGCAACCTCTTACAGTGAAAGGTTAGGCCTACTATTCATGGAGATTGTGGTTAAATTGAAATGCAGACTGGACCAGAATGACAACTGACTGATGGTCATTATTAGCTAAGATTGAGGTTAGGTTTAAATGCAGTCTGCACAAGAATGTCAACTGACATTGCTTGTTACACCATTGTGTCTACTCTTGCAACTGGCTTCACTGCCAGAGCTTGGTCACCATGATAAAAAATCTTAGAATAATAATCTCTCAGCCAATGGAACATGTTGTACATTGTAGAACATTTGTGTGCAGATGTTTCTACCCTACATGTTATTTGAATGCAGTTTTTTTCTCAAATAATAAAGCCTGATAAACAGCAATGATAATCATCCAACAGGCAATATTATGGGGATTACTGGAGATCATGATTCCATGAGGAATTGGTGTCAAAATACTGCAGCAGTCAAACACAAGACACTGCTAGAAGTACATTTAACAGTATCATGCTGTTCCAGGATGTGTTACAACCGAATTACTACTTGAATATTATGGTCCAGGCTGTATTACAACGGAATTACTGGCACATGAAAATAATACGTCTTGCAATTGACTCAGTAGTATTATGACGTCATTAGTGAATGTGTTAGTAGTCGAATCAAGATCTCCAGTAGATCCATATCATGTACTTCTTGCATAGTAACTTGAATGGAACTGCCCATATTTTGCACAACTTCACTATAGTAATAGGACGTATAAATTTGTGGCTGTAACGTGAAAATATGTTTAACTAATATTTCCCAATGAATGTGTGTATAAATTTTCTTACCACAAAAACAATTCCTCATAGCTCTATCATAATCATGGCACGGCAAATTGATGAAAGATTCTTATGTAACTCGAAGAGAGAAATCAAAAGTGAAGAATAAAATCTTTTAATACCTCGATTAGTTCTTGAGATATCAACTGTCAAAAATACATCCTCATGCCTTTGGCAATGTTTTTCTTCTGGTCCAAGCTGTATTTCAACTTAACTACAACTGGTAGGAAGAAAACAAATGTGGTATGTAAGCCCTAGCCTATAGTGAACTGAAATAAGGTAGAGAGAAATAGAATGGAAAATTAATCGAAAACAATCTTTCAGTTGATATAAGAAGAAGTAAACATCTACTTCACTACATTGTAATACATAACCATAATCTATAACGGTCTCGTCTCACATCTACTTTGTTATATAAGAAACACAATATAGATATACTGAAAATGATAATGTGATTGAAGTTTTAAAATCTGTTACAACCAATATAAATTTACAGAGCAATTAATAACTAACCTTAATTTTTTATCACTGTCAGATAATTTGACGAACTTTCTTGTGTCAAGGTTTACCCTCACCGTTGTGTCAGTGTTTTTTGAAGCATTGTTACATGATATATTGTTGGTGAAAGTCTCCTGCGAATGACCTTCATTTTCACATCCCTCAATTCTTTCGCTGAAGTGGTGGTCGGGAATAACCTGTTTTATTTTCTTATACCGAGGCTTATTTTCACTTTTTTCAGGTTCACAATGTTCATCTTCAACTATTACTGATGACAAGCCAAACGGATCACATGTATTAGTATTGCTTGATTCTGACAAAATTTTCGAATGTGTCACATCAAGAGCACTTGTAAGATTCCTTGTATTTGTTTCGTTAGACAAGATGTTGTTCTCCAAAAGCAATTTCTGTTCCCTCGAGCTTTTAACATTCTTGTTGTTCTCTTTTTTCACTCCTCTGACCTCCCTTTCATTGTTTAATTTATTACTTTGTCTGTCTTGTTTATCTTCCTCAGATTCATACAAAACTCTCACAGGATTTCTGCTAATCCATGGACTATAGAAACGTTTATCTTTTAAAAGCAATTCGCCACTCTTTCTAACATGTCGTAATAAGCAGAAAACATTTTGCGACATCACATAAACCTTAAAGTTTCAACACCTGTCGTATCTTGCCTCAAACAGACAAAATATTACAGAGAGCATGCATATACAGACAGACTCACAGGCAATATGAGTGAGATACCATTCCCACTTGAAAACCGTAAATGTAAGTGGTTAGAAAAAGGCTGTAGGTAAAGGGTTTAGAGAATTGAATCTGTTAAAGAAAAGAGTGAGATAATGTACCAGAAGTAAGAGAGATGGATTACAAAACTTTAGCCAGTCCATTACTATTAGTCTTGTGTAGTTCGCGAACGAACTAGTTCGGAAGAGCGCTCCCACGAGCGAACTAGTTCCCAGATCTCTCGCTTCTTAGTTCGTTCGATCCTTTCCCGAAGACCAACTTTTGTTTTAGTTTATTATCTAAAAGGTAACACAGTTCGTTGTGGACACATTTCACTGAAGAGACAGATATAAAAATATAATTAAAAAAATGTAACTGTTAAACATTAATAATTATTGCAGAAGTCAAAAACGGAAATTTAACATGGAATGTGAAAACAAAACACACTTTGATCCCATTAACACTTAAAAGACAACTATCAGTAACCACAACTATTATAACAAAGAAGAGAGCGAACGAGCTGTCTTTCTGGAATTCCACAGCGGAGCGACCTAGTTCGCGAACTAAACACAGGGCTACCGCTCGCGAACTAAACTCAGCGGTACCGTTCGCGAACTAAACTGAGCATTCCCGGTCGCGAACTATTACCATTCGCCGCTAGGATTACCAACATTTTTTCGGTTAATGGTAGAATGTTTATTTATAATAACCTATAAAAATGTAGTACACTTCAAAAATATAATATTTTACGAAAGCGTAGAAAAGGACAAAGGATATGTTTTTTTTTTTACTATTTTATTTTTTAAGCTATTTTTTGCACTTCTTGCATCTTTAACAATTTTCTGTCTGCAGTAAAATTGTAATATGCTTTATCCCTTTCAGTTGTTAAAATAATGTCGATCAAAAGCTCATTTTTACTAATGAAATACTGCTCTTACTTTTACCTAGATTTCGTGTAATATTGTTATTTCAGAGTTAAGTTCTTTCACTTTGATACTCATTTTTTCTCATAAATTTAGAACCTCTAATATTGTCTCTCAGCCATCAAATGAAACCTCGTGTTTTAAATTTAATTTTTGGATTTTAATTAAAATCTAACTATTTACTAAGATACTCCAGATTTTTATCAACAAATACTAGAGCATTATTTTTAATATTATCATTTTCTGTGGAGAATTTGGCTTCTAAAGGCTCTTTCTTGTTTTCTTAACCAAAGAAATAGTATGTTTTACATTTTTCTAGCGCTGATTTTAAAGCTGACATAATATAATACTTATCTCAGTCTGTTGGTCAACAGATTTTTGAAAGTTGTGTAAAGAAATGACTTGCGAAATTCAAAAAGATTTTAACTTATGTGTCTTCATCAGTTTAATTCGTCTCCAAAATATTGTGAATGTGTGTTGGATTATCCTCCCCTACACTACTAAAAAAATTGCTCAATGACTTCCAATTTACTGGAAATTTGCGCACTTTCCTTATTTAATTAAATTTAAATTTAATTTAATTGCAATGGAGCACAGGCTCCGGTGGCAATTTCCCTACACACCCATCTTCCCCCTATCCTGCACCTACCTACATTTTCCCTCTACAAATTTTATCTTTAAATTCCTTCAAAGTTTTCGGTAAATTATTCATCATTTCTCTTGGTAACTCATTCCAATCCCTGACACCCTTACCTAAAAAAGAGAATCTTCCCACACCCTTGTGCCTGAAATCGAGTGCCAGCTTGTGGTCATGGTCATCTTTTCCCTTCCATGCACTACTTTTCATACCTATTGCAATATCTTTCCATGCCTCATCGCCAAGGGTCACTGTCATTTTAATATGTCTAATTGTTAGGTATCACATTGGAAGTATTACTGTTACTTTTCCTAATAATATAGGTAATATTATTTCTGCCATATAGTACTTAACTTGTAGCCAATAGTAGAATTATATTTTGTTCATGATGGGGTTTAAGGGCGCGTCGACGGCGGGGTCATTAGCGCCTTTTATAAGTAATGTTTCTTACATGAACTAATAAATAAATCCATTAAAAAAAATAGTATTCTACGAATGCATGTAAAGTAAATAGTAAAAACAGCAGAGTTATTCAGTTTACCCATTTGTGCAAAGGACAATGAGCACTTTGGTTTATCGGCGGCAACTGATCATGCTAATGTCATTTGAAAGGGCTATTACTAAGAAATAACTTTTGGTAAGAAGGTTATATTAAATTATATTTAGAAACGACAGAAAAAGATTATGTCCTAATAAAACTGACATAACAAACAAAATAGCGCGTGCAGCAGCGGTAGCAAGGCGAGCGAACGATCTGTTTCTCTGAATTCGAGACGCGAACTAACGAACTAAAAGAGCGAACTAGTTCGCGAGGGAGCTGCGAACTAAACTGAGCGCTCTTCTTCGCGAACTATAATGCCCAAGTCTAATTACTATAGTATTGTGGGATAACATTGGGACATAGATTACAGACCAAAAACAATATATTACCCCCGTCTCTGCCATAGAGGAAAGAATATTTGGAGACGACGCAAGGAAACCTCACCCATGAAGGGACTCCTCTATGACTTCACCACGCACTGGAGTGAGGCCGGGTAGAGAGAAATGGGGTGCGGAGGCCGCCATATTGGTCGGCCGCCGTTTCGGTCGGCAGCAGAAACTAGGAATAGGCGCAAAAACCTCAAGGGAATCATAAGACAACCTTAGCACCGCAATTTGATGATGGATTATTATGTAACTCGGTGAAACAGATAAAAATGAGGAATACATTTTTTTGATATGGTGCTTAGTTCTCGAGATATACTGTCTCAAAAGTGAGGAATTTCGGATTGAAACTCAGAACATAAATTTCCCTAAGGTCAAATTTGATGATATTTACGATATCTCACTTAGTTCTCGAAATTTGCTATCTCCAAATTGGGGTTGTTATGTTAGTTTAAGTCAATGTTTAGAACTTTTTTTTAAAAAAAAGAATGAATTCTTCAAAAGACCTCATAGCTTCTGAGCTTCCTCAGAAAGTATTGTATTGTTGGTGGTCTATGTAACTTTGCTAACAACATCAGTGCATTTATCTTCTTACCATACATCAAAAGTCAGAAGCTTAGATGGGAGTAGTTTACATCCCGATACACGTTGTGTCACTAACATGGTGCTCATGAAATTAGTAACAACTAATAATAAATAATTTGTTTGTGCCCTTCTAGTACACGCTGCATTTCAACCTACCCACATTTCCATGAATATTGCCGCTAAAAAATCAAATTATGTGGACAGATGAAATGCATCGCGCACTACATTTCGGGTAACAACAACGTTTGCTTCATCAAGTTTAGTAATTCACACAGCACAAATTATCATGATTAATTTCATCGTACACTTTCAGTATAAACTGAAACTGCACTAAAGCATGCCCATTCACTGTATAGCGATGTAAAGTTGACCCGCTTAAATTAGACTTTCAACACTTGTTTAGAATAAGGCTAGCAGTTTAGGTGCAAAGTAGTAACACATGCTGAATGTCTACACTATACCAACAAACGTTTGAGAACGATATCATCCAATTGAGAGCAATGAATATATATAGCGATAGGCTGTAATCTTGAAGTTGTCTATCAAACACTTCAAGAACAATAATTGCAATGTGATTTAGTTACGAAACGTTATTCCAGGTTGTTTCCTATCTTGTCTGTTTCTGCAACCGTATGCAACACAACTTGGCATTATAAAAAAAGTTTTAAATATTAGAAAATGATATGTTCACAGCAGAAAACATAGTGCAAATAGCCCAATGTTTTGGGGTGATTCCTATGGCCGCCACGCATGCGCAGTAGGAGACGAGTTTTTATATGAGGTTTCACAGATTTAGCGTTACTTCGTCTCCATATATTTCTTCCTCCATGGGAGGAAGGTATGTCCTTCCTCCATGCTCGCAGCCCATAGTGTAGGACTGTTGATAGTATACCGATATTATTTTTGAAAATATCGATATTTATGAGAGAAATTTCTAGGTCGATATTTCAATACTGAAATCCGGATATCGGTGTCGATATTTCCTTTAACATTTTCGTTTTCACGTGCGTCTGTGGGTACATTCGATGCAGAACACAAATCCCCCCACTCCACGGCACGCGGAAGAGACGTCGCAATGACGATACGTGTAACTTCTTTGGTTGGAAAGCAGACAAGTGAATAACTGTCTTAATTTCGTTATTTGTGTGGTTTACTGTAACAAGTTGTTTGATGAAATTACGATAATTACGTTATTATGTTTAACGGACATAGTTTCCTTAGTTACAATGATATTTGATAGAATTCATTATATTCTTACTTCTAACACTGTTGTGGAATGAAAAGCAGCGTTGTCATTTGCAGCTAAACATGTTTTATATTGTGAAATAATATAGCCTTTTTTAAAATTGAAAAAACTGAAATACAGAAAATGTTATATATGTGTGAAGGATGACGTCGCAGAATACAGTGCTCCCATTGCCTGATGCTGCGAAAATACTCTTTCTGTGGTAGTTCTACAGAAAACCCCATATTTTTTAATTTGAAACTGATATTAGAGCGTCACGGTAATTTTCAGAGTTTATTCTGGCGATGCACTTCGGAAAACTCGTATTTTCAGCCTTCTTGAACAGGAGCGAAACATGTAAACACAGTTACTAAAGGAAATTCATATGATGGTAACTCATGGTAAATAATATAAATCAACAGGTTAGTACTAGTTTCGCGAAGGTTTCTAAAGTAAAGGTTCCCAGGTAATTATGAATCATACTTTTATTACCCGGCAATGTGGTGAGAAAATTACTGTTTTTACACAGTGACTATAGCAAATTAGGTAGCTAATCTTAAAGGCAAATATTAATTGGATGCTGGAAACACTAACAGTGCTCCAACATTTTGTGCCATAAAAAATGTCCTCAAAAATATTACAGTGACTCTGTAATAAAGTAGATTTTTAAGGTAATTGATAGTAGGATGCTGGAACCACTAACAGTGTATCAACATTTAGTGCTGCCAAAAAAAGTCTTCAAAAATATCACAGTGACTAAAAGTGTATTAAAAGATGATATAATTATCCATGTTTCTTGTTTTATATAAAGTTCTTGAGATCTTCTTTCTGGGTATCATCTGGTTTCTTGAAAATTGAATGCACCTGGTACTGCTTCTTGATGGAATAGAATCTTTGAGCTTCAATCTTTTTATTTGCAGGAGAGCTGGTGCATTGCGTAATGTGCACTGGATATCTTGAGATGATGCTAGAACTTTTTTTCAAGTAGACACTCAGCATGGTTACAAGGAGTGTCAAGACCTTCATTGGCATTTGCTGATAAAGCATAAATCGAATCAACGAGAAAGTGGAGTTTCCGACATTTATCCACCTGATTAACATGAGGAGGATCAGATTCCTGGATGCAGCAACAGCTTTGGCTTCCAGTTCAAAACAGTATGTTTGCTTCTTTATTGTGCAGTTCTGGTAGCTGTGAATTGACTAATTTATTTTACTAGAAATGAGTTCATTCCATAATATTACAAAATGTGTCACTCTTTCATGTGTTTCAGACACCTCATGTAGAATTCCAGAAGAAACGATCAAAGTTCTTACTTGTGAAAACCGCAGTAATAATCAAATTAATGAATTGCTAGCAACCAAGACCAATCAAACTTCAGATCTTCCTCTGTGCTCCCAC
This sequence comes from Vandiemenella viatica, assembly GCA_031002005.1. Lineage (NCBI taxonomy): Eukaryota > Metazoa > Arthropoda > Insecta > Orthoptera > Morabidae > Vandiemenella > Vandiemenella viatica. Next base: position 344,645,564 of record JARYHS010013630.1, read on the forward strand.
AAACTTATCAGAGGAAACAATCAGCAGTTCAGTGTGTGTCTGATGAATGAAAAGCAAATAGTGCATTTCACTGGATTCAAAAGACTTCAGTTTGAATGTTTATAAAACTTTGACGAAATAATACGCTGGCTGCGACGTTCAGAGAATCACGTTGTGACTCCATAGTTGCGGCAATTTTTAATCTTTTACCATCCATTTCTATATAAGGATTTCTATCTACTCTTCATTTTGTTTCTTTTATTTACCTGCTTAATTTTTTTAGTATTAAATATATATAAAACGGCACAGCAGTAGAATTTGGTAAAAAAAAAGGAAATTGTAACGGTAAAAAAAAAATTTTCTTCCTTTTTGATTTTTATTAGTTCGATTGAAGAAGAAACAGCAGTAACGACAATTGTAATTATAACAAAAATTGTATAGAATAGTGTATAATAACTACTTTTAGAAGACAAGGTACACTTTCAGATTTCCTAAAACAAATGTATTTAAAATTAAATTTATTTGTGTAAATTACCACAGAACACAATCAATAACTGATATGATATAGCTATATGTTTGCGAGAAGGCTTGGAAGGAGATTAGCAGAAGAAATAATAATACATGGGAAGGAAGAGGTGAACACGTCACATGCTAGAACTTGATTTCAAGTATAAGGAAGTGGGAAGCTTTTATCTTTTATCTAAGGGAATAATTTAGAGTGAAATAAATTACAAAAGATAATGCTGGGCTCTTTACCTTAAATGGAAAGGATTTAAAATTTAATTTGCAAATGGCAATACTAAGCGGGTGGTGAAAATGCAAGCAAATAATTTACGAGAAAAAAATTAAATGTGAAAGTGGGTGCGAAGAAAAATAAGTTAAATTTGGTTATTAGATAGTCAACGATAACCGTAGCGTCGCAATTTGGTGATGGATTTTTATGTAAATAAACGAGACAAATCGAAAGATCTCGAGGTTTACCGTATCAAAAGTGAGATGGTTAGATTCAAATGAGGGATGGACCAGAAGAAAAATTTAGTCATAGCCATATTTGATGATAGATTCTTCTTTGATTTGACGAGACAAATCGAAAGAGAAGAGAAAAAGATATCGCAAAATCCACTGGGAACTATACGCTGGAAATGCACAATGGGTGTTTTAATATCTTATTACCAGTTGTGGTTAGTTTTAAATTTGACCTGGAACAGAAGAAAAACGTCGCCAAAGGCATTGAGGACAATAGCTAAAATTAATTTTTGACACCATATCTCGAGAACTGAGAGATATTAAAAACTTTTTTCTCTCCATTTTCGATTTTTCTCCTCAAGTTACAAAGAATCTATCATCAAATTGCGGGGCCACGTTTGTCATAGTGCTGCCTGCTTGCGCGTTATTACACCTCGATAAAATTTCTTTCTCAAACTAATTTTCTGATTTTTTACATGAAGTATGCGAAAAAAATGTTAGGAATCACACTTTAAATTAACAAACACAATAAGCACAAAAGTATAATGTTCACCGGAAAATACTAACCGTTGCAGCATTATATTTTACTGTACCAATACTCGAGAACAGGATACCAATGAAACTAAAAGCTTAAATTTGCATTTCACACAAGATTAAAAGAAATTACTCACATTTGGAGCACTGCAAGTATAAAAAGTAATCAAAATTTATAGCATTTTAATCTAGAATGTCGTCTCTCAATTGTAGTTTTGAACAACGTTAGATCAGTGGGAGGGGCGAGGAATAGTATTGATAGAAATGCGAGTTATAGTATAGAAAGTGACCTGAGGAAGGTGGTGAAGGAGGCACAGCATACCAGGGTGGAGCTCATGCAGGTCCTAAGACGCCATGACCGGCCACAATTGAACTCCGCTGTGAGGCGTGTAAATGTGGAAATGGAAGTGCTACTTGGGAAAGGCATTAGTTCTGTGTTGGGGGTTGTGTCTGTAAACACCATAGGTAGGTGGGGTTTCACTAGGCATGGCCTACACCTAAATAGAAGTGGGAAGGGAGAACTTTCTGAGTTGTTAGCTAAAGCAGTGAGGGAGCCCATTTCCAGTGATGATGGGGACAGGACAGTGCCTTTTTTAGGTTAGGGGCTGCTGGTGAAGGGATGGAAATAGATGATGAAAGTGATACTGATTGTAGATCCACGACGAGAACGATCATAGATGTTAAAGAAATAAATGAAGTTGCTGAAACAATAACTGGCTTGGGTAAATCTGGGAAAGAGGAGTCAAATGCTGATAATATAAAGCCGGTAATAAGGGTGTTAATGGTAAACTGTGGAAGTATAATGAACAAAGTAATCGAATTTGCAAACTTAATAGAGATACACGAACCAAAAATAATAATTGGGGTAGAGAGTTGGTTAAAAGAAGAAGTACTAGACAGTGAAGTTTTTCCTGATGGTTACAGAGTGTACCGCAGAGATAGAGGAGCAATTGGTGGAGGAGTCTTCATACTAGTTAGCAAAAACTACCACAGTTCACTGGCATTCATAGATCAAGACCATGAGTTACTTGGGGTAGATTTCTGGGGTAATAAAAAAGAAAAAAATCAGGGTGTTGGCTGCTTACCGCAGTGGAAGAATGACAGATGAAGATGAGGCTCTTGGGGAGAAATTAAATTCCTACTCAGATTTCAGAGGTGAGAATAGAATGGTCATTATTGGTGGGGATTTAAATTTACCAGGTGTAAACTGGGAAGGAAATAAGATTAATAACACACGGGAACAAAGATTTGCAAATACCTTAGTAAGGGAAGGAGGATTTACACAAGTGGTAGAGCAAAACACTAGGGGGCAAAATATTTTGGATATATTCCTAATAAAGCCCGATGATAACCTCGTGGGGTGTCAAGTAACGGAAGGAATAAGTGATCATGACCCAGTTCTGATGGATATTAGAGGATTCAGTGAACCAGCAGCAAAAACTGAAGGGGGAAATAAGTAGAATTATAAAAAGGCACCGATTGCAAATTTGAAGAGATATTTCAGAGAACGTTTCAGCAAATGGAAGGAAGGTACAAGTACAGTAGAGTCAAGGTGGGAAGAGTTCAAGGAGATAATAAGAAAGGGGGAAGAAAAATTCATTCCAAAGCAGAATATAAGAGAAGTAAAGAACCTGTGTACTATAATAGGGAAGTGAGGAGGTTAAAGAGGTTGGTACGAAGAGAACATAACCGAGTTAAGAGACAGCAGGGTAGTAGGGAATATTTGAAACAACTAAACAAGGACTTAATAACAGCAAAGAAAGTTGCTAAAGATGGGTTTATGAAGAGTATTGTCAGTGCAGGAGGACCACTGACTGATATATCTCAAAATTTCTATGGCTATATCAGGAAACTGAGGGGAAGGGAGTGTGTAGAGATGCTCATAGATAAGGATGGAGAAGTAGTTACTGAGGATTTTAAAAAGGCAGAGATTTTAAATAACTGGTTTAGTGAGAGCATTAGGGACAATGAATCAGAAACGGGAAGGTCTAATTCGGAGAACGAGCTTAACAATACGATTAGAAATGAAGATACTAAAAAATTTGAAATTCATCCTGAAGAAATCATGAAGGAAATAAGAATGCTGAAAAAACATAAGGGGGCTGGTGCAGATAATATTACTACAGATATCTTAAAGATAGTCGGATGTGACATTGTACCTTATCTTGAAATATTATTTAAATTGAGTCTGGATACTTGCTGCTTACCACAAGACTGGAAAAGTGCGATAGTAGTACCGGTACATAAAGGAGGAGTGAGAAATAGAGTCGAAAATTACAGGCCAATCAGTTTGACTTCAGTGGTAGGTAAATTAATGGAAAGATTGATATGCAACCACAACAGAAATGTATGTGAGGAACGTAAGTGGTTTTCAAGTAGGAAACATGGGTTCAGGCAAGGATATTCATGCGAATCTCAGTTGGTGGGATATATGCAAGATATTTCAGATGAAATGGACAAGGGAGGCCAAATTGATAGTGTAGCGCTGGATCTTTCAAAGGCGTTTGACAGAGTAAGCCACGAAATGGTAGTAAATAAGGTAAAAACTATTGGAGTGGATGAGAAAGTGATTTGCTGGGTAGAAGAATTTTTAAAAGGTAGAAAACTAGAAAGTTAGTGTAGGAAATGTAGGTATCAAAGGAAGTGGAAGTAAAAATGGGAGTGCCAGCAGGGTAGCGTATTGGGACCATTGCTATTCATTATTCTAATGAATAATTGTGTTGATTGTTTACTATCTGAAATTAGATTGTTTGCAGATGACATAATGCTGTATAAAAGGAATCAAAACGATAGAGGACTTGTAAACAGTTGCAGGGTGATCTGGACAGGATATCTAATTGGGTTAGGTAAACATGGGAATGAAGATAAATGCAAAGAAGAGTCAGCTTATTAGATACACAAATAAAAAACAAAGGTTAATTATGAATATAAGGTGGGGAAAGAATTGCTTGCTGAAGACTTGAAATGTAAATATCTTGGAATTACATTTGATAACAAGCTTAACTGGGCAGGACACATAGGACAGGTGGTAGGAAAAGGTTTCAAAGTTCTGCACTTGTTGGAGAGAGTGATGAGGGGATGTACGAGAGAAGTAAAGGAATTGGGTTACAAAACTTTGGTCAGACCATTGCTCGAATATGGTAGTGTAGTATGGGACCCTACATTTTACGTATCAAATACAGGAGTTGGAGAGGGTGCAAAGAAGGGCTGCTAGATTTGTTTCTGGAAATTATCGCAGAATGCAATCAGTGACAGATATGATAAAGGAGCTGGAATGGGATTCATTGCAAGACAGGAGGAGGATGAGGAGGGTCATGGGAGTGTACAGGGCATATACTGGCGATGAGGCATGGAAAGATATTGCAGTAGGTATGAAAAGTAGTGCATGGAAGGGAAAAGATGACCATGACCACAAGCTGGCACTCGATTTCAGGCACAAGGGTGTGGGAAGATTCTCTTTTTTAGGTAAGGGTGTCAGGGATTGGAATGAGTTACCAAGAGGAAATGATGAATAACTTACCGAAAACGTTGAAAGAATTTAAAGATAAAATTTGTAGAGGGCAAATGTAGGTGAGGTGCAGGATAGGGGGAAGATTGGGTGTGTAGGGAAATTGCCACCGGAGCGTGTGCTCCATTGCAATTAAATTAAATTAAATCAGGTTCTCGTACTTTAGAAAATACATAAACTGCAGTAAACAAAGACATTATATACAATTATGTTCTACTATGACTTTTAATGGAACAGCAAACGGCTTTGGTAATCATTGACATCAACCCTTTGTAACTAAAGCGCATAGGCATTTCTTGTTCTCATTTACAACGCTTTGCTGCGCGGATTTTCAGAAACGATACACATCACACGCAACTCAGGACGGCAATCTAAAAACGAAAGTAGATTGGTGACTTCTTTGTATATAGCGATAATAATAGTATAATAATATTTAACAGGAGCGATAAAGCCACTGGGAACGTAGTGATATCTGCGTAGAAATAAATACTTTCATACCGAACACAAGGTATATGCCAAAACAACATGAATTTTGACAGACAATCTATTTCAAATTAAACATAACTGACTTCACTTCATTATTGTAACAAGCAGGGTATGATGGAGGTTCTGCTGGATGACATTTCCTCATATGGGTGATCGAAGTGGCATGTCTTCTCGTTTGGTATGATTTCATATAGGGTTTTTCTTATTGGAAAATCATCAGTGGTCGGTTATGTGGGTCCAGTAACCCTCAGATAATTGCCAAGTACGTTAACTAATGGATTTTTAGATCCATGAGCTTGTTTAGAGAATCGTTTATTCAACATTGGCAGATCTGCAACTACATGAAGGGCAGTGGTAGGAAACATGCTATCAAAATGTAGGGCTCTCTTGAGAGCTTTATTTTGAAATGCTTGCAGGCGGTGAAGATGTGTCGTGGCCACGTATCCCCACACTGGACAAGAGTACTCGAGTATCTGCCTGACCAGTGAGCAGTAAAGTCGCACACCGACAGATACTGCGAAATTGCTGTCCCCTGTTCAACCATGGAGGAAGGAAAAATATGGAGGAGAAGTGACGTTAAATCTGTGAAGCAGGCTCTAAACTCTCGCGCATGCGCAGTGGCGGCAGCGGTGATATTGCGATCCCAAACAAATGCGATGTTCACGTTGTGTTAGATAATGTAATTATTTCATTTTGTAATTTGTATAAGTGTTTTATAATACCATCTTGTGTTGCATACGGTTGCACAAATAGGCCAGACAGGAAAGAACCTGGAATATCATTTCATAAGTAAGTTGAATTCTAATTATCGTTGTTGAAGTGGACGGTAGAAGTTGCAAACTTTGGAGCATGTCTATAAATATTTAGTCATAGCTCTCCATGGGATGACTTTGTTCTCAAATTTTTGTTGGTGTATTGTAGAAAATCAGCATACCTTGCTATATTGCACATAATAGACTAGCATTACTTTTTAACGAGTGTTGAAAATGAGATTTAATGGTGTGTGTTTTACATTGCGATTCAGTGAATTTAGTATTGTTCTTTCTTTCGTCACGTTGCGGTTTATACTGTATGATGAAATTAAATGTGTTAAATTATGCTATGCAATCTAGGAATCTTGATGAAACAAACGATGTTGTTAGTGCAAATACAGTTTGCGATTCAAATACGCGTGTGTGGGTATGTCTACATAGTTTGATTCTGTAGCGGCAATTTAGTGGAGATTGTGGTTAGGTCTAAATGCAGTCTGTACCAGAATGGTTTTGTTGTTCCATGAGGGACAAACAATTTATCTATTACTGTTAGTAATTTCATGAGAACCAAGTTAGTGACAAAACGTATATCGCGATGGAAACTACTTCCAGCCATTTCCAATTAAGCTTACGATGTATGTTAACAAGATAACTATTTTATTCTGGTCTAGGCCGCATTTCAACCTAACCACAAGTGGTAGTAAAAAAAAACTGAAATATCCATTCTGCATGTAATTCATTGTAACTTTGGCAGAATTAATTTCTGGTCCAGTTCGCATGTCAACCCAATCCCAGTATATCCCGAAAACTAAGCAAGATATCAAAAAATTTTATTCTTTATTTTCGATTTGTCTCGTCGTGTTACATAAGAATCGATCATTAAATTTAACTTTTGCGAAATTTTTCTTCTCCATTTCAACTCAAGACACCTCACTTTTGATACAGTATATCTCGAGAACTAGGTGAGATATCGAAAATCTTTATTCTTTATTTTTCATTTGTCTTGTCTTTTTAAATAAGAATCCATCATCAAGTTTGACTTTGAACAATTTTTTTCTTCTGAATTTCAACCAAAACCATTTCACATTTGAGACAGAATATCTCGAAAACTAAGCATGATATCAAAAAATTTAATTCTTCATTTTTTATTTGTCTCATCGAGTTACATAATAATCCATCACCAGATTGTGGCGTCACGTTTATCCTAGAGTCCCCTTGAGGTTTTTGTACATATTCCCCGTGTCTGTTTGGAAGCGGCCATGCCCCCCTCCCACTCCTCCTCCGACCTGCTTCTCTTCAATGCGTGGTGAAGGCCTCTTGCGTCATCTCCACATATTTCCTTCCTCCATGTGTTCAACATTGGATATAGGAATTGTAGTAAGGCACTAGCTCTTTTCCTAATATCTTCTATGTGTGTACGCCACGACAGTCTACTGTCGAGTGTCACACCGAGGTAGCGGAATGTCCTAGGCCATTGTATGTTTGCCCGTTTAACTGAAGCTGAAGGTCAGGCTGAATTCGCTGACGCGGTCACAATCTTCTGGTAACCATATTTGCTTGCGTTTTGGCGGTGCTGGTTTCATTCCACCACCGCATCGCCCTAGCAACTGTCTACGGCAAGACTTCCTGCAGTCGTAGGGTGGTAACTGCCATGGTGAGGCTGCATGTTAAATATGCCGTATCATCAGCATGGATAAATAAATAAATAGGGGACAGTTTTGACCGTTGGCTGAGTTGGCGCGTCAGGAGTGTAGAGTGAGCATAAGGTCGGTTCTAACACCGACCCTTGAGGTATATCTGCCATGATTGGTCGTCGAGATGAAAATTCTGCACCAACTCGTACGCAGAACGTCCGCCACTCAAGATATGACCACAGCAACCACAGAACGTCTGGTCAAATAGATTTATTAAGATCTCCGAGTGCTAGACAGAATCAAAGGCCCATGATATGTCTAGAAGCACCAGGCCGCAGTATTCCTCGTAGTTCTCATTAGTTGTTGGATGGTTGATTGGCCACGACGTAATCATAGTTCGTGATGGGGAAGAATGCCGGAAAGATCGATATGATGGTTCAGGCACCTGAGGAGGAGACATTCAGGCACCTTGTAGACTTCTGGCAGCAAGCTGATTGGGCGATAATTCTTTAGCAAGCTTGGTACCTTCCGGCTCTTGTGAACTGGAACTATCTCCACTTGTATCCACCGACGCTGGTATGTCTTCGTCTGAATAATGGTGTTGAATAGTTTAGCAAGGCAGTTGCGAACTGCCGGCAGCAATTTCCTCAGGCACATATTATCAGTGATGACCAGGGACTTTATGCGGATTCAGTCTGTCTGAGCAGGTGAGGTTCTCTATAGGAGTGACAAGCTCGATATCGTGCACTTTATCACCTCTGCCTCCAAGAGAGCATGTAGACTACGATTCACGATGGCCATCCGTTCAACGCCTCCTTGAGATGGTTCAAAATGTCTTTCAAACACATCCGCCAGCGTATTTGCCTTGTCTAGAAAACGGTAAATGACACCGAGCTCACCTAGGAGGGAAGGAAGTCTATTCGGTTTCTTGGTGGACCAAGGGAGCCAACGACCAAAGTTTTCCATCTTTCGAGGCTTCCCACTCCCGATTTCGATGCTATGACAAAGACACCTTCAACTCTCGCTTCAAGCGAATTAATAACTTTCTGGTTGCCGGGTGTAGTGAGCCTCCACTTCTTCGCAAACCAGTTTTTGTGGCGGATCGTAGAAAACAGGTGCGGTGGGAGATGCAGAGAAGAAGCAAGGCGAGTATGCATCGGTGTCGTGGCTGTAGTGACATTTTTGCCGGGTCTTTCGAATAATTCAAGTGCGTCATCAGTGTTGACGTCAACTGGGAAGTCTTCCAGCGCCTCCGTTAACAACTCCCTCACTATTCGGAGAGTCGAAGGTGGGCCTGTCCGTTGGCTTCCAGGAACCTACACCATCTTCCACTATAACAGTCAGATCATCGGATAACATACTGTTCATTGTAGAGGCTGCGAAATATCCTGTAATGACCTTGGAAAAGAGGATATCAAGGATTTCGGGATTGCCCCTGCCACTTGGATAGCGTGTAGGTTCTTCAGGTGCCAAAATGCACATATTATGTCTGTTGGACACACGCCGCAGAGGTTTACCTGCTTGATTGGTGATCCTGTAGTGCCAGTCTGTGTGCTTAGCATTGAAGTCACCCTCTTAAAAGCTTACCACGAATGGATGTCAACGATGTAAATTCAGCCTCAAAGAGATGCCGCCGTGGTGGCCAGTAGGCTGAAATGACGGAGACACTATATTTAGCGGTAACCACGCACTGGCGTTTTTTTATGCGTTGCAGGCTGGAAGGGGAATTTCATGGTGTGGAATTTCTCTTTTCAAATAGATGGTGACGCAGCCGCCAGCAGTGAGACGATCTTTTCTATAACAGTTATAATTTGTAACTTCGGCTCGCATTTCCGATATTAGGCGTGTCTTGCCGACAAGACACACATCGATGTTCCACACCTTAAGAAACTGGCGAAATTCCGGAAGTCGGGTACTGATTCCGTTAGCATTCCATATACACTATGTGAAGTCACTGATATGCAGCCATCTATTTATGGTGGGTGGTACAAGAGCATTTATTTGTGGTAAGGGCAGTCGTCACTGTGTGATTCATACTTGTGGTCATCTGGTCAATCAGTTGAGTTAGGATCGACAACATTTTCATTGATTCCAAAATTTTACATAGTCTTTCAAAGACTGCCGGTGCTCGGGTGGTAGTTTGCGTGTTGCACTGAGCGGGTTTTTTCTTTGCTGCGACGTTTCGCGGTTTGTATATAGTGGTCACTGCTGTCTGTGTTGATGGAATAACTATAATGCAAAGAAGAACGTTCTTCCACCTGGCGGTGGAAAGTATAACTTCATGGAGACCGATTACTGACGTTAGCGCTACAAGAATCAATTCAAGGAACTACTACTATGCAGAAACGTACAGGTCCAACTCGTCCATATTCTGTGAATACCACCACCTGACCCACAAGGACAGATAGATTACTCTGTGGATATTGCTAAAATATGCACTCAGTAACTGGAATGAGAAAAGATTTCAGTCGGGAGTCATTGCAGCATATAAGACGATGAAGGCAATTGTGAGCATGAACAAGGCACATACTGGTGGTGAAAACTGGATAAATATTCTTGGAACAGAAGCAGAATGCGTAAGGGAAGAGAGAGCTATTATAATAAATTAGCATTTGATTTCAAGCATAAGGGAGTAGGATGTTTTCGTTTGCAAATATGGGAGTGAGCAACCGGAGCAAATGACCGAAGTAGGTAATGAACAATATACCTCAGACTGAGAAAAATATTAAGGTAAAAAATCTATGAATTGGAAGAAAGTCTGTAGGGATACTACCAGCGGGGCATAAGCTTTATGGCAGTTAATAATAATAATATTATCTACACACGAGTTACTTGCAATTACTGGAGGTTATTATTACATCAATTAATATAAAAACTTGCTAGTAACGAAAAAATCGTAGAAAGTTGTTAGAGTTATTAAATGAGTATTGCTAAGCATCGACCTTTTAAATTTAAATGCAGGGTTAATTTTGAAATTCATGAGTATAAGTCATGTTTCTTGGCATTTTTAAAATGTTTTTTATCTGCTTACTGCTTAACATAAGGCGATGAAACAGTAAAGCTTCAATCTAATATTAAATAAGCAGAAAATTCAGCTAAGCACGCAATATAATATTTATAGACCACTCTATCAGTTAAATTTAGGTCGTCTAGAGTATCGTTTTTATTACTTCAGGTTCGTTTATAAAGTACTAGAAGCATCTGGAACAAAATCATGAATGGAAAATGAGAAGCCTGTCACATGTTCTTGGAGAATGCACTAAGAGTAAGAAATGATTTCAATGGATATTTATAGAGAGGAAAAAAGGTAACTAAACGATGCTTTCCCAAAGTTTTTCCACTTTAGTGCAGGGATAGGAAACTTTCAAAGTAGGAAGAAAACAACATAGTTATACGCATTTCGGTAATTAACTTATTCGTCCTGTCGTCAATTAATGATGGTTACCTTTAAATACTTCGTGCTCCAATATACAGTTCACATCAATACTTACAATTACAAACGTTTAGTTAGCATTTCATACATAATACTGTCCGTGCTCATATTATACTTGAATTGTCCCAAAAATATCCGACCTTCCTTCATATTTCCACGCTTGTGTTATTCTGCGTCATGGGGTTGGTGGCATCCCTCGAAGTAATCGCCATTTGATTGAAGAATACGCTCCCAATGGCCTTTACACTTTCGGAACCAGTCCTGGAACTCGTTTTTTGGTATCGCCTTTAGAGCGTTCGTCGTATTAGTTTCAGGTGTTTCTTCGTCATCGAATCAGTATCCTTTGAGCGGCATTTTTAATCTTGGGACAGCCAAAGGTCACAGGGAGCTACGTCAGGACAGTACGCAGCCTGACGGAACTATAAGACTTTGTGCTTTGTCAAATATTGCTGCACGAGGTTCGATGCATGCGCTGGCACGTTATTGTGATGAAGAAGACAGTCACCGTTTGATCAAAGCTGATGCCGATTTCTTCTAATTACGTCCCACAATCTTTTCATAGCTTCAAGATAATATTCTTTGTTGATCGCCCGGCCTTTAGGGGCAAATTCGTGTTGCAGTTGCACAACACCTTCATAATTATAATAATTAAAAACTCAGCTACGATTTGACAGTGCTCTGTCTTTGGCGCACTTTTATCGGCTGCCACTGAGAAGACTGTCGTTTTGTTTCGGGATCATAAGTATAAACCCACCATTCATCACAAGTTATAATTTTTTTAAATAAATTTTCATCATTTGAAAATTGTCCTGAGCGATTTCAAGGCGAAGAATGATTTCATTGCTCCACCGATAGCAATTTTGGAATGAATTTCACAAGCACGCCAACCATTTGCAAATTTTCAATTAAAATCTTCCAAACACTAGTTTTTGGTATTACAAGATCACATTCTAGTTCCAGCACAGTCAATCGACGATCTTCATTGATAGCAAGTCACACACGTTCGATAATATACGGTGCTTTTGTCGTCGAAGGCCGTCCAGAGCGTGGGGATCTATCAACAGATGTGCGATCATCTTTGAACCACTTATCCCACTTTTTTATTTGTGTTTTGCTCATGCACTAGTCCCAAAATGCCGTCTTCATCATTTCGATGGTATCTGCACACTCCTTTCAATGTTTAAAGCAAAATTTAATGCAAATTCGATGCTACGATTTTCCCGTCATTTTTTAGGATAACAAAATGCGGCGAACGTGCAAGACAATTTGTAAACAGAAACATGCTTCACGTGATTTCAGGCATCCGGCGACAACTGAGGCATCTAGGGGGTTGGTGAAGCTTTACTGCTGTCAGTCATACCCAGCATATGGCGCTAAAATTCTCAGGAGCGAAGATATGACGGAAGGTCCGATACTTATGGAACAGACTTTGTGTATCACTTATACAGTTTCTCTCGTTATTATTTTTTTTTGTGGTTGATTACATGACGAATATACACAAATTCATAATTAATCACACGAAAAATATACAAATCTAAAATTAATCAACTCCCATCTTGCTGTATATAAATCTTAAAACAAAATTACATAAAAGTGCTGACTCTAAGAGCTGTTACAACCCCTCCCCAAGATTCATTTTAAATGATTAAAATGTATTGCTTCCTTCATGAAATTATTAAAGTGGTCCAGAAAAAAGAAGCTGAGTATATACACAAATCATAGCTAATCAATTATAATACTCATTACACTAATGCAACCAAAGCACACAATCCTTCATTTAATACATATATATGTTTACTACTCACCAAAAATATTTGCCTAAAATCAAATTATTTTCTTACAAGTCCACTTTCTTAATTCCTATTTTACTAAATAATCATTTAATTACATCATCTTAATCTTAATTTTCAAAGTCACATCTTACAAAGCCATTATGAGCTATACACATGCCGTCAATCTGTAGATGATAACTGTATGTTTACATTCACAACTGAGACACAACTGTCGCCGAAGGCAGTCAACCCCAACATAATGAAAACCCCAAACGTCACAAGACAGAACTGTTTCAGTTGTTTTAGACATCTGAATCATTTACTTTAGGCATTCTACATCATTCCCTAACTTTTTACCTGAAATACACAAACTAGTTATCTAGATACATTTTATTAACATAAACGTATTTGTATTTAGTGATAATTTTTAACCGATCTCTATTCATAATACAGTTTGAGGGCTTCAACATTATATACACCTATATATTTACCACTAATTAGAGTTACTTCGTGGTGTAGAAACTATCTTGAAACAAGCGTCTAAACTTACGAATCTCTTGGCGGTGAGCTGGTGATTTACTATGGACTTCAACAAACACCAAATCTCCAACTTTATACTCTGTACAGCTTTGACCCTCATCATGTTTGCTTTTTCTAATTGCTGCCTTCTCCTTTAAATTTTTAAGAGCTAAAGCTAACTTTCTTTATAAATAAAACTCTTTGTATTTGGAAATCTAACGTATTCTTGTATTAACCTGTCAGCCGGTTTCTTAAACATCTAGGGTATATCAATTGTATCACTAGGTATGGAATTAATTACGTTCTCAAAAATTTTCCACTTCTGTACAATATGTCCTAAACCAACGTCCTAACTCCCTCATTAGGCCGGATGATAAGGCGAGTTATGGACAACTTTAACATTATCTATTTTAGCTCTATGAGAGATTTGACAAGACTTTAGCAGCATGGAAATTTTTCTCCTCATATTATTGAAACAGTTATCCTCCCTTAACACTCGGTAACACTTAGATGGAACTTAATGTTCATAACTATAGTGGTAATACCAAACAACCTTTCCGACCAGAATTTCTGGAAGCTGTAACTTCCAACTTTCTTCATCTTCACTAGTCCTTTGAAATAACACCCATTCAGGCAAAGTGAAGTATTGTTGAAGCTTAGGTTTATGGTCTGGGCTATTAAGATCATGGAGGAAGGAAATATATGGAGGAGAAGTGACGTTAAATCGGTGAAGCAGGCTCGCGCATGCGCAGTGGCGGCAGCGGCGATATTGCGCTTCCAAACAATTGCGATGTTCACATTGTGTTAGATATAGTGATTATTACATTTTGTAATGTGTATAAGTGTTTTATAATGCTGTCTTGTGTTGCGTACGGTTGCACAAATAGGCCAGACAGGAAAGAACCTGGAATATCATTTCATAAGTAAGTTGAATTCTAATTATCGTTGTTGAATTGAGATGTAGAAGTTACAAATTTCGCTGCCTGTCTATAAATATTTAGTCATAGCTCTCAATGGGATGACTTTCTTCTCTAATTTTTGTTGGTGTAGTGTAGAAAATCAGCATACCTTGCTATATTGCACATAATAGACTAGCATTACTTTTTAACGAGTGTTGAAAATGAGATTTAACGGGGTGTGTTTTACATCGCGATTCAGTGAATTTAGTATTGCGCTTTCTTTCGTCACGTTGCAGTTTATACTGTATGATGAAATGAAATGTGTTAAATTATGCTATGCAATCTAGGAATCTTGATGAAACAAACGATGTTGTTAGTGCAAATACAGTTTGCGATTCAAATACGCGTGTGTGGGTATGTCTACATAGTTTGATTCTCTAGCGACAATTTAATGGAGATTGTTGTTAGGTCTAAATGCAGTCTGGTACCAGAATGGTTTTGTTGTTCCATGAGGGACAAAGAATTTATCTATTACTGTTAGTAATTTCATGAGAACCAAGTTAGTGACAAAACGTATATCGCGATGGAAACTACTTCCAGCCATTTCCAATTAAGCTTACGATGTATGTTAACAAGATAACTATTTTTATTCTGGTCTAGGCCGCATTTCAACCTAACCACAAGTGGTAGTAAAAAAAAACCTGAAATATCCATTCTGCATGTAATTCATTGTAACTTTGGCAGAATTAATTTCTGGTCCAGGCCGCATATCAACCCATCCCCAGTATATCCCGAAAACTAAGCAAGATATCGAAAAATTTTATTCTTTATTTTCGATTTTTCTCGTCGTGTTACATAAGAATCGATCAATAAATTTGACTTTTGCGAAATTTTTCTTCTCCATTTCAACTCAAGACACCTCACTTTTGATACAGTATATCTCTAGAACTAGGTGAGATATCGAAAATTTTTATTCTTTATTATTCATTTGTCTCGTCTTTTTAAATAAGAATCCATCATCAAATTTGACTTTGACCAATTTTTTCTTCTGAATTTCAACCAAAACCATTTCAAATTTGGGACAGAATTTCTCGTAAACTAAGCAGGATATCAAAAAATTTAATTCTTCATTTTTTATTTGGCATATCGAGTTACATAATAATCCATCACCAGATTGCGGCGTCACGTTTATCCTAGAGTCCCCTTGAGGTTTTTGTACATATTCCCCGTGTCTGTATGGAAGCGGCCATCCCCTCTCCACTCCGGCCATACCCCCCCACTCCTCCTCCGCCCTGCTTCACTTCAATGCGTGGTGAAGGTCTCTTGCGTCGTCTCCATATATTTCCTCCCTCCATTAGTATTTGCTTCCGAAATAGTTACATCTTTGGCCTGTGCTTCTTTAATTCCTCTCAAGTAACTTCAGTTTCAAATGATACTCCTTTTAGGTAGGCGATTTCTGGTCCTAGGCACCTTTTTTTTTTTTTTTAATGTAGGCCTAACAGTTAACGTGAAAAAGCGTCTGCAGCTTGATTTTGACTGGAAGGCCTATACCGAATCTGCAAATTGTATTCCTGAAAAACCAATGACCAACGGGTTAACCGACTGTGAACCAATTTACACTTTAACAGAAGTTTCAGTTGGTTGCAATTTTTTACTGACAAAAACAATAATCCTAGGCTTCACTTTCTCATTACTTTTCACTTCCTGGAAGACATGTACACCTAGAACGTAATCCGAGCTATCTATGGTTAGACAGAAATCTAGATCCCAATCAGGATAATGCAGGATATTTGCTCCACATAATTCATCTTTGATTTTCTTAATATCTCTTTACATTCGTTGGACTACACCAACTTGGCATTTAGTTGGGTCAAACTTTTAAACCTGGGCTTGTCCATGAAGAAACTTCGACATTAAAGTAATAATATCTACATATTGTAATAATCTCTTTAGTGGGTGGTTCTGCTTTGATACTTATTAGGTGAATTGCATTGAGGCAGCAGGAAAAACTATTTGATATTCTTCTATCAACTTGGGTATTATCAAATAGTGAGCCCTGCACATGACATATCCGAATGGGTTACAACAACACAAAACTGAGTTCACAAAAAGTAATGAATTTATTTAATAAACGAAACGATTATTTTTATGAACACAAAATTTGACACCTACAGAGTTTTGCAAAGTTTAAGTTCAGTAGGCTAATTTAACCGGTCTCTATGTAATCAGGGTAGCTTCTCTAGGGTATTTTACGGGCCTTGACATGTTGCAAACTGTCGCACTGTTTTTTGGCACATTACCAAGTCCGCGCACTGCTTTCGACACCACTGCCGGTGACAGGAAGCGATCATCGGACCCACAGAAGATGGCGATGGTCTCGCCAGTCCGTCTGCTGACATCCACACTCAAACCAGAAGTAAGCTTCGGGGCAATATTCCATGAAACAGATAAAAGAAAATATCGGAGTGGTGTGTCCCTACTTCGCATAGGCCGACTGTGTCCCTATTGTTATCTACGGCGAGAAGTCCTCGGAAAGCTTCGTTGCTTGTAAGTTGTCACAATACTTCCCAATGCTCTTGTCATCGCGGTTGGCTCTTGGCACTGCTTCCATTCATATCGGTGACAGCCCAGTAGGTGGGTTGACGAATGGCCTATAATAGCGGCAATTCGCCGAAAATCCGCTTTCACTGGATCGTCCTACGCTGCCTAGCTTCGGGAACGCGAGTAATTACAATTTATATCTACCTGCTCGGTCAGTTCTTTTCCTAGTACAAATGTATCCACCGAAATGTTTAAAATCAAACTGTAAAATTCGAAAATGATAGCAACGGTTGAAAGTGGAAATTGCAAATAGGATGCAGTCAGATCTATAGAGGTTGTTTTGCCTTCTGTGTAATACCTCACTGGTAGATGGAGGGTGATCCCGTTCCGTAACTAGATGTTTGTTTAAGTTGCGAACTACTACCACTATTTGTACATAACTGTTTGTTCTAATAACAACTACGAGCGGTGCAAGTTCAGTAGGCTCATTTACCAATGGCTATATAATCGGGGTAGCTGGTCTGGGGTATTTTAAGGGCTAGTTGATTCCTCTATAACCACCTACTCCAACATTCGATTTATTTCTTTATTTACATCACCTCTCTTGGCCAAAGGGATTGGATAAATTTTAATAAAGAAAGACGCTTAAAATTTTAAATTAAGCTTGCACTGGTAATTTTTGATCAAACTGGGCTTGTCAGAGAAGATATCCCTATATTCTTCAGTTGGACATTTCGATTTCTCCTGCTGGTCTGACGGTAATCTCTTCATATTATTAGGATAATTCAAAACCTTTCCTTCACCTATTTCACGACTAGCAACCAGTCCATAACTCCCACTACCCTGTCTTAGCACATTCATACAAATATGTGGTAGCATTTGCTGTCGAACCCTAAATTATATTTAACTTTCACTTGGGTAATTTCTTGGATCCCTTTCCCAACGGTCTTTTCAAACATAAACCCGTATTCCCCAGTATTTCATTTGATCTGCAAGTTATCTTTCCAACAGTCTACAAGAGCTCTTACTATTGCCAGCCATTTCGACCCTGGAATCCAATTAACACTCAATTTAGGTACTAAGTACTTAGGTATTTCTACATTCACTGCCCCCAAACTCCCTTCAACATTTCCTGTTTAATTCTCTTACCTCAAGAGTCAGTAGCAGTAATACTTGTAATATTAATAACTAGTAATACTTTTACTTGGTCTGTGTTCTTAATTTCATTGCACAGTTCCTCAGCCAGGCATAAAACCTCAGATCAAGTGTCATTAAGAGCATCTATTTGTCTGTTAAAAGCACTACACAGTACTATAAGTACATTATCTAAAATCTACTTCTTATCCTCTACCTTTTCCAATAAACCGTCTCGGGGATTACTCATAAAAATCGTATTGACTTTATAGCAGTTGATACCTGGACCCATATTCTTTTCCACCACTGCAGGGTCCGACAAGAGGTGGTTTTTAGTTTGGCTGCCCCGTATTTCCCTTTCAGGCTGTTGATTATGTTTTATCACCTCAGTATTATCGCCTCTACTTCTATAACCATCGCAACGTCTTTCCCTGAACGTACCATCTCGTGAAATATGATCCCTTCTTGGAGGACTCTTGCTTTCCCTCCATGGTTATTGGTGTGTCCGTACGTCAGCCGAGGGCCCGGAGAAGATCCCGAGCGAACCGAAACCAAAGTCCAAGATGAGTTGCACGGAGTCCAACGTGAAACCGAACGTAACAGAGATGCGCACGATCAGAGTCCAATATGCGATGCACAGAGAGATGGCGACTGCTGAATAGAAGTAAACACCAGCACTGGCGTGTGTGGTACCGTGCGGCTGTATTTATGTCAGTCGAGTCGCTTCAGATTGCCCGCGGCGGAAACTCTGCTATGCGGTGACGCTAGTTGGCCTGTTGCTAGCACCGCCTATAGGTTGTCCACCTCCATCTCCTCTGCCGCGCATGCGAAGGTGTCGGGTCGGGATACCAGAGTTATGATTGTGATATTAATCAGAGAATGACTCCTGGGCATCCAAGCACCTCAATAATTCTGAAACTCTTTCCACATTAATTACTTTCATGGTAGATATTAGATATCTAGTTTGGGGAGATAGCGTAACTCCTATCAAATCTATGAATTCCTCTTCCCCCATATGGATGATCTAAATACTTGCACCAGATCCAACATCAATAAAATAAAAAAAATCATGCTGTATTCCGCTACCAGGTCTATAGGGTCTACCAGTCATTAATTTCATCTTCTCCTGAATTTGCCTATTTGTTGACCTAAAATGTTTAAGAAAATTTTCTTTAAACAACTTATAATCATTTACCTCCCTAATCTGTCTAGATAATATATGGAGATAGTGACTCCATGCGGATAAATTAACGGCAATTAATTGGTTGATTGAGCGATCTCTACTCCCGCTCGCTAACTATACCACCCGACAGCAGTAAACCGGCCGGCAACAGCGTAAACAAAAATTTCACCAACCTGTAAGTGCAACAGCTATGTGCGTGGCAGAGGCTGGTACTATCCACAAGATCCTCTATCCGCTTGAAAACAATTCAAGTCCACAGGGGAAGAAAGTCTTTGAAGTGACGATCACTACACTCACAGATTAGACTATTATTGGTTTATTACAACATATATAATTGAGGCATAGCTCACCGATGTTAATAGAACAGATGGCTTAACTTGCCGAATGTTCAGGCCCACGACGATGTATCTGTTCCGTGCCGAGATGATAACAACTGCCACGAAAATGAAGCATATAATCTTCTGTGAAAGACAAAAGATTTAAACTTCCGATAATGGTGCCGTATTTTCCACAAACCCGAACTATGCCCCAGGCTGGCAGATATCAGAGTTCACGCCAAACCGAGCCATAACTCTCCGCGATCCCAGAGCAGCCAACGGACAGAGATGTAAAAGTCGTTCAACCATGCTCCTCCTATTAAAGTTCTTAGGAATTAAAAAAAAAAAATGCTCCTAAACTAAGAGATATTTTAAGCTGTAATATAAAAATTAAACTAATCTTGCTCATTTAAAAACGGGGGTTGAGATTATGATTGATGCAAAGATGAAACTAATATTAATAAATTTGATATATTAAAGGAATAAAAAAAAATTGTATTGTTATGGAATAAAGCATAACCACTGGACTCTTGAAAGTGCCGAATCATGTCTTCACCATCACCACCTGAGTGACAGTGTCCAAACCAAGGCATGTTTTAATAACCACCCTAAGAGCCAGTTCAAGAGAGAAGAATCATCCTACCCCACGATTACAATGGTACCCACTTGTACAGGATTATGGGTTGTAGACAATTTATGCTTAATTTGCAGGGTGTGCAAATATTCAAGAAGCCACTTATTCTATAAGGACTGTACCATCTGATATAGCAACTTCTTACGTTGGTTCAGATTCGGACCGGTTATGTCAGCTGCCGGTAAATACTGTAGGGAAGTTGAAAACAAAAAATGTACCGGAGTAATAACTTCTGGGTATGGATCCGATGACACTACATTCAAAGGTCGCAAATTGAAAACATTAGATTTAAACTAGAACCATTTGCAGCTCTTCATAATTGAGGAGTTGATTTACAACCATCATAAATAAATGAGTTATTAAACTTTTTAGATTAGACTCCCACAATGCACCGAAATGCGGAGAACGAGGAGGGTTCATTTTCCACTCAGTACACTACTACTCAATTCAGGTTTTAAACCTTTATTCGACTCCTCTAAATAAGCCATGGCACCCACAAAATTGGTACCATCGTCTTGCAATAAAACGCTTGAATGCGGCTAAGTATGTATCAGACGTTAAGTCTGAGACCAGTCCTTTATGTATATCCTTCATAACTAGGCATACAAAAAGACAAATGGAAGTCTTTTGGGAATGTTGACCACGACGTCGTGTAAGAGTTATACAAATAGGACCAGCATAATCTAATGAACGAAAGCCTTAGGTTCCTGTATGCGACAGGGAGGAAAATCTTCCAATTTCTGTGTAGGGTTAGTAGGGTTGATTCTGAAACAAAAATTACATTTACACCATGGATCGAACAAAAATCCTCGCAGCTAAAATCCAGTAGCGCTATCGTAAAATAGATATTAACGCACCAGACCCTGCATGGCAATTCAAAACATGATAATATCTGATAAGATGCAAAATATGGTCGCGCTTGGGAAGTAGGGCTGGATGCTTAGCTTCCAAGTGGAAGTCCGATTTATACAGTTGTCCACCAATTCACAAAATATCTTCTTTATCAAGTAAGACTGAAAAATTTCGCTGATTCGTCTGTCGTGGAACACTGTGGTGCTTGTAGTGCAGGTTTTGAGTCTCACAGATGACACCAGATTTCGTTGTGGTTATTGATTGATTGTCTATGACTATGTGGTATGACTAACCTGCTAGATGGTGAGGGCTTCTTGATGTTTCATCTTGTCAGGATGACTACATTCTGTCGTTGAAGTCAGGTAATTGTTTTACGAAGTAGTATTACCAAACTGTGTAAACGAATAGCTGCTGAAAACAACTAGAGTCTCTTAAAATTGTTATATTTGATAAAAGGCTGGGATGAATTCTTTGTGACCTGAATTTTGATGGTATGATACGGATTTAGAAGGTTTCGCGTAATGAAACAGCAGCCACAAGCGAAGTTCCGGTTTATTGCAGTATATTTTACACTGACTAACACACAACACATAACGTGGCTTCGCTTCCACGCAATCACTGCTAGATGTAACCCTGCTATCTTAAATTTAGACTACTGTTGCCGAAATGGGATACAAAGTGGTATCGTTGGTAGCAAATCGTGAATTACGTCTTACATCTGCACGCTTCGCAAAACTCTTCGAGATTGCTTGCTACCGGCCTCAGTGCACGTGTACTGGCGGAATGCTGACATCACAACACGCCACGCTATCGTTTTCTTTCTCAGTGTCACCTCCTGCACTTTCCAGCGAGCCTAATTCACGATTGTTAATACAAAATATTACAGGAATTTATTGGTCCCGTTACAACTCCCCCGCCTTTGAAACTAGTGTTGTTCCTGCAACACTCTCTGCAAAATCTCTGGAATTTTACTCTTATGCTGCTAACAGATTGCATGTTTGCTTTTGAAGCTAAATACTTTTGAATCATCTTGTTCATAGAACATCTACACAACCATGATCCAAAGAACAAGAAAAGTAAAATATAAATAATAGTTGTAACATTAGAAAATGCGGCTATAATTTTGTGTTGGACTCTAGAACTCCCTGGAATATCGTGGAAACACGTACCGCACGAACGTGTGTATTTAAATTATAAATAAATATAGTTGATAATTAGTTTTTGTTGTAATAGTAATTCGAAACACTAAATTCTAATACATTTTACTACTGTGAGCGTTGGTGAGTATTTTTATTCGTACAAAAAAATATTTGGGATTTAGTGCTTTGGTCTGTGCGTGTTTATATTGTGTTTGTTTACATTTTTGAACGCTAGGCTTAAGTTCAAAATTTTGTTATAGAGCGTAAATATATTTAGATAAAGCTTACTTGTGAATTAATTTAGCAGTTTTTTGTAAGCTTAAGTTCAACAAATTTTCTCTCTCGCACTGTGTACTTTGTAGTTGTTAGTTTCTTGTACTCATAAGTGAAAAGTGTGGACATTGCAGTAGATTTTTGAGGGTTGAAATTTTTTGCGAAGGGTGTGAGGAATGGTTTCATTGGGGAACGATTTGTAGTGGCGTCGAAGTTGGGTAAATTGAGGAGGCTCTCCAAAGGTTCTGTAAAGATGTTTCAAAAATAGGAAGATATTGGAGCAGGAGGTAAGGATTAGTGCCCTTGAGGCTGAACTGATAGAGGCTCGAAAGGAGTTGGATAGGCTGCGCAGGGAGGGAAACCGAGATGGTTGGGAACTTGTGACAGGGAAAAGGGCAATTAGAACTAGAAGGGCTTCTGATTCTTTTGTTGTTGGGGTGCAAAATAGGTTTGCCCTGTTGCCAGAGTTAGACAGGGCTGTAGGTGTAGGTAATAAGCAGCAGACTTGTACGAAAAGCTGTGTAGTTAAGTACGGTAGGCAGGGATTAGGGAAAAAGAAAGTTTTGCAGATAGATAGTAGTGGACGAGGTGTTGGGCCACTGGTGCAGGAAAAATTAGGATCAGGTTTCCAGGTAATGTGTTTCTTCAAACTTAGTGCTAGTCTTGCTCAGGTAGTAGAAGATATAGGTTCTTTGTATAAGGATTTCACAGATCAGGATCATGTGGTGATTGTGGGAGGAGCGGGTAATAGTTTGGGCAGGAATGATAGGTATAGTATCAGAGATGACCTGGAGAAAATAGGAGAAGCAACATACCACACTCGTGTCAGTGTGACGTTGGTCTTGAGACGCTATGATCGGCCACAGATGAACTCTGCTGTGAGGCGAGTGAATCTGGAACTGGAACGGTATCTTATCTCTGATATTGGTTCTGGCATGGGCTTGGTACCTGTAGATGCTATTGATATGTGGGGTTATAGTAGGCATGGCCTACACCTCAATAGTAGAGGGAAGGGGGTTCTCTCAGATCTAATAGAAAAACAATTAACTGGGTACACAAATACACATGAAAAGATTCCTGTTGTTAATGGTGTTAGGGCAACTCCTTTTTTAGATTACGTACATGTATTAGGCAGAGAGTTTTAAAAGAAATTAATTTAAACAATAATGAGCTTTTAGATACCAAAATTAAAAATCGTGTATGGATTAATTTATTTCATCAGAATATATCAGAGGGTTAATGAATTGGTGGATGAATTGCTAGTCCACATAAATGAAATAAATGATATCAAAAGAATTGATGTTTTATGCTTGTCTGAACACCACATAACTACAGGAATAGGTATTTCAAATGTAACAGACTTTAATTTAGCTTCTCATTATTGTAGAACAAACTTGGAGAAAGGAGGAGTTGTCACTTATGTTAGAAATGATTATAGTTTCGAGGATATAAGTATTGTGTTGAGCAACCTTTTGAAGCTTGTGCTACACGGCTAAATTTAAATAATGAAATTTTCATAATAGTAACAGTATATAGAGCATCATCGGGAAACTTTTTTATTTTTATGAACCAATTTGAACTCTTATTAACATTTTTAAGCAGAAAAGAAGTCAACATAGTCGTATGAGGTGATTTTAATGTAGATTTTCTAAATAACTTATCCTGTAAAGTCATGTTAGAATCATTAGTCAATTCATTCAATTTAACTCGGGTAGCTAATTTTCCAAATAGAGTAATGAATAATAGTCACTTAGCTGTAGACAATGTTTTCCTAGATACATCAAAATTCAGTTTGTGGAAATATAAGTTTTTAATTATGATTCAGAATAATAAAATGGGAATTGATTTTATGCACTGTCACAACTTATTGTCTTTATGATCTGACCTTTCTTTTCGGCAAATCGGTACTTCGTCAATTAAAGTAAATTATTCAGAAATAATTGGAGACGGTCGCCTGGTGAAGTGGCGGGTGGAATTGTTCTACCAATACTTTTTAACTGCACTAAACACACATAAAAGTACGATGGCGGTCTGGAAAATTCTAAGCCTAAAAATATAAAACCAATTCGATATTTACTAAATCATTTTTATTGGTCAATATAGTCTCCCTGAACACTGATACACTTAGTCCAACGATGTTCCAAGTTCATTATACCATCCCTGAAGTGGCTTTCTGGAAGGCCTGCAAAATATCCATCTATAGCTGCAATCACCTCTTCATTTGAAGAAAAACGCTGACCAGCAAGAACGTTTTTGAGTTTTGGGATTAGGTAGAAGTCGGAGGCAGCCAAATCTGGGAAATAAGGTGGATGCTGCAATACGTCATAGTGTAGATCTCTTAATTTTCCCATTGCCAAAAGACTCTTGTGGGCAGGTGCATTGACCTGATGAGAGATGATTTTCCTCTTCCTCAAAATGGGCCTTTTTTCACGAATTTTTCCATCCAGAATGTCTAAAAGATCGGAATAGCATTGTCCAGTTATTGTTTCACCCTTTTCAGGGTAATCAATGAACAAAACTACTTTAGCATCCAAAAAATTGATGCCATTACCTTCTCTGCCGATGGAACCGACTTGGCCTTCTTTGGACCTGAACAACCAGCTTCTGTCCTCTGCAGTTTTGATTCTGCCGTGTAGTGGTGAACCTATGTCTCATCCACAGTTATAAATCGAAGCACAAAATCATTTTTATCTTTGCTGAAACACTCCAAACACTGTCCAGAAAGTCTCATGCGGAAGCGCTTTTGATCAACAGTGAGTAAATGCGGCACCCATCTTGCACAAAGCTTCTTCAAATGCAATACTTCATGCAAAATGTATCCCACACGTTCTTTTAATATCCCTACAGTCTCAGCAATCTCACGCACTTTCATTCGTCTATCATCAAAAACCATATCATGCGCTACGGCCACATTGAACTCAGCAGCCTATTTCTTAACTGTCGACTATGAAGGAGAAGAGTCCCCATATACTATTAAAAATCCGTTGGATCTCGGATGGCGTTAAACCTTCTTTTACAAATAATTTTAAAACTGCACGATACTCGATTTTTTCCATCTCTGGTAAAACTTCACACCGCGCCTGCATCAAACAACTGTACAGACCAAACTACAACGTAGAATGAATTGCAATTTCTTTCAGGCACTTCTGGCACAAGCACCAACTTGCACGGAAAAAATCATATGGTCGAGGCCGAGAACTTCTCAGACAACCCTCGTATATAGAACACGAAACACTAATTATTGCACAAAATTTATCAGCTACACCCCGACCACCATAACATATTTATTTAGTTTGTCATCAATAGGTATCAATGACTATCCTTAATAATAGTTCATGAAGATTGGCTATTCGTAACGAATGTAAGCTTTCATTAATCTTCCACAAATAGCACAACACTGTATTTCTTCATACAGCAGTAACGAATGTAAGCTTTCATTAATATTCCACAAATAGCACAACACTGTATTTCTTTATACAGCAGTGATCGACATACACAAGCAACAGCCGTTAAACGTTCAAAATATTCACTCAGCATCCAAGAAAAGCTGCTGGCTTATCCAACCGTACGAACCGTTGGCCAGTGTTAGTTATACCGACGCGGAAGACCGTGCTTTCGTATCCACGATGACTGTGGCTTTTAACACCACCATTTTCACAACAGTCAGACTGGCTAATCTTTTTACCATCAAGTGACTGGCTACCAAAGGCGCTGCGAAAACGACAGCCAGTACTCAACCGACGCGGTAGCGCGACAGAAACTTCTCTTAACACGAGAATACTTCACTGTTCTCTGGAACCATGTTTACCCGCGCTCTCGCTTAATGCAACTCGCGCCATAGGTCGGCGACACTCTCTTCGATCGTCGGGATTGATAATCGACCTCAAACTCGTTGATCGACTTTACATACAGATTGAAAGGTACGATAATCTATCGTAATGTGACAACCCCTTCCATGTCGATGGTTAAATATGAAGCCACTGACAAGCAGTTTCACCAAATGACCTTTAAAGTGGGCGAGGTTGATAAGCATCTCACTTAAGTTATAACATATTTTACATATAGTGGTTGGTGGTCGGTACTAACCTAATATTTACAAAAAATATATACAAAGAAAATAAGAAAACATATCACATTGAAACCATAAGTATCAAGCCAATAATTTTCACAGGTTATAATGACAATAATCATACTGAAAAATTGTACTGTCTTTAAGAAAGTGATATTGTATATTACCACACAAGCTATATTTCTTTATATTCCTTAGCATTTCTCTATGCACAATACACTGGTTCACATTCACTTCACTCTTTACCGCCTCTGCTTGAGCGCATGACACAGATTGACACCTTACCCGAGCTCTTTACAAATTTCATGTTGGGTGAAGCCCGGTGTGTGTAAGTCATTAACCTATTATGACAACCTATTCACAATAACTATATACAAAAAAAAACATGGCAAGGATTTGTTGGCTGTTCAGGACAAAACTTTGCCCCTAAGCAGTCCAACACTTTTTATTCAACTTGAGAGTCCCTCTTAAAGAAACAACATTATAGATACCCTTTAATCTACCATCTCTCAAGTATTCCAGCGTATAAGCATTTTCTCTTGGACTATCTCTTATCCTATAAGGTCCCTCATAAAGTATTTTGAACTTCTTTATCTCGTGATTGATTGACGAGGACTTGAAGTGGGTCTGGAGCAACACTAAGTCTCCCTGTTGGTAGTATGTCCATTTTACTTTCCTTTCATGCCTCAATTGTCGAGCTTTAGCCATTTCCATCAGTACTATCTTTGCTTCCTCCATTCTTTCTTCAAAGGTTCTAGTTTTCTCTCCAGGAAAATCTATATATTTGTTGACAATCCTTGGTGCCGGTTCTTGAAACATTAGCTCCCATGGGGTCATTCCCGTTGAGCTGTGGGGAATTGTATTCATAACGTCTTCAAATTTCTCAACATGATATGCCCAGCTTTTATGACTTTGTTGGCAATATATTATAAACCATTTGTCAATTTCTGCCATCACTCTCTCTACCACATTCCCTTGAGGATGGAAAAGTGACGTCTTCAACACCTCAATCCCCTCTCCTTCTAGTGATTCGTTCCATTTTCTATTTGCAAATTGAGGTCCGTTGCCAGATAATACTTTTCTCGGTCTTCCCAGGGTCGGGAAATATTGCCTAAGCACCTTACCCAACAGCACTGTCGTAGTCGCCCTTTTGACTGGGTAAAGCCTGACGTACTTTGTGAATATGTCTATAACAACAAGGATTACGGTGACCCCACCTCTGGAGGCCGTTAATGGTCCATATAAATCGATTGAGTTTAATTCCCGAGGTTCGGTCGGTATAATACTCTTCATACGCCCCATCCTCTGCACATTGTCAACCTTTACCTTTCTGAAAGATATCGCATGTCGACAAGGTTTTAGCCACCCTTCTTTCCAAATTTCCAAAGTAACGGTGTTCCTTCAGAATCAGAACACATTTATTGGCTCCTTAGTGACTTTAACTAAGGTGATGATATTTGATCCATTCGTCTACTCACTGATCCGGCAGACATACCTTCCACTCTTCGTTCTCTTCCAATTTCCTGTAGAAGAGGATCCCTCTATGTATACAGTAGTGTTTCTCTAAGGCCCTTCGGTCACCTGTATCCTCTAGGGCTTCTATGACTGCGTTCCATGCATCACCCTTTTTCCATTTCATCCATTTTATCACCTTACCCTCCTTGGCAACTCCTTCCAGATAATTGATTACGGCTTCTTGGGTTGTCTGATATGTTCCGCCATCCTCTGGTATCCCAACTGGTAACCTTGATAGGCAGTCTGCCACTACATTGTCTTTTCCTGCAATGTACTTAATGTCGAACTGGAATTCTTGTAATAATAACGCCCACCGGGTTAGTCTACCATGAGTCAGCCGGCAATTCGTCAAGAACGATAGAGCTCGGTGGTCCGCATGTATAATTATCCTCCTACCTAGGAAAATATGCCTGAACTTTTGTAAGCTCCAAATTATGGCAAGGGCTTCCTTCTCTGTCACACAATACTTCATCTCATTGTCACTCATCATTCTACTGGCAAATGCTATCGTGCGGTGTTCTACTTGTCCATCCACCTCTACTTCTTGGAAGACTTCAGCACCGAGACCATAATGAGAACTGTCGGTAGCCAAGCACAGATCTAATTCCCAATTGGGATACGCAAGGATCTGCTCCTGCGCTAACTCCTCCTTGATCTTCCTGAAGACTTGTTCACATTCGCTCGTCCAATTCCTAATGATGTTCTTCCGTTCCAACATCCTTAAGTGGGGACTCTTTAGTCGCTGTTCGGATATAAATTTCCGATAATACCCACATAATCCCCAAAACCTTTTCAACTGAGTTTTATTCGCGGGTAGAGGGAATTTCTTGATGGCCTCTAACCTCGATTCATCTATTAAAATCCCCTTAGGGGTAACAACATGACCCAAAAATTTTAAGCGGGATAGGAGAAAGACACACTTCGTTTTCTTCAAAGTCATCACCGCCTTTTGGACAGAAGTCAGGATTTCTCTCATTAACTGCAAATGCTCTTCTGTTGTCTCGGTGGTCACAATTATGTCATCGACATAACGTTCTTATGAAATGGGCAATCGAATTGTTTAGTCCGAAGGGAAGAACCCTAAATTGGTAACATCTACCTTCAAACCGGAAGGCTGTATGTTTCCTTGAGTCCTTATGGATGGGAATCTGCCAGTACGACGAATTCCGGTCAAGAGAGGACAGGTACTTCACTCCATGGAATTTTTGCAATATATAATCCACTCTTTCAGGATGGTCCCTCCCCATTTTCAAATTTTTTTTCAGTGCTCTAGCATCCAATACTAGCCTGGTCGGACTTAGTCACCACTACTAAAGGACTGGCATATTAAGTTTGTGACCTTTCAATTATACCCCCAACTCTCCATGCGCTCTAATTCCTCTTTCACCTTAACCCTTTTAGACACTGGGATGGGGTAGGGCTTGATAGAGAAAGGTTTCTCTTCCTTTACTTGAAAATGACATTTACTAATCCTAATCTGTCATTGAAAACACCTCCGAAATCCTCTTGGATATCTGGTGGACAGATTTCAAATCCTCCTCCTTCTATAATGTTACAATTTCTGTATTCAAATAAGTCTCTTCTGTCTCCGTTTTCTCTTCCTTTACTGTCTTCGGCACATTCGCTCTCCTCTAGAATGTCTTCTATTCGGCATAATCCACCTGGATTCCTGTAAACGCTACACCATTCCGGTTGGTAACATTCCCTATCTCCACTCTACATTTATTTCCTTCATTTCGGAACTCCATGTATCCCTTCCCACAATGTAAAGTTGCGTCCACTGGCACTATCCAGTCGACTCGTATGATGCAATCTACGTTTAGGTATGGTACAACATACATGTGTATCGCTTTTTCATATTTCTTCATATTTCTCCATTCTTCCTTCAATTAATACTTGAATCGATGACTTTTTGCTCTTTTTTCCTGTAGCCGGCACTATTGTAATAGTATTGATGGGCCAATATTCAAATTGGTTCTCTTCTGCTAGTTCCTTGTATAAAGCTTCAGATATGCAGGAAAATTCGGCGCCTGCATCAATTCCAGCCTTTATCTTCCTTCCTGAAACATCAATTTCTACTGTAGGTACTTTAAACATTCTCTGCTTTATTTGGTTGTCTTCCTCTACAAGGTCTTCCCTTGGATCATTTAAATAGATAGAGTTTATGTATAATTCTCTGCTGTCGTCACATATTTTTTTTCTCTCATTCGGATACTATCATTTCCTTCTTCGTAGACAACCCCATTTGTCTTTTCTTTACCATCTGGATTATGGCTTGTCCTACCATTTCTCCTGATGCTGGTTTTCTTCACGGTCGGAATGCTATGTCTCGTCGTGATAACCCCTTCCACTTCAACCTCAACGGATTCATAGTTCTCTAAACTTGAACAATAAGAGCTGAGGATGCTATGGATCGACTCTTCCGCTCCCTCACAAATGCACTCATACTCTCCAGTAGAGGCTTCTTCTTCTTCGCTATAATTATAGTAATTATCTTCATAGTCGACTTCTTCCTTATTCACTTCTTCCAGCCCTTTTATGATATTTATCGGGAAAATATCCTCTCCCATAGGTACTACACTTTTTGGTTCTTCGATACTTTTGATAGGAATGTCATGATAATCCGTTATCTTCACCATTCCTCGGTCCCCAAATGTGAAACACCTCTCATCGTAGTGCGCTTCAACCTCTAAGTCTTCCTCCTCCTCTTGGTCTTCTCCCGTTACATCTTCCTTCAGGTACAGATCTTTATTGTTTCTGAGACTGTTTACTTGTCTATACCCATTATTTTCTTCATTTTCGTCAGCTGTATCTTCTTCAATTCGTATGATGGAGTGACCCGTCTTCTTACAAAGTTCCCAGAGTTCATCCACCTCTGCAAATCTTCAGGTCTCGACACCATCTACTCTCGTGACCATTGAACCTTATATGCAAGGTATTCGCTGGCCTCGCGCATTAAGTGTCTCTTCAGAATGTATACTAAATTCCGTTTCCTTTCTTGTGATTAGTCGTTTTCCTCGTTTTAGGAGTTGTGGCACCACTCACTTTCTTCTGGACAGTTTTCCGAGAGGTTCCAACATACTGGTCTGCCCCTGGCTGGACCAAAACAGTGGCAGCTAGCAGTTTCCCGCCTTTGGCTTTTCCTCTAAGGTGCCTTCTCACTAGTCTCCTGGTGACTTCTATGGTCATGGTCTTGTTGATCTCCTCCTCTACTTCGACCTCTATATTGTCGGAAATTGTAATTACTCCTGCCTCGCTCTCGACTTCTATGTACTCTCCCGCCATGGTCTTGATCTTTTCGCTGGTCATTCCTCTGATTATAGTAGTCCACCCTTCTCTTTTTATCCCGAAAACAATTGTTGTCTTCCCTTTCTCTTGGTTTCTTCCTACACATTCTCTTCTCTTGCGAGTAGAGTCTTCCAAGCATTTCAATAGCCTCACTGACATTGTTGATGCGGTGACTCGCAAAGATTAATTGTTTTGGCTCAGGCAGTCGGGCCATAATAATTTCCACATATTCTGCCTCACTGTACGGGTGATCAAGACAGCGACACTTCGCCAAACATCTGAGGAAAAAATCTTGCTGAGTCTCCTTCCCGGGAGAATAAGGTTCACCGTGCATTAGTTCCGATTTGACAGCGAACTGTCTTTCTACGCACCAAAAGCGTCTAAAAAATTCGTCTTTGAAGTTTTGGTAGGTATTAAATTCCTTTGAAAAGCGATCGCCCCATAGACGAGCTCTCCCTCTCAGGTGTTCAAGTACCATCTTTATTTTTCTCTCGTCCAAGGTAAATTGAAATGGCGGATAAGACTCGAAACTTTCCACGAAATCCACCGGATGTACCTTTCCTGTGTCAACAAACTTTACAATCTCTTGTTTTTCTTCTGTATGGTATCCCTGACAGCAGGACCCACTGATAATTCCTTGGTATTTCCTGATCTCTTCTTTGATTACGACTGGCATCTGCTTCTTCACGCTTCCCTCCACTTCTCGTTTTATCATACTAGGCACTTTACTTTCTATCTCCAAAGTGTTCGGAAGTTTGATCATTTCTATTCCTTCAGTTAGGCACTCAATTTTCTCTACACAATACTGTACTCCTCTTACTTGTTCTTCACATGACTTAAGGTTCTCTTGCATCTCTTCTAACTTGTTGCCTTGGCAATCCACTCTGTTTTCTAGCACCTTTACTCTTTGGCGGGTTTGTCAAGTCTCTACCAATGTGTATTGCTGGAGTTGCTCTAGTTTTTAATTTATTTCATTTCCACGTGAGATAAATTGTTGTCGGAGCTGCTCCATCTCTTCTCTTATAGCTAAAAATCTTCCTTCTAAGTCCTTGATGATGCTGTAGTGGAGGGTTTTCCCCTTCTCATCTATCTCAGCTCTGATCGTTTCCTGTGGTCTTTTAATCAGTTCTGAAATTTCTACCTTCATACTTTCTTGACCCTTTACTAGTAAGGCTTTTATTTCATTGAAACTTTCTCCATTCTTCATTTGGGAGGCTCTTATTTGATTGAAATTTTCTTCATTATTCATTTGGAAGGCTCTTATTTGATTGAAATTTTCTTCATTCTTTTCTTCTGTCTTACTGAAGCTTTCTTCATTCTTCATTTGGGAGGCTCTTATTTGATTGAAATTTTCTTCACCCTTCTGTTCAGAGGCTCTCATTTGGCTGAATAGCATCATTAGCATCTCCCAAACAGGGACTTCCCTATCCTGCCCCCAGCTACTTCAACTACAGTCACTTCAGTATTCATGATTCTAAGTTATGATACACTGCTCTGATAACAAAAGGCTACAATAGGGCCATTAACTTGCCTACCACACGCATACACCAAAAAAGTACACTAGGGTTCACAACAAACTAGTCCACAAAACAATCTCTTCAACTTGTTAAATGAAACAGCGATACCGAGATAATAACCACCAATAGCACAAAGTACAACGCTGTTGTCAACGGAAAATTTCAACCTCAAAATCAAATTTCAAAATAGCATCGAAAGAACAGATCGGTGAGAATTACTGCTGCCAACTGCTACTCTCTGGTATAGCTGAAAGAAAACATACAAAATAAAATAATGAATTCAGTTGCTTGGAATTACCAGCGCCGGGTGTACACTGCTTCAGAGTTTACCGCTGCAGGTTAGCTCCATAGATTAACAAGCTGTAAATAGCATCCACGGAAAATATTCTGTTTCAAAAAAAAAAAAACTTCCGAATTTTATAATTTATTTGTCGGCTGAAAATAGTAATAAATAATTTTTTTCTACAAAACCGAATGGTTGCTAAGTAAAGGAATCAACTTTGAAAAATTTCTCCCGAGAGTAAATTGCTTTTACCGTATTACTATTGAAGCTCGGGTGAGTGTCAATCATTTATACAGAAAATTATATTTATTTGTTTATTCCACTGAGTTTATTAATTTTCGCGTGCTTTTAATTCAGTCAAAATTAATAAGTTTTTTTTCGGTTCACTTATTTTAATTTGCCTGTTGGATGTCTTCTTTTCTTTGTCCGCGGCTCCCGCGTTGACTTTCCGTTGCTCCCGTCACGTTGTGATCGTCTGTGTTCGTTGTAGTACTCCCTTTGGTCAAGACGCTGCGTCTACTTGTTGCTGCGTCGCTGGAAATACACCGCCTTGTATCGCTGGAGATACCTCGTTGCTGTCATGGAGGAAGGAATATATGGAGACGAAATAACGCTAAATCCGTGAAACCTCATGAAAAAACTGCTCTCCTACTGCGCATGCGCGGCGGACATCGTAGGAGTACCAAAACTTTGGGCTGTTTGCACTGAGTCAGCTGCTGTTAATATTTCATTTTCTAATATTCTATAAGTTTTCTATAATGCCAAGTTGTGCTGCATATGTTTGCACAAACAGACGAGATAGGAAAAAACCTGGAATAGCGTTTCATAAGTAAGTCACACTGTAATTATCGTTCTTGAAGTATCTGACAGGCAACTGCAACATTAGTGCCATTCGCTATAAATTTATTCATTGCTCTCAATAGGATCATATCGTTCTCAATTTTTTGTTGGTGTAGTGTAGACAATTAGCATATGTTACTATTTTGCACCTGAAAAACTACCCTTATTGTAGAGTAGTGTTGAAAATTTAATTTAAGCGGGTCATGTTTACATCGCGACACAGTGGATATGGTATTCTGCATGCATTTAAGTTTACACTGAAAGTGCACGATGAAATTAATTGTGATAATTTGTGCTGTGCGAACTACTAAACGTGATGAAATAAACTTTGTTGTCCGAAATGTAATTCGCGATGCATTTCTTGTGTTTAGATGTGTCTACATAGTTTGGTTTTGTAGCGGTAATATTAATGGAAATGTTGACATGTTGAAATGCGGTGTGTACCAGAAGAGAACAAACAATCTATTTATTATTAGCTGTTAACCATATAGGCCAGTAACAGTACAATATCTTCTAAGTAAGCTCAGAAACTATGAAGTTTTTTGAAGTATTAATTTGTTTTCAAGTTCTAAACATTGACTTATGCTATTTTTAAAATTTCAGATATGACTTGTTTCTGTTTGTAAATATGTCTACAAGTATATTTCTAGATTTTGAAATCTTTCTTATCAATTACTGAAATAGAATGTGAAAATATAATCTACTTGAACAACTAAAATTTAAGGACTGTATAGAAATAAACAGTTTGTTATTCAAGTTAAAAAGAATTGTCTGCTCATTAAGTTACGTCCGAATTCATCATCAAATATGGATATGACGAAAGTTTTCTTCTGGTCCAGGCCGCATTTCAACCTGTAACGGTCTAACCTCATTACCTAATTTAAAATTATAATTAATTTTATTATTTTATTTTATTATCATGAAAGGTAGAACTTGCGTGAATACTTTATACGAGAAATCACAAATGGTTTTATTTCAATTAATCACATGACATATATAACAAAATTAGTTAAATTTAATCAATTGTCCTTTTGCGGGCGCCAGGGTATTTTATATAAAATACACAAAATGAAACAGTAAACAAATTCAACATTTTGACTATTCACTTCTGAATGAAATGTTTGCTCCGGGCTATGAGAGTTCTTATCTGCAGGGTCGTAGCTGGGCAATGCTATGAACTTGAAAGTCTAGCTAGCACAGTGTCCTTCATTGGCGATGTATAATTACCGAATGTACATGTCTGCCGCCACACATTGGATGACAGTCTTCTCTGCTATGGACCAGTGTAGCACAGTTCCTCAGATGTCGTCCTTTGCCTGAGCTCATCTGCTCAAACAAAATAGCGGGTGTCCGGATCCAGGTAGCAGCAACAGTCCCACTCACGAATAGACAGTCCAGAAATCACATCGTCCGAATGTGCTGGCCGGCCGGCATCGAATATCCCTTCACTCGTTCGTCGTGCCACATGCAAAACAGAAAAACTTTCGCCGATCACCCTGTTTGTCTACCTGGCACGCACAAATCTCCCCTCCATTAGGCACACACTATTCTCCCCTCGCTAATTCTAGGAACCGGCCTGCTGGCATTCCACAGGTCTGCCGCTCCACACTTGTACACTGCGCCCAAATGCCCACTAAAATATTCCACATTTTAAATAATAAACATATAGTTTATTAATGTAACTAGCGGTCACAAGACGCGTTCGTTACAAACCTAACCACGTCAATTTTAAGGTACAATATATCGATAACTAAGCGAGATATCTAAAAATTTAATTCTTTACTTTCAGTTTCTCTCATCGAGTTACATAAGAATTCGTCATCGAATTGCGGCGCCACGGTTATCGTTGAATCCTCTCATAACCTAACAACCTCACTTTTGAGACAGTATATCTCGCGAACTAAGTGAGATAACGAAAAATTTTATTCTTTATTTTCGATTTGTATCGTCATGTTACATAAGAATCTATCATCAAGTTTGACTTTGGGGACACGTTTCTTCTGAATTTCAACCAGAAACTCCACTCTTTTGAGACAGTGTATCTCGAGAACTAAGCACGATATCAAAAAAATTTATTCTTCATTTTTGGAGTGTCTTGTCGAGTTATATAATAATCCATCATCAAATTGTGGTGCCACGGTTGTCTTATGATTCCCTTGAGGTTCTTGTGCCTATTTCCCGTGTTTCTCCTATCAAGCAATATGGCGGACTCCCCTCCCCACTTCTCTCCACTCGGTTTCACTCCAGTATATGGTGAAGGTCCCTTCACCCTTGCGTCGTCTCAATATATTCCTTCCTCCATGGTTAATGTGTCTGTGGTTGTACCGCTGACTTCCGCTTCCACTACTGAGTTTTACGCGCTGTTCTTGTTCGAACCACACTCCATTGTTTATCCCACTGTTCAATTGTCGTTCACTTCCCACTCGCTTTCTTGTAATTTTAACGATTTTTGACGTTCTGTATATTGGCCTATCACTATTACAAGTCCTGTCACCTAGATGGACATGTGGAAATATAAGTTTTTAATTATGATTCGGAATAATAAAATGGGAATTGATTTTATGCACTGTCACAACTTATTGTCTATATGATCTGACCTTGCTTTTCGGCAAATCGGTACTTCGTTAGTTAAAGGAAATTATTCAGGAATAATTGTAGGGCACTAATGACCCCGTCGTCGACGCGCCCTTAAGCCCTAATAACAACAACAACCACAAGGAATAATTGTAGACGGTCGCCTGGTGAGGTGGAGGGTGGAATTGTTCTACCAATACTTTTTAACTGCACGAAACACACACAAAAGTATATAGAATACAAACGCTGTTTATTTCACAAAGTTTATCAGCTACACCCCGACCACTATACCTTATTTATTTAGTTTGTCATCAATAGGTATCAATGACTACCCTGAATAATAGTTCATGAAGATTGCCTGTTCGTAGCAAGTGTAAGCTTTCATTAATATTCCACAAATAGCACAACACTGTATTTATTCATATAGCATTGATCGACATACACATGTAATGATGTAACAGCCGTTAAACGTTGATAGCATTCACTTAGCATCCAGGAAAAGCTGCTGGCTTATCCAACCGTACGAACCGTTGGCCAGTGTTAGTTATACCGACGCGGAAGACCGTGCTTTCTTATCCATGATGATTGCGGCTTTTAACTCCACCATTCTCACAACAGTCAGACTGGCTAATCTATTTACCATCCAATGACTGGCTACCAAAGGCGCTGAGAAAACGACAGCCAGCACTCAACCGATGCGGTAGCGCGACCGAAACTTCTCTTAACACGAGACTACTTCACTGTTCCCTGCAACCATGTTTACCTGCGCTTTGGCTTAATGCAACTCGCGCCATAGGTCGGTGACACTCTCTTCGATCGTCGGGATCGATAGTCGATATCACACTCGTTGATCGACTTTACATACAGAGTGAAAAGTACGATAATCTATCGTAATGTGACAAGTTGTACCATCAAGCCATCCATCAACGGACTTTCAGATCAGGATGCCCAGTTATTAACCATCAACACTTCAATAGAAACTAACTCTAAGTGTAATGTTTTTAAACTTCAGCGAGCAATAAAAAATGAGTCAGTTACTTGTTTTATAAAGTGCCTCGTTGCCACAAACTGGGAACAGGTTTACAGTGCTCAAGGTATGGATGAAAAATACAACATTTTTAGTAGCACTGTATTAAATTACTTTGAAAGTTGCTTCCCCTTGAAAAAGTGTCATGCTCCTCGAAAAGAACAAAAATCTTGGATAACTATTGGCATTAGAACATCATGCATTTATAAAAGGAAGTTTTATATTGCCTCTGGGAACAGTGAGAATGCTAACGTTAAAACTCATTACAAACAGTACTGCAAGATACTGAAAAAGGTTATTAAAGAATCTAAAAGTATGTACCACAAACATAAAATTCATCATTTTGAAAATAAAATTAAGACAATATGGGCCATTGTAAACAAGGAAATAGGAAAAGTTAATCAAATAAGTAATTATATATTTTTATCAAAGAAAATTCAGTAGAATCTAATTTCTCAATTGCTGATATATTTAATACCGTAAACATTTTTTATCTGTTTCTGATAAATTGACCGCTAATAGCTCAGTGACACACAGTGAGGATTTTTTCAGAACAGGCTTCCAAGAAAAACTTAACACTATGTCTGTAAAATTAGCTACTCCAGAAGAAATAAGAAAAATTATCAGATCCCTTAAGAGCAAATTCTCAAGTAGTTATGATGGGATTTCCAGCAGATTAATTAAATCGTGCTCCACAGAATTAAGAAATATACTAAGTTATCTGTTTAATATATCTTTACTTGAGGGTACTTTTCCAGAAAGGCTGTAGTTAAACCACTCTATAAAAAGGGAGATAAGTCAGCTGTATCGAATTAAAATCCTATTGCATTACTAACAGCCTTCTTCAAAGTTTTTGAGAAATACAATCGAGCTTATGAACACCTTAAAAATAATAATATTCTAACTAAATCACAATTTGGTTTTCAAAAGGGTCATTCAAGCTATATTTGC
Source organism: Vandiemenella viatica (assembly GCA_031002005.1). Classification (NCBI taxonomy): domain Eukaryota; kingdom Metazoa; phylum Arthropoda; class Insecta; order Orthoptera; family Morabidae; genus Vandiemenella; species Vandiemenella viatica. Next base: position 344,684,183 of record JARYHS010013630.1, read on the forward strand.
ATTCACTGCCAATATTTTAGAAGGAATAAATAATAAATTAATTCCTGTGGGAATTTTTTGTGACTTATCTAAGGCATTTAACTGTGTAGGTCATAAAATTCTGATACAGAAACTTAAGTATTATGGTATAGATGGCATTGTTAATAAATGGCTTAATTATTACCTTCTAAATAGAAAACAGTAAGTATTAATGGAGAATTTTATGACTGCCTTAAGGGGTCCACTGTTTTCTGAGAGGAAATTAATCAGATGTGGAGTACCTCAGGGTTCTATATTGGGGCCACTATTGTTTTTAATATATATAAATGATCTACCCTGTGTTTCATCTAAAAACTCAAAATTTATCCAATTTGCATATGACACAAACACAGGAATTAAAAATACTCCAGATTTATCTACAGAATATATTTCAAATTATGTCTGATTAATAAATGGTTTACAGTTAATGGCTTGTCTTTAATCTTTGATAAAAATCAGTATATGCAATTCAGTACATCACACAGATTAACACCAGATATAGACATAAAATTTGCAGGCCAGTCCATTCAGGAGGTAGAAAGTGTGAAATTTCTAGGTTTGTATATTGATCATAATTTAAATTGGAAAGTACATGTTTCTGACTTACTAAAGCGATTGGGTGCAGCCACATTTGCAATTCGTACAATATCACATATAGGTGATCTCCAAATGAGGCAGATAGTTTATTTTGCTTATTTTCACTCCTTATTGTCATATGGAATTATATTCTGGGACAATTCTACCCATAGAGACAAAACCGTGTAATAAGAATTATTTGTGGGATTTGCAATAGAACTTCATGTAGAGATGTTCAAGAAGTTAGGGATTTTTACATTAGCGTTTCAGTATATATTCATGTCCTTTGTAGTCACAAATTATACTTTGTTTGAAACAAATAGTAAAATACACAATTGTGGCACTAGAAGTAAAAATGATCTTCACAAGGATTACAAGTCATTGTCATTTGTTCAAAACAGGGTCCGATATTCAGGGATACATAGCTTCAATAACCTCCTAACACGTATTAAATGTCTAGCAGATAATAAGAATAAATTCAGGAAAAAATTGAAACAATTTTTAATTGACAACTCCTTCTACTCTGTCGGAGAATTTATTTCTAAGGTATCTAAAAAAATAACTGCCAGTAGGTTGTGTAAATGCAGTTTACATAATTTATTTACCATGTATACTATTGTCGCACATCAAGTGGATCAGGCGACGAAGAAGGAAAGACTGTCGTAGCGTAGTGGTTACGCTAAGAGACTGTGGGACTAAAGGTCGTGGGTTCGAATCCATTAAGTGCTGTAAAATTTTAATTTCTTAACTTTGTGTAAACTATTCTGGAATATTCTTGTTGTTACTAGTGTTAATGTTCTAGACTGTTCTTCATCACTATATAAGCGATACTCCTTTCTAGCCGGAGTCAGTTCGCTCCGTGCTTCTGTTACTGTGCCAACTGTTAATAAAGCTTCGTTGCCTTAAACTGAGTGTTTCGTCTACGACCCCGCTACGCCCTAGGATTCTGAATTTGGTTTACTACGTGACATTATTTTGGTGGAGGCGCCGGGTAGATCCTCGTGACCGCTAAAATCTACAACAACACCGTGGCCCCAATCAGACCACGAGAGAGCCGTCGCTTACGAGGCGAGAAGCCAGAGTACGAGCCGTATTCTACTGATTGGAAGCCGTCAGAAGGAGAAGAAGAAGTAAGGACGACGATGACGCCGACCGCCTGCCAGCACATTCGTCATCCGGCATTATTTTCAGGCGACGACGGCCAAGACCCAGGCAACTGGCTGAAAGGCTACAAACGTATCGCTAAATTCAACAACTGGGACGATACAGTGTGCCTGGCAAATGTATTTTTCTACCTCGAAGGAACTGCCAAACAATGGTTCGAAAATAACGAAGAGAAACTTACTAGCTGGGCAGCATTCCAGAAAGAACTGCAGGCATTCTTTGGAGACGCACAACGGCAGACACGCCATGCCGAAGAGAAACTAAAGTGTAGAGCGCAGCGCCAAGGGGAAACGACACAGTCATACATACAAAGTGTTTTGGGGCTGTGTAAAATAGTCGACCCCACAATGAAGGAAGAAGATAAAGTAGCACACCTTATGAAAGGCGTCGCCGAGGACATGTACCAAGCGTTGCTGCTGAAGGAAATTTCCACAACAGACGACTTTATTAAGTGTTGCCAATACATTGAGACGATGCACCAGAAAAGAATTGGACGAAAGAAGTTTGAGAGATTACCAAACGTCGTATCAATGGCCGCAGTGGAAGAGGACACAGATATTAGAGACATTATTAGAAAAGTAGTGAGAGAGGAAGTGGAAAGGGCGATAGGAATGTATGTCGAGCCAAAAACTGAGACTCTGGAGGAAATAATAAGGGAGGAGGTGGAACAAACGCTGGCGCCCATCTCTTATCGTGCAGCCCCAACAAAAACTGTTAGACAGCCGAGACCAAAGAGAATTTCTGCCACTGCGACGCAACGCGAGGATCCTCCAAACTTTCCCAGGAAAACCGACGTCTGGAGAACGCGGGACAACCAGCCGGTATGTTTTCACTGTGGGCGACCGGGACATGTAGTACGCTACTGCCGAGAGAGACGGAAGATATTTAATGATGCCCGTGAAAGGAGATTCGAAGCACGTTTCAGCGTCCGAAGACCCCAGGACGACAATGAAGATCAAGACGTAACTTATGAACGACGTAGATCACTGTCGCCGCAGGCTGGTCGCTTCAGAGGACGGTCGCCGACACGCCGATCAAGATCTCCGTCACCGTTCCGACGCTCCAGCCAGTCTCCTAGCCGCCGCAACCTGGAAAACTAAAAGGTGCGACCTTCCTTGGAGGTGAGGCCGCTCTAGGGAAAAATCCTCCGCCGCCGATCATTACGAAAATGTTGGCAAATTACGTTGAAATCCTCATGGATGGTCAACCAGCTCATGCTCTTGTGGACTCTGGGGCATCTTTCTCGGTTATTTCGGAGAATTGCCGGCGCCAGTTGCGGAAGACTATGTTCGTCGACAACAGAAATGTTTTGCTCAGGGTTGCTAATGGGAATCATGTACAACCTACAGGAAGGTGCACTATTCGTGTCTCTATAAATGGCCACGAGCAGCCCTTTGAGTTCGTTGTGCTACAAGAATGCAGTCATGACGTCATACTTGGTTGGGACTTTCTGAAGGCCTCACAAGCAATTATAGACTGTGGTCGCTCGAAGATTTTGCTAGACGATGTGAGAGTTGAGGAGGGGGAAAACAGTCCTTCCCGTGCCTGGAAAGTTTGTGTGCTGGATGACGTCATAATTCCTGCCACCAGTGCTTCGAAGGTAACTGTCATGTGTCATACGCCACTTACTTGTATGGACCTCCTAGTGGAATGCAATAGGAATTTACCACTGGAGAAAGATTTGTTCATCCCTGCCTCCGCCGTCTCATTTGAGAACGGAATTGGTGAATTGTGGGTAGTCAACTGCTGCAAGGTGCCACATATTCTCCCAAGGCGCCAGTGTATAGCATACGCCGAGACGTTAATTGAAGGGCATCTGAGTGTCATGGAAACCTTTTGCGAAGAACCCACAAGTGTGAATGTAACGGAAGCAACGAGACTAAACATTCAGTCCCGACTCTCGCCGGATTTGACTAAGGAACAACAGGAGAAGCTATTCGCGGTTCTTCAGGAATTCTATGAATGTTTCAGTCCACAGGTGAAGAGCAAGTCGACCCCATTGAAGGTACAACATCGAATTGACACTGGCGACCATCGACCTATCAGCCAAAGACCGTATCGAGTTTCAGCAGCGGAGCGCCGAATAATTCAGCAAGAAGTAGAAAAGATGTTGAATGACGACATCATTCGGCCGTCTCAGAGCCCATGGTCATCGCCGGTAGTGCTCGTGAGAAAGAAGGACGGCCACTGGCGGTTCTGCGTCGATTACCGACAGCTCAATAAGGTGACTAAAAAAGATGTTTACCCTCTTCCGCGAATTGACGATACGTTGGACTGTCTGAAGGGAGCTAAGTTTTTCTCGACTATGGACCTACACTCAGGATACTGGCAGATAGAGGTAGACGAAAGCGATCGAGAGAAAACTGCATTTATTACCCCCGATGGCCTGTATGAATTTAATGTAATGCCATTTGGTTTGTGTAATGCGCCAGCAACATTCGAACGTATGATGGATAATCTTTTACGTCATCTGAAGTGGACGATGTGTCTCTGTTATTTAGACGATGTTATAGTGTTCTCCGAAACCTTCGATGAACACGTGAAAAGACTGAGAGCTGTTCTTATGTGCCTGAAACAAAGTGGCTTGCAGCTCAACCCAAGAAAGTGTCTTTTCGGAGCTAAAGAAATAAAAATACTTGGGCATCTTGTGTCAGGTGAGGGTGTGCGGCCAGATCCCGACAAGGTGAGATCTATAACGGAATTTCCTGTTCCTAAGAATACCAGTGACGTCAGGAGCTTTCTTGGCCTATGTTCTTACTATCGACGCTTTATAAAAGACTTTTGTATGAAAGCCAGGCCGCTCCAAGAATTGCTAAAAAGTGGTGCTAAATTCCTCTGGGGTAGATCTCAACAAGATTCTTTCCTCATTTTGCAAAAGGCTCTGACGACTGACCCTGTGCTTGGGCTGTATGATGAGAAAGCGCCTACTGAGCTGCATACAGACGCTAGTGGTTATGGAATTGGCGCTGTATTAGTACAGATTCAGGATGGGAAAGAGAAGGTAATAGCCTATGCCTCCAGGACTCTCAACAAAGCCGAAAGAAACTACTCAACAACGGAACGTGAGTGTCTTGCTGTCATATGGGCTGTCTGCAAACTCCGACCATATCTCTTTGGACGACCATTTACAGTTGTAACAGATCACCATTCACTTTGCTGGTTAACAGGCCTTAAGGACCCATCAGGACGACTTGCCAGGTGGGCATTACGTCTTCAAGAATACGACATTAGTATAGTCTACAAAAGTGGAAAGAAGCACCGGGATGCCGACTGTCTCTCGAGGAATCCAGTGGAGGAACAGCAAGAGAATGAAGAGAGTACTGACTGTCTCGCTACTCTTCGCGATCTCTCTGAGGAACAAAAGAAGGACGCCAAATTGTTGCAAATTAAACTTGCCTTAGATCGCTCAGAGGATGTGAATGGAGAATTTAAGATGATAAATGAGGTGCTTTACAAGAAAAACTTTGACCCCTTTGGAAAGAGATGGCTTCCAGTGATTCCCAAGCACATGCGCATCGAAATTCTTCAACATTTCCACGACGCGCCTACAGCGGGCCATTTAGGGTTTATTAAGACTTATGACAGAATCCGGAAGAGATTTTTCTGGCCAGGATTATTTAGAAGTGTTCGTCACTATGTTTCGCACTGTCGAGAATGCCAGAGAAGGAAGACAGTTCCTCAGAAACCACCTGGACGACTTATACCAATTCCGCCTGCAGAAACGCCTTTCCAGCGTGTCGGTATTGACTTACTCGGACGATTCCCGACTTCTACCAGTGGCAATAAGTGGATTATCGTTTGTACTGATTATCTGACTCGGTACGCCATTACAAAACCTTTGAAAACAGCTGAAGCCCCTGAGGTTGCAAAATTCATTGTGGAGGACATTTTATTAAAACATGGGGCCCCAAGCTCAGTGATCACGGATCGAGGAAAGGTCTTCCAGTCGAGACTTGTGAACGAGATCAACCGTCGATGTAACATCACACATCAAATGACGACTGCTTACCACCCTCAAACTAATGGCCTTACAGAACAGTTTCAACAAAACACTTGCTGACATGCTCTCCATGTACGTGAGTGTCGAACAAACCAACTGGGATGAGGTGCTGCCTTTTGTGACGTTCGCCTACAATACTGCCAAACAAGACACAACCGGATTTACGCCATTCTTCCTGGTACACGGACGTGAAGCAACAACGACCATGGACACTGTGTTCCCGTTCCATCCTGACGACGTGAGCGACGATTACATCGCCAAATTAGTAACAAGGGCTGAGGAGTGTCGGCAGTTATCTCAGCTCCGCACACTGCAGGCTCAAGAGAATGACCGCCGGAGGTATGATGCAAGTCACCGTTCTGTTTCATACCAACCTGGCGACCTCGTCTGGATATTTACTCCCATCCGTAAGGTTGGCCTGTCTGAGAAGCTCCTCAGACGTTACTTTGGACCATACAGGATTGTACGAAGGTTGTCTGATGTCACTTATGAAGTCGAGGATTTCGATCCACACTCAAAACGACGAAAGGTGAGAGACACAGTTCACGTGCTGCGACTGAAGCCTTACATGGACCCTTCGAACCAGAGTAGACTAGAAGATCCAGCATTCTTCAGTAAACCAAAGGGCCCCAAGAGCTGTACGTCTCATCCGGGCTCGAAGACATCGACGACTAGGGACATCACCGCCCATCAGGAACCAAGGCGCGCGGGACCTACGACTCGCTCCATGACCAGGGCAACGTAACATCGGGACGCTGTTCCCTTAAGGAGGGAGCAATGTCGCACATCAAGTGGATCAGGCGACGAAGAAGGAAAGACTGTCGTAGCGTAGTGGTTACGCTAAGAGACTGTGGGACTAAAGGTCGTGGGTTCGAATCCATTAAGTGCTGTAAAATTTTAATTTCTTAACTTTGTGTAAACTATTCTGGAATATTCTTGTTGTTACTAGTGTTAATGTTCTAGACTGTTCTTCATCACTACTATAAGCGATACTCCTTTCTAGCCGGAGTCAGTTCGCTCCGTGCTTCTGTACTGTGCCAACTGTTAATAAAGCTTCATTGCCTTAAACTGAGTGTTTCGTCTACGACCCCGCTACGCACTAGGATTCTGAATTTGATTTACTACGTGACACTATTACTGTATATCTTCTGGTGTATGTATTATTTTGTTATGGAACTGTTTAATGTACCATACATGCTATGACTGTACATCTACTGGTGTACGTATTTTTTTGTTATGCAACTGTTTATCTGTAAATTGACAACTTTCCACATCCCACAGAGCCAGTCTCTTATGTTGGGATCAATGGAAAATGAATGTTTTGTATAGTATGTCTGATGGTTTCCAGCTGGAGACATCCAATGTGTTTCGGCCATTGGAGGATCTAGATGGTGACTTTGAGGACCGTCAAGTTGGACTGAACGATCTGGGATCTTGTAAAGTAAAAGGGAGAACTTTTCAAGGGGTATCAAAACGAAGGAAGGTACTGTTACTTTGAAGCAGTCATGGGAGGGGAATCAATGAGATGTTTCAATCTGACTTGGGGCCAGATTATGAAGTCTGCAGCATTTTCAAACCAAATGCAGATCTTGGAAGTGTTGTAGCAAATGTGGAAGACTTAGGGAAACATTTCTCAAAGGAGGATTGTTTTGTAATTGTAGGGGGACCAGGAAATAGTATTTATAAGGACCTCAATTATTCAATTGAAGAAGACATTGCTCACATTTCCACGAATGTGGGATTTGTGTGTTTGCTTGAGCGTTATGATAAACCCTGGATGTGCCATAACATTAGGCGTACAAATGTATCGTTGGAAAGTGTTCTCTGGCAGCCAGCAAACTCACACATTGGTTTGATAGATGTGGCCTGCATCGGTAGGGACAGTTATGCTCGCCATGGATTCCATCTGAATTTCAGAGGTAAAAGGAAGCTTTCGCTTCTTATTGCTGATGAGATCACGGGATTCCAGGTGAGTGAAAGAGGTATTCCTGTTATAAGTGGTGTTAAGTCGTGGCCTTTTTTAGGGTAAATAAAATAAATGTATTAAGATGTCTAAAAGAAATTAACGTTTCTCCTGATCAAAACTTATTGAAATTAGAAATTCCATCTGACATACCAGTATTTACTAATAATGTAAACAATTTAAATTCATTGACCACTATTCTCCATCAAAATATAAGCGGAATATTTAGTAAAACTGATGACATTACCTTATGCCTAGAAGAGATTAAAAATTCCAGAAATTTCAAAGTAGATGTTTTGTGCATATCTGACACAGGAATATCTCAGCTGTCCATCCCAAATTATAAACTAAGTTCTCATTTCTGTAGATGTAAAATCGAGAGAGGGGGAGTCACCATTTTTGTTAAAAATAATATTCAATGCAACAGTGTAGGTGTAAGTAAGTATTGTATAGAACAACACTTTGAATGATATGTTACTAAACTAGAATATGGTAAGGAAGAGTTCGTAGTAATAGCAATTTACAGGGCCCCCTCAGGAAATTTTAGACTGTTTTTATCTAAGTTAGAGTCTTTGCTACTATGTTTAAAAAATAACAAACAAATAGTTTTATGTGGAGATTTCAATGTTGACTTTCTCAATCACAGCAATGAGAGGATAGATATGGAAGCCTTGATGTTGTCTTTTAACTTGACGGCACTTGTAAATTTCCCTACTAGAATACAAAATAATAGCAGGACTGCAATTAATAATTTTTTATCGATATTTCTCAGTACAGTAATTACAACATACTTCCAGTAAAAAATGGTATCTCAGATCATGATGCCCAGCTGTTATGTATCAAGTACAAAAACACTATTAAGCAGATAAAGAAAAGTTGGGTATATAGAAGAAATATTAATGAAAACAATATAAAACATTTCATAAATTCCTTAAATAATGAACAATGGTCAGAAATGTACAATGCACAGGGTGTTAATAAAAAAATTGATTCCTTTCTCAATATATTTCTACACTTTTCGAAGAAAGTTTCAAAAAAAGGAAGTCAATACTAAAAACAATTAACTGTATAACAAGGGTATTAGAGTATCTTGTAAAACAAAAAGGGACTTGTACTTAAAAGTAAGAGAATCAGATAACTATGCACTGAAACCTCATTATAAACTTTATTCTAAAATATTAAGAAATGTAATAAGAAAGGCCAAGAACAGTATATATCAGAGAAAATAGAGAATTCAGGCAATAAGATGAAAACTGTATGGAATATAATAAAAACTGAAACAGGAAAATCTGTAAATCACTCTAAAGACATAAAAATAGAAAAAATGGATCGGTTCTGGTGAAATATTTAACAAATATTTTACTTCAGTTATAAAGAAATTAGGCATAGAAAAGTAATCCCCACATAGTGCCCTAAGGCTTCTTTAGACTCCTTTCCCAAATAAATTTGTAGAAATGCAGTCTCAGAAATAACTAAAACCTAAAAATTCTTCCAGATTGCCACCAGTAACAGTCTCAGATATAAATAAGCTCATGAAACAATTAAAACCTAAAAATTCTTCCAGCTAAGACAATATTTCAAGCAAATTACCGAAAAGATATTCAGATTGTATCAGTCGTGTACTTGCCCACATTTGTAATGAATCCTTAATGCAAGGTGTGTTTCCAAATAGACTAAAATATGCAGTTGTAAAACCGTTGTTTTAAAAAGGGAAGCTACATGTGTAGATAACTATCGTCCCATTTCATTACTTTCAGGATTCTCGAAGATTTTTGAAAAAGTATTGTAGAGTAATAAAACATGTTAAGTGGGAAAGAGGAGATAAATTCTGAAAATGTGAAGCCAGTAGTAAGGGTGTTAATGGTAAACTGTAGAAGTATAATGAACAAAGTAATCGAATTTGCAAACTTAATAGAGATACACGAACCACAATTAATAATTGGGGTAGAGAGTTGGTTAAAAGAAGAAGTATTAGACAGTGAGGTTTTTCCTGATGGTTACAGAGTGTACCGCAGAGATAGAGGAGCAATTGGTGGAGGAGTTTTCATACTAGTTAACAAAAACTACCACAGTTCACTGGCGTTCATAGATCAAGACCATGAGTTACTTGGGGTAGATTTCTGGGGTAATGAAAAAGAAAAAATCAGTGTTGGCTGTTTACCACAGTGGAAGAATGACAGAAGAGGATGAGGCTCTTGGGGAGAAATTAAATTCATACTCAGATTTCAGAGGTGAGAATACAATGATCATTATCGGTGGGGATTTAAATTTACCAGGTGTAAACTGGGAAGGAAATAAGATAAATAACACAAGGGAACAAAGATTTGCAAATATCTTAATATGGGAAGGAGGACATACACAAGTGGTTGAGCAAAACACTAGGGGACAAAATATTTTGGATATATTTCTAATTAAGCCCAATGAAAACCTTTTGAGGTATCATGTAACTGAAGGAATAAGTGATCATGAAGCAGTTCTGATGGATATTAGAGGATTCAGTAAACCAGCAGCCAAAATTGAAGGGGGAAATAGGTACAATTATAAAAAGGCACAGGTTTCGAATTTGAAGATATATTTCAGAGAACAATTCAGTAAATGGAAGGAAGGCTCAGGTACAGTAGAGTCAAGGTGGGAAGAGTTCAAGGAGATAATAAAAAAGGAGGAAGAAAAATTTATTCCAAAGCAGAAAATAAAGAGAAGTAGAGAACCTGTGTACTATAATAGAGAAGTGAGGAGGTTAAAGAGGTTGGTAAGAAAAGAATATAACAGAGTTAAGAGACAGCAGGGTAGTAGGGAATATTTAAAACAACTAAACAAGGACTTAATAACAGCAAAGAAAATGGCTAAAGATGGGTTTATGAAGAGTATTGTCAGTGCAGGAGGACCATTGAGTGATGCGTCTAGAAATTTCTATGGCTATATCAGGAAACTGAGGGGAAGGGAGGGTGTAGAGACACATAAATAAGGATGGAGAAGAAGTTACTGACGATTTGAAAAAGGCAGAGATTTTAAATAACTGGTTCAGTGAAAGCATTAGGGACAATGAATCAGAAACAGGAGGGTCTAATTCGGAGAACGAGCTTAACAACACAATTGGAAATGACGATAGTAAAAAATTTGATATTCATCCTGAGGAAATCATGAAGGAAATAAGAAAGCTGAAAAAAACATAAAGGGACTGGTGAGGATAATATTACTACAGATATCTTAAAGATTGCCGGATGTGACATTGTACCTTATCTTGAAATATTATTTAAATTGAGTCTGGATACTTCCTGCTTACCACAGGACTGGAAAAGTGCAATAGTAGTACCGGTATATAAAGGAGGGGTGAGAAATAGAGTTGAGAATTACAGGCCAATCAGTTTGACATCAGTGGTAGGTAAATTAATGGAAAGATTGATATGCAACAACATCAGAAATATATGGGAGGAATGTAAGTGGCTTTCAAGCAGGCAACATGGGTGCAGGCAAGGATATTCATGCGAATCTCAGTTTTTGGGATATATGCAAGATATTTCAGATGAAATGGACAAGGGACTCCAAATTGATAGTGTAGCACTAGATCTGTCAAAGGCGTTTGGCAGAGTAATCCATAAAATGATAGTAAATAAGGTAAAAACCATTCGAGTGGATGAGAAAGTGATTTTCTGGGTAGAAGAATTTTTAAAATGTATAAAACAGAAAGTTAGGGTAGGACATGTAGTATCAAAAGAAGTAGAAGTAAAAATGGGTGTTCCACAGGGTAGCGTATTGGGACCATTGCTATTCATTATTCTAATGAATAATTGTGTTGATTGTTTACTATCTGAAATTAGATAGTTTGCAGATGACATAATGCCATATAAAAGAATCAAAAACGCATTGCAAAAAAATATTGATACTTTTGCCCTTTAAGGGTCGAATTCTGAACAATTCCTGTCTTAATATATGACGTCACTACTGCCGAGATCTTAATCTTTAAAATGATACTTCATTAAACGATTTCAGATAGGTATCCAGGGAGATAAATGACACGTAATATAGAAAACAGCATTTTAGAAGTATTGTCATTTTTACCCTTTAAGGGTCGAATTTCGAAAACTTCATTTCTTAAAATATGATGTAACCAAAGGGGAGACCATAAGATTTTAAATGACACCTCATTCATTGCTTTCGGTTACGTCTGAAGGAAGATACTGGTTTGTGACAAAAAAATACCTTATAGGAATAATATATATGATGAATATTGAGGTTGAATGTTTGTAATATAATGAAAAGTAGAACCGCACTTTTGAAGCAATTATTTATTTGTTTAGTGTAATAGGTACGCATCAAAATACTTACAATATATTACGAAACAGTTATGAAAATTTAAAACATATTGTATGTACGTAACTGTCACTAACCTTAACAGATTACAACCAACATGAACAAAATGCACACAGCATATCAACATCTCTATGATATGTATTGCTGTGCGAATAAAATGTTTACATTGGAATTTTATAGCAAAACAAAAATCTTTCCGTAACAGAAAAAAATTCCGAAAAGCTTCTTATTGTGTAAAAAACAGTTCATTGACATCTCTGCGATATCTGCTACTGCAATCTAGGGACATGGCTCTCAAATGTCTCATACGCGCGACCACTTTAAGCAACAAATTCCTAAAAAAAATCTTTCTTAATTTATGATTTTACTTAATTGGAGACCTTAATCTTTATAACGATATGCGATTTATCGATTTCGTTTAGGTATCGCATGAGATAAATGGCTCGTAATTACAAAAAATGTGAAGCGTCTGTGGGTACACCCAAGCCGGGCGCTGAAATCCCCCCACCACCTGGCACACGGAGTGACGTTGACGTGTAACTACTTTCGTATAGAGTTGCAGCGCCATCACACTATTCGTTCGTTTTTGTTTATCATGGAGTGCGTCTGATAAGTCGATGTGCGCGATACAAGAACTGATTAACGGGTTAGAATTCACAAGATCAAAGTGAATTAAACCTTGAAAGTACCGTTGGATTTAGTCCTCTTATCGGCCTTTCTTACTCGTTTGTTGAGCCGCTTGAAATCATTTTTAAAATCTATAAATGCCTGATTTTAGACCAAAATCTTTAACCTCTAAACATCAATAAAACATTATTTGAAGTTGAGGTAATGCGTCCCGAGGCAATGTACGAATTTCCCGAAGATGAGTTTTGTGCCGGATGAGATTATCTTCATTAAAACATTACGTAACATGACTTGTGTGGGGAATCCAGGGAGCTTGTTTCCAAGACTAGCCAGCTACAGGTAAGAGCTTGTTAAATTGAGCTTGTAGTATTAATTATTGTAATTTGCTTAAATGTGCATTATGTAAGTTTTACTTTAATTTGCAGCAGTGGGAAAAGCCTACACTTGGAAGGCAAGTAGGCTGTTTGAAATCAGATGTAATATGAAAGGCACAGACAATACCAAAACCAATCGAAGTGGCTCAAGAAGAAATGTTCAAAGGTATGCTGCTTGCCATGGAGCCCATTATTAATAATAATAAAAAAATTGTCATGGAGCACCCGCTCCGGTGGCTATATCACTACACCCCCCCCCCTCTTCTGTTTCTGGTCACTTCTCTTTGCAATGTATTCCAGTCCCTCACTCCCTTTCATATGAAAGAAAATTTTCCCCACACCCTTATGCCTGAAATCAAGTGCCAGCTTGTGGTCATGGTCAACCTTACACTTCCAAGCACCTCTCTTAATTTTCTCACCAATATCTTTCCATGCTTCATCACCAGTATAGGCTTTGTACACTCCCATGACTCTCTTCACCTTCCTTCTATCCTCCAATGAATCCCATTCCAGCTTTTTTTTATCATATTAGTTAGTTGTCTGTGGTAATTTCCAAAGACAAATCTAGCAGCCCTTCTCTGCGCTTCCTCCAACTCTTGTACTTATACCCAAAATGTGGGTCCCATACTACACCGCTGTATTCCACCATGGTCTGACCAAAGTTTTGTACCCCAGTTCCTTTACCTCTCTAGTTCATCCCCTCATCACTCTTTCCAACAGGTGAAGGATTTTGAACCCTTTCCCTACTACCTGTTTAATGTGTCCTGCCCAGTTAAGTTTACTACCAAATGTTATGTCGAGGTATTTAAATTTTGAGTCTTCAATAAGTAGCTCCTTCCCCACTTCATAATCATAATCAACCTATAGTTTTTTATTTAGTGTACCTAATAAGTTGACTCTTCTTGGCATTTATCTTCATCCCATGTTGACTCACCCAGCTAGTTATCCTATCTAGGTCTTCCTGCAGCTGTTTACAGTTTTCTATTCTTTTGATCCTTTTATATAACATAATGTCATCTGCAAACAGTCTAACTTCTGACAGTAAACCATTAACACAATCATTCATTAGAATAACGAATAACAATGGTCCCAATACACTACCCTGCAGGACTCCCACATTCACTTCTACTTCTTTGGTTACTGCATTTCCTACCAAAACTTTTTGCTATCTACCTTTTAGGAATTCTTCCAACCAGAAAATCACCTGTTTATTAACTCCAATAGTTTTTACCTTATTTAGCACCATTTTATGGCTCACTCTGTCAAAGGGCTTTGAAAGATCTAGTGCTACACTATCAACTTGACTTCCCCTGTCCATTTCATGAGAAATATCTTGCATATACCCTACTAACTGAGATTCGCATGAATATCCTTGCCTGGCCCCTTCATGGCACACCTTCTCCTGCAGTGATCCTGGACCATCAAACTATACACTGGAAATGAGGACAGGGGACCAAGCTTACAGTGTTGAATGGAATTTAGCCCGGACAAAAATGATAACAGGATCAATGGTCTATGAAATTCTGCGCACTGTGGAAGCAGGTAGTGTACTAAGTATGTACTGTCATAATAATAAATATTTTAGCAGTTTTCTTACTTACATAATTGTTGATCTAACTTTTATGTACTCATTTTAGAAACATTGAAAACTTGTTGCAACTGGTAATTTCTGTGAAGGTCCAGACAGGAGACAACTGAACCAAAAAGAGCCTAAAAATGATCCATCTCTAAAATGGGGATTTTTGAGAGAAAAAATAAGTTGCCAGATCTTATGAGAAGCTCATGTGATTGAAGGTAATGGTGTGATTTTTTTTTTTTTTGCCTTTATGTTTTTGTTATTACAGCCACTGAGCCAAACTGTTATTTTGTGCTATATTCTTGTGGTGTGAATAGATATAGTCATCTTCTGACTTTAAAAAATGCTGTTTATATTTCCAACAGGTGTAATCATGTGGACTCTTCCAAAGTAAGGAGTGGGATTACTTTGGTGCTACTCCAGGTGGCATTACTGAGGATGGAAAGACCATAGTTGAGCTTAAATGCCCATACAGTGTGTGATTTGATAAACCATTGCTGTGCCCTTCTTTGTCCGCAAATGGAAAAGTGATGAACAAAAGATATTATGCGCAAATTCAGGCACAGCTGTAGTGACTGGAATTGATAGATATGATTTTGTGATTTTGACAACAAAGGGAATTGTTGATCAGTGTGTTCTTTTAAATAGATCCTATAAGAATCAGTTGATGAATGCTGTTAGCCTCTACTATCATGGGGTATTTTAGCCTATTCTACAAGCCCAAAGTTCAAATTCTTGAAGATTGTCATCATTGTCTTTCTCACTAATGTCAAAACATTATTATCATTAATAATTACTAATTGATAAATTGCGATGGAGCGAATACTCCTATGACAATCTTCCTACACACCCATCCTTCTCCCTTCCTCCTCCAACACACTTTTGCCCTCAAGCAATTTTTACTGTGATGCAATAACAAGTTTATTTTTGAATGTGTTGATTTTTATGAAAGAGCTATATATATATATATATATATATATATATATATTGTTTATTTTTAATATGTTTACCCTAATTTATGTAATCACTATACAAGATCATTGATTTTGTTATATTAAGCTATTGAGAAGACTGCCGTTTAATTAAATTGCAATGGAGTGCAGGTTCTGGTGTCAATTTCCCTACCACCCATCTTCCCCCTTCCCTGCCCCCACCTACATTTGGCCCTCACCAAATTTATTTAATCTTTAAAGCTTTTGGTAAATTATTCATCATTTCTCTTGGTAACTTATTCCAATCCCTGACACCCTTACCAAAAAAAGAGAATCATCCTACACCCTTGTGACTGAAATTGAGTGCCAGCTTGTTGTCATGGTCATCTTTCCCTTTCCATGCTTTACGTCTAGTTCTTACACCATTATTTTTCCATGACTCATCGCCAATATAGGACTTGTACACTTGCCATGACCCTCTTCAACCTCCTCCTGTCTTGCAATGAATTCTGTTCCAGCTCTTTTATCATATCTGTAACTGATTGCATTCTGTGGTAATTTCCACAAACAAATTAAGCAGCCCTTTTTAGTACACTCTCTAATTCCTGTATTTGGTGCTCAAAATGTGGGTCCCATACTACAATACCATAGTCAAGCAATGGTCTGACCAAAGTTTTGTAACCCATTTCCTTTACTTCTCTCGTGCATCATCTCATCACTCTCTCCAACAAGTGCAGAATTTTGAAACCTTTTCCTTACTACCTGACCAATGTGTCCTGCCCAGTTAAGCTTGTTATCAAATGTAATGCCAAGATATTTACACTTAAAGTCTTCAACAAGCAATTCTTTCCCCACTGTATAATCATAATCAACCTTTAGTTTTTATTTGTGTAGGTATCTAATAACCTGGCTCTTATTCAACACAATTAGCCATCAGAATAGTGCATAGCAATGAACCCTATACACTACCGTGGGACTCCCATTTAAACTTCCACTTCTGTTGATACTGAATTTTCTAAGCTGACTTTGTTTTCTACTTTTTTTAAATTCTACTACCCAACAAATCACTTTCTCATCCACTCCAATAGTTCTTACCCTATATACTACCATTTTTGGCTCACTCTGTCAAACTCCTTCAACATATCTAGTGCTACACTATCAATTTGGTCTCCCTTGTCCATTTCATCTAAAATATCTTACATATATCCCACCAACTGAGATTCGCATGAATATCCTTGCTTAAAGCCATGTTGGCTACTTGAAAACCAATTACGTTCCTCACATATATTTCTGATGTGGTTGCATATCAATCTTTCCATTAATTTACCTACCATTGATGTCAAACTGATTGGCCTATAATTTTTGATTCTATTTCCCACTCCTGCTTTATGTACCAGCACTACTATCGTACTTTTCCAGTCCAATGGTAAGCAGCAAGTATCCAGACTCAGTTTAAATAATATTTCAAGATAACGTACAATGTCACTCCAGCTATCTTTAAGATATCTGTTGTAATATTATATACACCAGCCCCTTTATGTTTTTTCAGCTTATTTCCTTTGTAATGTACTCTGAATGAATTTCAAATTTTTTGATGTGTTCATTTCTAATTGTGTTGTTAAGCTTGTTCTCCGAGTTAGATCATGTCGTTTCTGATTCATTCTCCCTAATGCTTTCACCAAACCAAAACCTCATTATGGCACAAATCTTGTTTGTCTTTATGGAAGGAACATTTTGTACATGTTCTTTGTACTAATATTGTGTCCTATTCATGTGATCTCAATCAAAATTTTATTATTGCTTATAAAAGTAAATGATTTGTTTCTCTATTAAGTAGTAATTTTAAAAGTTGACAACTCCCTCAGAACCTGAATCTTTTTGCATAGTCACTAACTTGAGTGGATGGATTTGATATTTATTTTAAATACTGGTTAATCATTTTGTATTGCTTAATTATATAGCCTAAATGGTTGTGTTTATTATTTTGTGTGAACATTGCTGCAGAGCGCAATTAGTAACTGATATCATAATAGAGCTAGATTTTTTTAAACATTGGAAGACAGCAGAGGTTTCAAGAGAGTACTGGGAGTGTACAAGGTATGAGGTGTTGAAAGATATTGGTGAAAGAATTTAGAGTAAAGCATGGAAGGGAAAATATGACCATCACCACAAGCTGGCACTTAATTTCTGTAAATTTTCTTTCGCACATAAGGGATCAGAGATTGGAATAAATTACCAAGGTAAATGATGATTAATTTACCAAAAATGCTCACAGAATTTAAAATTAAATCTGTAAATAGCTTCTTATCAAAATATGCTTGTCCTTAGGGTACTTGTTATACTTTATTATACAATAATTTCTGTAACAACTTATTTCTGAGATTTTATAATTTTTGTACAACAGAAAAAAGAGGTAACTGTAAATACGATAAATACTCCATATTGTAAACCACAATTGTTTTAATTGGTCATTGAAGTTGTGAAAAAACCTGTAAATAAAAGTTGATGTAGTTTTTAATACATAACTGTGTTTCAAGCATTCATAAAAGAATTGGAACTGAAGAAACTTGAATTTTTCTTTTTATAAAGGCTCATATACAATTAAAAACCTAAAGTTTAAAATGTTAGAAACAGTGGTGGAAATCAAACTGCTATTTGTTTGACGTTACAAACATTGAAAACAATGTAAAATATCTTAATTGCAAGAGGACATGTGCTTGGGGTAAAATAGCGTATATCACTTTTTTCACCACAGTATGCAGATTTGCGATAACCCGCTAGTCATTTGGACCTTATGACACTCTGAAAGGTGTAATGTTAAGAGTGGCTCCTTTTGCTTCCAAAAAATCAAACATTAAAAACCCTTGTCAATAACAATAAAATGTCCTCCTTTTAAAAGCTCAAGGAAGCCTGATAACTTTACCATTTGAGGATCAGTTGTTGCTCCACCATATAAATGGGAACAATATAAAGCTACTCCAAACTCACTAATACCTACTAGTGCTTTGAGAGTATGAAAACCTTTGTAATGTGAGTATGTTCCTTGACCATGGTCAGGGTAACCGCTACTTTGTATTGGAATCTCAGTACAATCAATAACAATGTTTTATTCTCCATCCACCTTTTTGTACATTGCCTAAAAATTTAATTCTTTGAAAGCATTATACACACAGGTGGGAACAGTTAACCGAAAAGTTAACTTCGTTAATGGTTAATCCACTACTTAAAAAGTTAACTTCAATAATCGTTAAAGCGTTACATTTTTGCAAAATTAGCGCAAGTTAAAGTTAACCATTAAAAGTCAACCATCCAAGAGTGGAACAGATGCTTATGTGTTGTAATAGGTATTACTGCAAGCAATACCAAAGTGATATGTACCATGAAGTGAATCAATAATACATCTACCAAATGTCATTCTGGAAATTGAGTTTTTACTGGGGTTCAGCGTTTTCACCAGATTCTCAAATGTATCGGATTCTTCAGCATGTAGTGGAATCTTGTTGTCAACAAAAAGGATTGCAGTACATCGCTCCACATCAGCTTGTAATATGATGGTCCCGGTAGCTATGATACCAAACTTTTTGTTGACGTAAACTTTTATTAGCAGATTGCGATGAAAACAAATCAATCCTGCTGCTATATATATCAGAAGAAGCCACAGCACTTGAAGGCTTTGAATTATTTTTCTTTTTTTCCCAATTAGTTGGCTCTGTTTTTACTTTTTCTTCAAACAATTCATACCTATTTGGATATATGCAAAGGCTAGATATGTGTGCCTTGATTGTAGAAAGTTTAGGAAAACACAGTTTGAATGAATAAATCAACTGTTTCAGTCTAGATTTAAGTGCAACATAAACGCATAAATGTGGCCTAGGATTTTTAATATTCTAGTTGCTGTTGTTAGCATTGCTGCTTTCACTAACTGATTGAAGAGCTAAAGTTTCAATTACGTAATCATGTAACGAATGTCAAGATTAACTTATTTCACTAACGAATACCAAACCAGTTCCAACTAAAAAAAATAGATTTTCAAAACCTTCTTTCCGAGTATAAAATAGCATGGTAGCAGTAATGGCAAAAAGAACTAGGAAATAAAATTCAAATACCCGTCCGGCATTGAGATCTCGATTTAAAATGTTGTCTCAAAATGTTTCCAGGCAAACGCCAGGATGACTGCTGCAAGAAGCAATGGCTGCATTTGTTGCTGTTCTTGTCCTGAAATCTCCTCCATCATTAATAAGCTCGACGGCAATGAAGCGTAAAGCCATAATAATTAAGAATAGTTAAAGTATAAAACAGAAGAGTGTATGTGCGTTTTAAAGAGGAGAAATTATATTTTTAACATACTATCAATCCATATCACCATAACTGAAATTCTTAAATGTGGAGAAAGTTCTTTCTTTGTAGTAAAAATAATGTACTTCATAGAAGGCAGATCCTTCATTCGTCCTTCACGAAACCACATTACAGCCCAATATACTTTTTATTGACATCTCAATAATATAATTTGGTTAGTTTAAAAACATTATTCGTTATTGGGTCGGTTCAGCAGTCATAGAAAATTCTCATTCCCTTTATTTGTAGCGCTCATTGTATGTAGCATTTAACATTAATTTACAGACCGAAACAGTAGTTATAACATACTGTTATCATTTTGTAAGCGATTCCAACCTAGTAGTCAGGGGGGGGGTCTAGGGGGCTCAAGCCCCCCACCCAAAAGCATCTAAGTCCACCCCCGACATTGTATTTTTGGAGACTTTTTTTTTTTTTTAGCTTTACGGATTCGAGGCCCGAGGAGGCTATAAAGACTACCCCATGGCCGACTCAAGCCCCCCCCCCCCAAGACCAAAATCAATTGAAGGCAAACCCTCTGAAACAAAATTCTCTCAAGTCAAGCCCCCTGCCCCAAACCAAAGTCCGCTCAAGGGTCCCCCCCCCCCCCAAAAAAAAAATCCTGGATCCGCTCCTGCTAGTAGTATTCCTGTCAAAACATTTAACAGTTACCAAATTTTTATTTTACATTATGTAGTCAAGATTCCAATGAAGGAAGATATAAATTCATCTTGGGTATGACGAGAGAGACGTCCGAAGTCAAAATGAAACGAAATATACAGGCGAGTTGCGCTATAGGTCTATTTCATCGTTACGCTAAAATAGATTGAAATTACTTGTTTTACGTGTCCCATATATGTATCATAGAAACCGCTGGAGTAGATAACGTATATTGGATGTCAACACGGCAGTATGGAAAATACGAGGCGCGTCCAGAAAGTAAGTTCCGTTTCAATTTATCTCTGCTGCAGCGCTGCGATTGCAGTTCCGCACATGCGCTGTAGACGATGTGTATCAAGGGGAAGAACGTGCGCCATTTGGAGATCGCTGTCAGTTACGTACGCTTTGTTGTGCTTGTTTGAAATGTCGGCGTTGATTGAAAATCCCGCCGCCTATGAAATCAGGTCTGTGATTCAGTTTCTGAATGCGAGGAAAGTGAAACCAAGTGAAATTTATCGGCAAATTTGCGATGTTTACGGACCAAATGCGATGAGTGATTCGATGGTGAGAAAATGGGTCCGACAGTTCAATGGCGGGCGTAGTGATGTGCACGATGAAGAACGAAGTGAACGTCCACCTTTGGTTGCAGAAGAACTGGTTCACGCGATTGATGACAAGATCCAGGAAAACCGTAGGTTTACAATTAGTGCTTTCGCTATGGACTTCCCCCAAATTTCACGATCACTGATGCATGAAATTGTTACCAAACAACTGAAATTCCGTAAACTTGGCTCACGTTGGGTACCAAAGATTCTCACTGAGCAACACAAAACAAAACGGATGGTAGTGCACTTGAGTTTTTGACCCGTTATGCTGAAAGCGGCGAAGAATTTCTGAGACGGATAGTCACAGGAGATGAAACGTGGGTTTCTTACGACACCCCTGAGAGTAATCGGCAATCAATGGAATGGAGGCACACTTCATCCCCACCAAAGATTAAGCCGAAGCAAATCATGACACCTCGGAAAATGATGTGCACAGTGTTCTGGGACTGGAAAGGCATCCTACTCATTGACTTCTTACCGCAAAGCAGATGCTTATTGCGAGACACTTCGGAAATTGCGCCGTGCAATTCAGAATAAGCGCCGTGGACTGCTGTCAAAAGGTGTTGTTTTGCTTCACGACAACGCACGACCACACACTGCAAACGTGACGAAAAACCTCGTACAGGGATTTGGCTGGGACGTGTTTCACCATCCTCCGTACAGCCCTGACCTCGCTCCTAGCGACTTTCATCTGTTCTTACATCTCAAGTCTTTCCTTGGCGGTCATCACTTCACCAATGACTACGAGCTGATGGTTGAAGACACAGGCGGATGATTTCTATGAAGAAGGTATACAAAACCTGGTGCCACGCTATGACAAATGCCTGCAAAATTTCGGCAGTTATGTGGAAAAGTAGTTTAAGAGTTTTAGAATTTTGTTCAATAAAAATTTCTTCTGTATCTGTGTACAATTTCATTTTATTACCAAACGGAACTTACTTTCTGGACGCGCCTCGTATTTATTGACAAGACAGGTTCATAAAATAGAAACATGCTCAAAAAGTAATTTTTTTCACTTTTGCACTAAGTAGTACAATTACTTGACAGTAATTACTTAAAAGCTTTCATTGGGAAGCAAACCTGACCGGTAGCGTGGTTTGTTTGGTTTGCGTCCTCGCAAATACGGGCGAGTTGCGGTATAGATCCATTTAATCGTTACGCTAAAATAGATTGAAATTACTTGCTTTTCGTGTCCCATATGAGTGTCATAGAAACCTCTGGGGTAAATAACGTTTATTCTAAGTCAACACACGGCAGTATAGAAAAAGACAAATTAACGGCTAGTGTACTTATTTCGGTTTTCCTTAACTGCGGGTTCCGTTTTTTCCTCGTGTTTTGAATTTATTGTACCTATCATGGAGGAAGGAATTATATGGAGAAGAAGTGACGTTAAATCGGTGAAGCAAGCACTAAACTCTCCCGCATGGTGGCAGCACCGGCAGTGACCATATGGCGCTTCCCACAATTAAGGTGTTCACATTGTGGTAGATGCAATGATTATTTCATTTAGTATTGTGTATAAGTGTTTAAAAATGCCAGCTTGTGTTGCGTACCGTTGCACAAATAGGCCAGACAGGAAAGAACCTGGAATATCATTTCACAAGTAAGTTGAATTGTAATTATCGTTGTTGAAGTGAGCGGTAAACACCGCAAACTTTGCAGCACGTCTATAAATATTTAGTCATAGCTCTCAATGGGATGACTTTGTTCTCAAATTTTTCTTGGTGTAGTGTAGAAAATCAGCAAACTTGCTATTTTGCACATAATAGACTAGCATTATTTTTTAACGAGTGTTTTAAAATGAGATTTAAAGGGGCGTGTTTTACTTCGCGATTCAGTGAATTTACTATTACGATTTCTTTCGTCACGTTGCTGATTATACTGACAATGGATGATGAAATTAACTGTTATGTGAGAAGCTGTGAGTTTTATTAATTGTTTAAATAGCTATTTCAGGCCATTGACTTAGGTTATTTTTAAAGCTTCATATAAGACTTGTTTCTGTTTGTAAATACGTCTATACCTATTTTTACCGATTTTGAAATCTTTCTCATCTATTTATGTCGAAACAGGTTCATGCAGAAATAAAAATGGGCTTCATAAATAAAGAAGTTATTGGCCTTTGAACAAAATTAATTTGGGGAATGTGTTTCTAATTTAGTCTCTTTTTTTTTTGTACAACATTCTCCCCCCCCCCCCCCCCCCCGTATCTAAATCTAACTGAGAGATAATTTTTTTTACAATTGTTCTAATAAGAAGGGCTGTGAAATTAGACAACACATCTTGATCAAGAGAATGTTCATTAAGGTGACTGAATAAACATTTTATTTTTGGTACCAGCCTACAAAATGTCTGGGTTGCTCATCCCTAGAGTGGGTCCTCTTACTTTTTTTCTGGTCTAGGACACATTTCAGACTAACCACAAGTGGTAGTAATAAAACTGAAATATCCATTCTGCATGTCAACCATGTAATCATTGTGGCTTTGACAGAATTAATTTTTGGTCCAGCCTGCATCCAAACCTAAACCCCTCAATTTGGATGTTGTATATCCCCCAAACTAAGCAAGATATCGAAAACATTTATTCCTTATTATCGAGTTTTTTCGTCGTGTTACATAAGAATCCATCATTAAATTTGACTTTTGCGAAATTTTTCTTCTGCATTTCAACTCAAGACACCTCACATTTGAGACAGTATATCTCGAGAACTAGGTGAAATATCGAAAAATTTTACTCTTTATTTTTTATTTGTCTCGTCTTTTTAAATAAAAATTCATCATAAAATTTGACTTTGAATAATTTTTTCTTCTGAATTTCAACCAAAACCATTTCACATTTGAGACAGAATATCTCGAAAACTAAGCAGGATATCAAAAAATTTTATTCTTCATTTTTTATTTGTCTCATCGAGTTACATAATAATCCATCACCAGATTGCGGCGTCACGTTTATCCTAGAGTCCCCTTGAGGTGTTTGTACATATTCCCCGTGTTTGTTGGGAAGCGGTCAAGCCCCCACCACTCCGGCCATGCCCCCCCACTCCTCCGCCGGCCTGCTTCACTCCCATGCGTGGTAAAGGTCTCTTGCGTCGTCTCCATATTATTCCTTCCTCCATGGTACCTATTTGCTGGTGGTGGTATCTAGTGATGGAATTATGAAGTACTGAAGAAGAGTTATTCACTTGTCTAATTTGCAACCAAAGATGTTACACGTATCGTCAATGTGACGTCACTTCCTCATGCCGTGGAGTGGGGGGATTTTTCGGCTCGGCATCGGGTGTACCCACAGACGCTGTAGAAATAATATTGATACTTATGTAATAAAAGGGTCGAATTCCAAAAAATTCCTTTATAGAATATGGAGTGACCAAGTGGACACAGCTAGTGTTTTGATGTGTAAAAGCATCTCTCGAGCTTCCACCAATAAAGCATAGGTGAGAGTAGATCTCATGGCACCAAGACAGGTGCGTATACAACTATACTGTTGTTTGTCTAACGTGGACAGGATTCTGGAGCTTACACAGAATACATCCGTAGTCAATTTTGTTTCTATTTAGACCTCTGTATATCATCAAAAGCATACTGGGATTTGAACCCAATTATTTATTATTATTTACTGCTTAATGTCTCTTAACAGCGAGGTCTTTAGAGACGGGAAAGGATGGGGGGCAAGGAATGGGAAGGAATTCGGCCATGGCCTATTAAAGGAAGCATCTCGGCATTTGCCTGGAGTGATTTGGGAAACCCAAATCTGGGTGCCCGGACGGGGATTCGAACCGCCGTCCTCTCGAATGCGAGGTCAGAACGCTAACCGTTACACCACCACGCTCGGCGGTTGCACCCAACCAAACGCGTGTCAGAATAATATTCTGAGCTTGATTGCAGGAGTTGATTATTTGATCGATGTGCGGTATCCAACTCAGTTTAGAGTCCATCAATAATCCCAGGAAACGTACATTAGATTTTACCGAAAAGGAGTAGTTTCCTAACCTGACTATTTTGACCACATTGAGTTCTATCCGTTTCCTGGTGAAAATAACAACGGAAGATTTCTCTGCTGAAATTTGAAGTCCATTTGATCTCAGCCATTTGTTTGTTTCTATCATGGTTGCGGATAGATTATTTAAAGCAGTCTCCAATGAGATCGCTGAAGAATATATATAGATGTCATCTGCATACTGAAGGATTCGGGTGCAAGGACCTATTACTATTTCGAGTTCACAAGTATAAAGGATATATAGCAACGGGTTTAGTACGGCACCTTGGGGTAAACCAGTAGTAAGTATTCTTGGACCTATAATTTGGTCCCCATAACCCACAAAGACAGTTCTTTTTAACAGGAATTTACTTATGCAATATGTAAAAACCTCTGGCAAACCCAGTCTACTTTTTTTTTTTAATGGAATAGGAATTTTTACATTGTAATAAGCTGAGTGGATAACTAAAAACAAGGAGACTGTAATGTATCTGCTTTTGAAAGAGGCGAAGATGTCAGTTGTTAATATACTTAGGTTATCCATTGTTCATCTCCCTTTATGAAAACCAAACTGAGGCTGAGACATCAAATCACAGCTTCCATCCACCATTCAAAACGGTTCTTAACAATTTTCTCGAGGGTCTTCCCCACACACAACCACAGAGGAATTGGTCTATATGAAGAATGATGTAAAGGATTTTTACCAGGTTTTAAAACTCGGAGTACTAACTGGGCAGTCCGTTCTTCCATTAAGCAATTCCTTGTCCATATACTGTTAAAAATGCTAAGAAGTAAATCCATTGCGTTTAATGGGAGATTTTTTTAGCATTGTATAATGGATGTTGTCTATTCCTGAGGATGAATTCTTGGTTGTTGCGAGCATATTTTTCAATTTCAGGATGGTAAAGGGTGTCATGATAGGGTGTGAGTAGTCTTCAGTTTTTGGACGTTTCCAAAGATGGTGCTATTCTGTCAACGAAGTCTACCAAACAGACCAGATCAATGTCAAGAGGTTCAACTACACTTAATTTTTTTTAACGATCTGACTTTCCTCCAAACATCGATAAATCTGGAGTCTTTATTCAGGCTGTTGCAATATTTTACCCATTCCTCCTTTTTTCGACGTTTTAAGAACTTTTTTGTTCGAGCATCATCTCATTTAAATTCCAGGAATCGTTCAAGAGTCTGCTAGTTCCGATAATTACTCCACCAAAAAACTTTAGGCTTTCTACAGAAACCGGCTTTTTTACGGCGAAGGATTGACTTGATGGCAGTTTTATTAATTGCTGAGATCAGAGCACCATGTTTCCCTTACAGACAAATTAGAATTAAGGTGGTCTAATTCTTCTGAAATAACAGAACTATAAGCTGACCACGAGGCTCCCTGGATTTTCCATTCACTATTAGAATAGTATCTTTTAGGTCAACTTGTTTCAATAGCAATACTTATGTGTATTGGGAAATGGTCTGAATCCAATGAATACCTTTTAATCTCCCAATTATCAATTTTTTGGAAATTTGGCGACGCTGTCGATATGTCCACTGCAGATGGACGTCTCAAAAGAGCTGGGATCATCGTATGGGAGCCATCATTTAGTATTATAAGTGAGAGATCTTCTATAGAATTCAACAATGAGTGACCATCAGCATCAGAAATTTCGTTGCCCCACGCAGAATGATGCGAGTTGAATTCTCCACAAATCGGAAAGAGAGAATGAAAAGAAGACCACATATGAATCCATTCTTTTTTACTAATTTTAATTATAGAAGGTTTATATAAAGATATTATACAAAATGTATCCATGGGGATTTTATTCTCAGCAGCTACTGCCTGAATTTCTTTTACTTCTGGGTTTAATTGGATTTGTTGAAAACAGATATTTGCTCTTATCAGCAAAGCCACGCCTCCTTTGCCGTCATCTCTGTCGTTTCTTAATAAATTATAACCCCTGAAATTAATGTGAATGTGAGGCATGAACCATGTTTCACTAATAGCGGCCACAGATATGTCCCAATCAGACAATTCTTTTAGAAGACATTCTCTATTAACTATTACAGACCGAGCATTCCACTGTAGAATTTTAAATGCCACTAGATGTGGAAAGAATGTTAGATAACATTTTTCTAATTTCTTCGGCATCTGGATTTTAATTCGATCGTGAACTGTCCACAACAAGCATAATGAGGCTAATAATCTTGTCTATAATGGAATCCCCAATTTGACTTTTACCACTGTTCTCATTATGAGGCCGAAGAGGGTATAGGTTTTCCCAGCAAACCACTTGGATCAACTTCATATCGGTAGCCTCTGTATTTGCTGGATGAAGAGAGTTGACTAATATTTGATGATTGCCTCTGACCATAAACTCCTTTCTGAATACTTATCCATCGTGAGGGTGTTGTTTGATAAGTCCGCGAAACATTAATAACAGCTTCTAAGGGTTTTACAGTTCTGATACTTGGAAAGCGACTGTGCTGATGTTCTATACTTCCGTCAACAGGCATATTTCCTTCAGACAGTGGAGGGAATTCCATTATACTTTTTACCACAGGTGGAGAAAGTGATTGTGGAGGATGACTGGAAGAAGTTTTAGATACAGAAGTTGCATAAGATGTTTTCTTCAAAACAACTTCAGCTTCTTCGAAGGAAATATTATGAAAAGTAGCCTGCTCGTGGACCCTTCATCTGAACAAATACTCTGGACAGGTTCGATCCGTTGCCACATGCTCACCTTTACAGTTTACACAAATTATTTCATTAGGCTGACACTGTTGAAGAGTGTGAGAACCTCTACATCTACCACAATGTTCTACACTGTGTACTAATATGATCAAATCGAAGACATTTATATCATTATTTAACAAACGGAATATAAGGGCTAACTTCACATCTCATAAATAAACAAATTGAGAGACTTGTTGACTGTCTAAAGTTAGTATAAATGTCTGCAGTTTCACTGTTAATGATGAATTATCTCGTACCACACGCTTTGTTAGTCTTTTAACATTTGTTACGTTAACTGGAGACTCAATATCAGCCATGAGCTCAGGTTCCTTTAAGGTCAAATCTACTCCTCGAATGACACCCTGCTTTTTAATCAAAAACGAAGGAATATAAGCTTCTGAATTTCTGCTTATAAAGAGGGCAGACTGAACTAACTTGTTAGCTACTAAAGGGCTGTCTACTTCAATTTTAATTCTATACTTTCTTGCAGAAGTAATGTTTACAACGTGGCCTTTTGCTTCAGGGATATTGATAAGTAAAAACCTTCCAGTACTCATTGGGTGTAAATTACCTAGATTACGATCTCTACTCCCAACATATACATAAAAAGGACCTGGATCAAATAGCTTATAATGATTTGCTGGTCTTGGCAAGACTGGACGCTTACTAGTAGAAGGTGTCCGTCTGTTTGGCTGACGCTTGATAATGGATTGCAGTAACTGGAGAAAGTGTTGCAGTCTCCAAAGATTCCATGGTCCGGATGGTATCATCTTCAACTGCAAATCTTTTCTCTACTGCTTCAAATGTAGTTTCACAGACTCGTTTTCTAGTCATTGTTGTGGTCTTGTCTACATCCGATATGTCATCTGCAGGCCCGCCGTAAGCGGGCGTGCAAGGCGTGCACCGCACGCGGGCGGCACGTCGAGGGGGGCGGCAAAACGAGTGATCGACAGTCGCCGCCCCGCGATAGTTGCCACTCCATTGTCGCCACGACGAAATTTGCAGTGTATTATGAAGCATGCGACCTTTTTTTTTTTAGCTCAACAGTTACTTCGGGTGGTCGGCGACACTCGGGATGGCAACAATGGGGACGACAAATAATGTTCGAAGGGGCGGCAATCTCACAGTTTTTTGACCCGGTTCGAAAATTTCCTGAATCCACCACTGGCTGTAGTTAGACAGGGGGCGGATTATGATCCGGATTGCACGCGGGCGCTCTAACAGCTAGCGGCGGGCCTGGTCATCTGCAATGTCCATGACTATCGACACATCAACAGGCTGATTTGCTGCGACGAAAATATCTCCGACGCAAGCCTAACATCTTGATTATCACTCAGCGAAAAGACTGGAAAATCCCCTCTTTTCCCATATATGTAGTGGAATATGTATTAGAGCCGTAAAAGTAACGATGTATCGTTACTGTGTAACGGGTTCGTCACCCGACTCGAAGTACCGAATCGTTACTCACAAATTCATTTCGTTACTCGCATGTTTCGTCACTCGCATTTGTCGTATAGATACGAACACTTTACAGCTTTCGCAACTAACTAATTTTGACAACCTAAGAACTAATATTGTAGTTTTTTTTATTTTGTTTAACGTAAAAATTTACAGTGCATAATTTGAAAATGGAAAATTTGTGTGGATAATTTAAGATAGTTATTGGTTTTTCATTGATCGTTCATTAGTGAGGTTTATTTATTTCAAACATTTATGAAATGTATGTATTTTAAGATTTGATACCTTCTGTTTTATTTCATAGTTTAATTTACATACAAAAGAGTTGTCGAATAGTTTGTGATTTGAATCTCTACATTTGTTATGTTCTAATAATATTTTATTAAATTGCAATGGAGCGCGCGCTCCGGCGGCAATTTCCTTACACACTCATCTTCCCCCCTTTCCTTCATCCACCTACATTTGCCCTTTACAAATTTTAACTTTAAATTCTTTCAACGTTTTGGGTAAATTATTCATAATTTCCCTTGTTAATCCCTGACATCCTTACCTAAAAAAGAGAATCTTCCTACACCCTTGTGCCTGAAATCGAGTGCCAACTTGTGGTAATATTCATCCTTTCCATTCCAAGCATTACTTCTAATTCTTACACCAATATCTCTCCTTGTCTCATCATCAATATGCACCTTGTACACTCCCATGACCCTCTCCAGCCTCATCCTGTCCCATGCCAGCTTTTTTTTTTTTATCATATCTGTTGCTGATTGCATTCTGCGATAGTTAAAAAAAAATCTAGCAGCCATTTTTTCAGTTCCATAATTCCATAAAGAAACAACAAGGTACAATAACTTTATTCCTTTTGTCTGGGGTTGGTTATTATATTATTACCGCAGGATGCATGTAATTAGTGCGGTGTTGACTTTGATGTTGAATGTTTGTTGTAACCGCGACACAACAACAATTACGAATTTAATCGCCTGTTTGTCCTGTAACTTTATTATTGATTTAAAAGTTTTGAATATTAATATTTTTTAAATGAATTAAAGCGGGAGTCAGTAGCACTCTTACTACAGGCTCGATTTGATGGTATGTCAACATTTATTTTAACAAATCTATCGCAAAATGATGAAGTATTTACAAAGGTAAATGAAAACAGTAACGGAAGACAGTGGTCAAACCTCATATTTAAAACGAAATACAGTACTTTGATGAGATTATAATATTTGCTAAATATGCGTCCCATTATCATTTCAGGCTTGTATGCAGGGTTTTGAGTAGGCTACTTTAAAAAATGACCATTAGTTATTGTCACTAGATATGCCACAGTCAAGTGAAAGGCCAGGTCTTTTATTTTGTGTGTGCGAATAGGTGTTTGTTTTGAAATTAGATAATTCTTTCGAATATAAAATTCATTACAGCAAATCAAGTGTACATTTAGAGGTTTTCCGCTAGTTACTTGACTTTAAGTTTTATCCAAATGAACAACTTACCTAAACTTATTTTACTAAATAAACAATTTACTTAACCTTTACCAAGTACCAGCGAAGTCGTCCCGTATGCGATGCGATGCTTCATGCTAGTGTTCGATTGTACCGAAAGTAAAGAATAACTAAACGATACGATAGTATCGAAGTTAACCCGTACGCGGCGCGACTCGATACAATGCTTCATGCTACTGTTCGGTTGTACCGAAAGTAACGAGTAACGATTCGAAAGTAAGGGGTATTGATTGGTTTAGTAACGAATACATACGGGTATAGAATTTCTAGTTACTTTTACAGCTCTAATATGTATATAAATTTACGTCGATGAGAAAATAGTAAAAGCATGAAGAAAGTCACAAAACGACTCACAAATATAAATATAGAAAGTTCATGCTGCAGACTCACAGCACTTCGTTCACTATGCGAGGCAAACTGTACACAACTAGTCTGCTTTTCCGTGGAGCCAACTGTTCACGGAAAAAGTACACCTTTCGGTGACTTTCAGCTAAATGTGAGAGAGCACTCTCGTCGAAGAACAGACGATAATGTGTCTACCTCGACTAGATCACGATAATAATCTGTAATGAGCACTTATAAAAGTGAGAAAGAAAATGTCAATTCAATAAATTAAATGATAAACACGCTTAACACTAAAAACCGTAGCGTCCTTAAACAAAACCAGAGATACTCCGACTCATTCGTTTATAGACATTCCGAATTTCTGATGAAGACATGAAGTTTGTGTAGTCTTTGGTTGAGTAGTAATTTTTGACGTTTGAAGTTTTATATTGTCTCTGTGTTTAAGCCAAGTGATAGTAAACACTAAAACACGGAAAGAAGTGTGACAACATACCGATAGTGCTTTCTGTTACTGTCAGCATTCATTTAATCTGTTCTATACTTTTTTTTTTGTAACAGTAGTGCTTGGAGCTCTTAAAATTGAACTTGAATTACATAATAATGTTTCGTGGCAGAGCTTTGCATTTCGTATTCAAAGTTGCCGATCGAACTCTGACCTCAAAATTCTACCGTGAGGTGTTAGGTATGAAGGTAAGCGACTCTTGGTAATGGCTTTACGTACAAAAGACTAGTCAGTCGCTTTACCCAAATTCGCCGTATTTCTTGCAGGTTCTTCGCCATGAAGAATTTACGGAAGGTTGCGCAGCAGCGTGTAATGGGTAGGTGTTGCAACAGTTGAAGATATAAAACCCTAACATGAGTGGTCGGTTTATTAACAATAACAACTGGGTTAGCTGTACTACTCTTTCCACCTATCAAAAAATGGAACTAACCTCTTGAAATTTGGTCTACCTAATAGGTAGAAGGTTTAATTCTAGATGGGGATACCGCTACAATCTCTTACCACCTTGCATAATAAACACACAGATCACGTGGTATATATATGTCATTGTGACATATTCAGTCTGCACCTACCAACAGAGTAACAGCGATAGTTATGATTTGAAAATTGGGTTTCTGCAATATTGTGCGTTATGGTTACATTTCATTTTGGTCCAGGCTGCATTATGACCGAAACGCATATTTATAAAATATGATTTTGTCAGTAATCATTTGAGATTATGTTGTAATGCAGCCTGGACCATAAGTTGCATTGTGCTTATATATACCATGTGATCTGTGTGTTTACTATGCAAGGCGGTAAGAGATTGTAGCGGTATCCCTATCTAGAATTAAACCAGGTAGAATATGCTAAATGAAAGCTTAACAATGTTTAAAGACATAAATTTTCAGTTATACTAAAAGTGAGGGTAGATGTTGGTCACATTAACTGTGAAGTATTTAGAAAACAAGTTGAAAAACTGGAAGGTGGCTATCACAAAGATACTACTAATAATAGCAGGGAATTTAATTTAATTGCAATAGAGTACTGGCTCTGTTGGCAATTTCGGCAGTTCTATCATTACCGTGGTGCCAAAATCTGATGATGAATTCTTGTAGAACTCGACGAAACAAATCTAAAATAAAGAATAAAATTTTTTGATATCTCGCTTGGTTTTCGAGATATAGCATGTTAAAAATCGGTCGTCGGTATAGTTCCTTTTGCTTTTGGTGTTTTTTCTTCTGGTCCAGGCCGTATTTCAACCTAACAATAACCACTAGGAAAAAAATAAAACACCTATAGTGCATTTCCACCGTGTAGATGTGGTGGTTTTGGTGAAGAATAAATTTCTGGTCCAGGCCGGATCTCACCCTAATCTCCCCACTTTTGAGTTACAATATCTCGAGAACTAAGCGAGATATCAAAAAACTTTATTCTTTATTTTCCATTTGTATCATCGAGTTACTTACGAATTCATCATCAAATTTGGCTATACCGAAAGTTTTCTTCTGGTCCAGGCCGTATTTCAGCCTTGTTACGTCAATTTTGAGATATGATATCTCGAGAACTAAGCGAAATATCAAAAAACTTTATTCTTTACTTTCAATTTGTCTCGTCGAGTTCTATAAGAATCAATCATCAGATTGTGGCGCCACAGTAATGATAGACTCCCCACAATTTCCCTACACACCCATTTTCGCCACTTGCTTTTGCCCTCTACTAATTTCAACTTTAAAATCTTTCAGAGTTTTTGGTAAATTATTCATAATTTCATCTTTGTAATTTATTCGTTACCCATGAAAAAAATCATCCCACACCCTTATGCCTGAATTCAGTTTTGGTCATGGTAATATTTTCCCTTCCAAACACTTCTCCTAATTCTTCAACTAATATCTATACAAAGGTCATCACCAATATATGCCTTGCACAGTCCCAGGACTCTCTTCATCGTCCTCCTGCCTTCCAAGTGAATCCCATTTCAATTCCTTTAAAATATGAATTACTTATTGTATTCTTCAGTAACTTCCAGAGACAAATCTAGCAGCCGTACTTTGTGCCCCCTCCATCTCCCAGAATTGATACAGAAAGTCCAATTCCCTTACTTTCCTAGTACTTCCTAGAAAGTTAGGGTAGGAAATTTAGTGTCAAAAGTGGTGGAAGTAAAAATGGGAGTGCCGCAGGGTAGTGTATTGGGACCATTGCTATTCTTCTTATATGAATTCTTTTTTCCCTCGTACCATTAGGGATTTGAATGCACAACAAAGAGATTAGGTTTGGTGCTAAGCACCCTCTGCCACCCACAGTTTTGTGAATTGCAGAGTATATATGTAGATGTAGATTATTCTAATGAATAATTGTGTTGATTGTTTACTATCTTAAATTAGATTGTTTGCAGATGACATAATGCTATATAAAAGAATCAAAACGATAGAGGATTGTAAACAGTTGCAGGATGATCTTGACAGGATATCTAGTTAGGTTGGTAAGCATGGGATGAAGATAAATTTAAAGAAGAATCAGCTTATTAGATACACAAACAAAAGGTTAATTATAAATATAAGGTGGGGAAAGAATTGCTTACTGAAGACTTGAAATGTAAATATCTTTGCATTACATTTGATAACAAGCTTAACTGGGCAGGATACATTGGACAGGTAGTAGGAAAAGGTTTCAAAATTCTGCACTTGTTGGAGAGACTGATGAGTGGATGTAGGAGAGAAGTGAGGGAGTTGGGTTACAAAACTTTGGTCAGACCATTGCTCGAATATGGTGGTGTTGTATGGGACCCACATTTTACGTATCAAATACAGGAGTTGGAGAGGGTGCAAAAATGGGCTGCTAGGATTTGTTTCTGGAAATTATCACAGAATGCAATCAGTGACGGATATGATAAAGGAGCTGAAATGGGATTCATTGCAAGACATGAGAAGGGTCATGGGAGTGTACAGGGCTTATACTGGCCATGAGGCATGGAAAGATATTGGAGTAGATATGAAAAGTAGTGCATGGAAGGGAAAAGATGACCATGACCACAAGCTGGCACTCAATTTCAGGCACAAGGGTGTGGGAAGATTCTCTTTTTTATGTAATGGTGTCAGGTATTGGAATGATTTACCAAGAGAAATGATGAATAATTTACCGAAAACGTTGAAAGAATTTAAAGATAAAATTTGTAGAGGGCAAATGTAAGTGGCTGCAGGATAGGGGGAAGATGGGGGTGTAGGGAAATTGCCACCAGAGCCTGTGCTCCATTGATGTGTTCTTTCCAGTTGAATTTGCCATAAAATGTTATGCTAAGTTATTAACATTTCAAGTCTTCAACAAGGTGTTCTTTCACCACCTTATCATAATCATTAGCTTTTTATCTGTCTACCAATCAGCTGACTCCTCTTTGCATTTATCTTCATCTAATGTTGACCTACCCAGCTAGACATCCTGTCCAGATTACCCAGTCTTCTACTGTTTTGATCCTGTTATATAGCATTATGACATCTACAAACAACTCCTGACAGTAAACCATCAACACAATCATGTATCAGAATAACAAATAGCAATGGTCCCATTTTTACTTCCACTTCTTTTGAGAATGATCACCTTTTCCTTTCCACATTTTAAGAAGTATCCTTTCCAGCAAATCACTTTTTCATCCACTCCAATAGTTTTTACCTTTCATGTGGCAGGTTGGGATGTGACCACATCTTTCCCCCAGCCATATGTCTCGCCTCCCACATGACTAAGACTAAAGTCGAAATATTGTGCAATTCGTTTTGTGTTTTTACGTGTCTCGCCCTCCTGCCTTCATCTGTGGTAAGTGACGGGTAACTGTTTATTTTCCCTATCCTATCTTATTTTCTGTCAAAAGCCTTTGAAAGATGAAGTGCTATACCTTCAGTTTGGCCTCCCTTGTCCATTTAATCCTGA
The DNA here is from genome assembly GCA_031002005.1 of Vandiemenella viatica. Classification (NCBI taxonomy): domain Eukaryota; kingdom Metazoa; phylum Arthropoda; class Insecta; order Orthoptera; family Morabidae; genus Vandiemenella; species Vandiemenella viatica. Next base: position 344,719,726 of record JARYHS010013630.1, read on the forward strand.
AATATCTTGCGTATAGCCTGCTAACTGAGATTCACATGCTGAAGCTATGTTATCGCCTTGGAAACCACTTCGTTCCTCACAGAATTTTCTGATGTTGTATATCAATCTCTCCATTAATTTACCTGCGACTGTTGTCAAATTGATTGGCCTGTAATTTTTTATCCTATTTGTCATCGCTACTTTATGGACCAGTACTACTATCATAATTTTACAGGCCTCTCTTAAGCAACAAGTATCTAGACTCAGTTTAAGTAATGTTTCAAGATAGGGTACAGTATCACGTCCTGCTGTCTTTAAGACATCCATAGTATGTTATCTGCCAGCCCCTGTATGCTCTTTTAGTTTTTTTAGTTCCTTCATAATATCCTTAAGATGAATTTAAAATTTCTTAATCCTGTATCGTAGCCCCTGGTGTCTTCACTAACTCAAGTTACTTAAGATTTCTGCCTTATTCAAATCCTTGCTAACTTCTTCTCCAGATAATTGTTTCAGCACCCTCCCTTCCCCTCAGCTTTCTTACATTGGTGTAGAAATTTCAAAATGCATCTCATGTGTCTCACCTTGTAATATTCTTCATAAACCGAGCTTCTTTGCTATTCTAATAACTGCTATTGCTATTCAATAACTGTTGCGCTGTAATTTGATGATGGATTCTTATGTAAGTTGACGTGGCTAAATGCGTTTTTTTCTGTCTCATGCCATTTATCTCCTTGGATATCTGACAGAAATTGATAAATGTAGTAGGATTATAAAGAGTAATGTTTCAGATTTTGTGACATCGTATATTAAAAAAGAATTTTTTTGAAATTCAACCATTAAAGGGAAAAAGTATCAATGGTTGTACAGCCCATTTTTGGTCAAGAGCCATTTATCTCCATTAATATCTAAACAAAATAGATAAATAAGGTATCATTCTAAAAATTAAGGTTTGCACTGTGGTCACATCATATTTTAAGAAAGGAATTTTTCTGAATTGAACTATTAAAGGACAAAAATATCAGTATTTCTAAAATGCGTTTTTTGTGTCTTGAGCATTTGTCTCCCTGTATACCTAACCGAAATCAGTAAATGAAGTAGGATTATGATGAGTAATGTCTCTGCTTTGGTGACATCATATATTAAGAAAGAAATTTTTTGGAATTCAATCCTTAAAGGGTAAAAGTATCGATGATTCTTCAACGCATTTTTGTTCACGAGCCATTAATGTGTAACCGAAATAGATAAATAAGGTATCATTCTAAAGATTAAGGTCTATGCTGTGGTCACATCATGTTTTAAGAATGGATTTTTTTTCTGCATTTAACCCTTAAAGGGCAAAAATATCAGTATTTCTAAAATGCTTTTTTGTGTGTGTCTCGAGTCATTTATCTCCCTCGATAATTAAACAAGATTGATAAACAAGGTATCATTTTAAAGACTGAGGTCTTCCTAAGGTCTTCAGTTGGATACACCATATTTTAAGAAAGGAATTTTTCAAAATTTGACCCTTAAATGGTAAAAGTATTAATATTTCTACAACGCATTTTTCTGTCAGGCATTTATTTCCCTTGATACCTAACCGAAATCGATAAATGAGGTATTAAAGTAACCGCTTTGGTCACATCATATTTTAAGAAAGAACTTTCTCCAAATTCAACCCCTAAGGGGCAAAAATATCATCATTTCTTAAACTTTTTTTTTTATCTCTCTTGATGCTTAACCGAAATCGATAAATGACATATCGTTTTAAAGATTAAGGTCTCAATTAGGTAAAATCATAAATTTAGAAATAATTTTTTGGAATTTGATGCTTAAAGTATGAGACAGTTCAGAGTCAAGTCCCTAGATTGCAGCAGCAGATAACACAGAGATGTCGATAAACTATTTTTTTTTATACAATAAGTAGCTTTTCTGATATTTTGTTCTATTACATAAACATTTTTGTTTTGCTATAAAATTCCAATATAAACATTTTATTCGCACAGCAACACATATCACAAAGATGTTGATATGCTGTGTGCGTTTTGTTCAGGTTGGTTGAATTCTGTTAAGGTCAGTGACAGTTACTTACATGCAGCATGATTTAAATTTTCCTAACTGTTTCGTAATATGTTTTGATACAAAAGTGTGGTTCGATTTTCATTATATTACAAGCATTCAACCTCACTGATGATTGTATTTTATTAGCGTAATTTTCGCATGGGTTGTCTAGTTCACTATATTTGGGAGACCTTTAATCTTGCAGGTGCATGATGAAACTTATTGCATGGCAGTGACTGTATATGCACTAACAGCCAAGTATTTCATCACACCCATGTATGATGGAGGCTGCTTCAGAAATAGTGTTAAATTGTGATCATCTTGTTTGTTCTTTGTCACTGCCTCCACTGTTAACCATTGTACATGATGGGTTTTCTTTTTCTATCCTTGTTGGGTTGCATATTGCTTGAAGTATTTTCATTTTTAAAGAAATGTTTTCATCATTTTTTCTCTTGTGATGTTCTTTAGATAGTCTAGCTAGTTGTAGATAAGTTAACTTTTCTACAGAAATGTGGTCTGTACATGTGACTTCTAAATAATGTATGTGGGGTGCGGTTAATCATTGTAGGATTACCTGTTTATGAAAGCAGTTGGGTGCATCAACTTTTAAAGGTCATGTATGTAATACTAAAGTATAAGAAAACTGGTTTTTGTGAATGTCCCATCTTACCTAGATGTGGGAACAGTCAATTATATTTCAGGGCTGCTAAACATTAAAAAAAATAGATGACGTGTTCACAGTATTCAACCAGAGTGATCTGGTCACTCTGCTGGATTCTCTTAAATATTTCACCCAAGTGTACCACTGAAAATGTCTTTGCTCTTATATCAAAGCACTTGCTCATAATGCTTATCTTTAACATAAGTGTTTGCATTCATTCTGTGGGTAGCAGCAAAAATATAGTATTTTTTTTGTGAACTTCTTGGGAGTGAGTCTTCCTCATTTAACATTATACCTGAAATCTAATAATTAATTAAGCTGACAATTTGACAGTCTTTCTCTGATGTAACTGCTAACGTGCTATAATGTATAAAAACAAATTGAGTTAAAATGTATTTTATATGTCAGTAATTCATATTACTAAGGTGCCCTTTTGTCAGTTTTCTGGGGGATAGTAGTTTTTTATTTTATGTTTAATATATGAAAAGGAAAAAAGTTTCAATATTCACTGTATTGTGTGAAAACAAAAGTAAATTTATTAATTTATAAACTCGGTTAAAGCTTATTTCATCTTAATATTAACATACATATTTTAATTTCTTTGCTGTAAGTTGCATATTAGTTTTTTCATAACATTTTAATATACGTTAAATATAGCCTTACAAAATATGAAAAATTGACTTAAAAAGGCCTTAATTTTTCTTTTGCTAAAAGAGTGGGAACCATGTTCCTTTAAAATTAAAAATTATTCACTCAAATATTTTTCTCGTCTAGGCCATATGATAACAGATGGAGTAAAACAATGGTAGGATATGGTCCTGAAGATACACATTTTGTGGTGGAACTAACATACAACTATAATGTTCATTCTTATGAACAAGGTAATGACTTTCATGGGCTCACAGTACGCTCAAAGGAAGCAATTGATCGGGCCAGGGCAGTTGGATGGCCTCTGAAAGAGGAAAATGGTTTTCATGTTGTTGAGGCTCCAGGCGGTTATAAATTTTTCCTCATTAATGAACCTCAACCTACAGACAGAGGTATGTTTTAGCGGTTTATTACAAATTAATACAAATAACCAACATTATTCAGTTATTGAATAAAAACTGTATTTGAATAGGATTTTTCTTCAGTTATTCATATTGATATATGTTTAACAATGCATTTCAGTACACATCCATAAAAGGTTATGCAGAATATGTAAAAACAAAGCACAAAAAACTAATTAGTTTTCACCATAGCTTTTTTGATGATCCATAGGGCTTAAATGTCATAATATTAAGAATAAAGAGAAAAGCCATCACTTATTGTAGGATGTCCAATGGCATTGAGACATATAACAACACCTCAAAGAAATCAGAAATTTTGGGCAAAGCCTTTTATCAGTAAAGAATCTGTTCTAAGGCTGCCGTAGTCCAAAATCTAGCCCTGTACTATATTTTCTGGATATTTTTAATAGTGTGTATGTTCCAAAAGGAGTTTCATTAACTCATGGAAAGCAGCACTCCCCATCATTGCAGACAAACAGATGAATGGTACGGACATCAGATACTGTTACAGGTTAGTTGGTTTGATATGAACTGGTGTTGAGGTAGCCTTTGAAGAGAGACTAATCTACTTCCAGGAAAATGGTTTGAGTATGAGAATAGCACCATGTGAAATGAAAGGTATTGAAGGAATTGAGATGCTGCAGGAAGTTTAATCTTGTTTTTCCCTGGTCCCCAGATAGTAAAAATATTATATACAAATCTGAGCCATATGAGAGATTTCAGGTGGACTTGGTGTAAAAATGACTAGTCCAGATGCACTAGGAAGGTATTTGTATAAGGAGGAGCCATAAGGTACTAGTGGTGGTACCACAGATTTTTGTTATTGAACGAGAAGTAATTATTATTATCAGCTGTGCCACAGCTGTGAGCAAAGATGTGTTACAGGGGCTATTGGTACATTGCTGATCTAGAATATGTTCTATTCCATTGAGCCCATGGTAGTCTGGAATGTTTATGTACAGAGATGTGACATCAGTTGGTACCAGGATAGCATCAGAAGGAAGGCGTTGTGGATATTATGGAAAGATGGAGGAGGAAGTATTGTGTGTCCTTGATTTTGGAGGGGAGTCAACTTACTCCAGGTTGTAGATATTGGTCTACCAAGGCAGAGATGTTTTCTATAGGAGACTCGTAAGAAGCAAGTGTGGGGTGTCTCACATTACCAGGGCTTATGATTTTACAAAGTAGGTACAGTGTAGGTGTGCATGGATTTTTTGGTGTAAGATTTATTGTGTGGTGAGACCTTAGAGGTGCCTAGAGGAATTCACAAAATTCAATCTCTTATTGCTGAGAGCAAGTGTGAGATAACCAGTGAGGTGCCAGTAGGTATTCCTGTCAGTCACTGATAAATGGCTCCATTCTATGCAGTCACATCAACCCATACATAACCACTGTGGTTGAGCTCTTGTGAAGGGTGATCATGTTTGGGTTGGTTGAATGTTCTTTCATAGGAAGGGTTTTGGGTTAAGATTGGAGATGTCAAACTAGTGGTTAAGAAATCTTGAAACATTTTCAGAGGGTTGTTCTGATGAAGAGGTGGTGAGACAAGTATGGATTTTGGCTTGGATTTCAGGAGACTTACTGCCAAGCTATGCTGATGATCCCATCCGGCTGACTGACATGTAATGAAAAATTGGTATGACCAGTGGAGTTTGCGGCATAGTGGGAAGGTGTAACAGATTCAGGTTATCATATATATTATTTCTATAAGGTATTTTTTTGTCACAAGCCTATATCTTCCTTCATACTTAACCGAAATCAATGAATGAGGTGTCATTTTAATGCTTATGGTCTCCACTTTGGTTAAATCGTATTTTAAGCAAGAAAGTTTTCGGAATTCGACCCTTAAAGGGCAAAAATGTAAATTTTTCTAAAATGCTGTTTTCTGTGTTACGAGTCAGTTATCTCCCTGGATACCTATCTGAAAACCGTTTTATGAAGTATCGTTTTAAAGATTAAGATCTCCGCTTTAGTGACGTCATATATTAAGCCAGAAAGTTTTCAGAATTCGACCCTTAAAGGGCAAAAGTATCAATAATTTTGCAATGCGTTTTTGTGTCACGAGCGATTTATCTCCCTTAATATCTAACCGATATAGATAAATGAGGTATAATATTAAAGAATAAGGTTTCCGCCATGGTAACATTATATTTTAAGAAAGGAATTTTTTGTAATTCGACCCTTACAGGGCAAAAATGTCACTTTTTCTAAAATGCGTTTTTTGTATCTCGAGCCATTTATCTCCCTGGATATCTAACCAAAATCGATAAATGAAGTAGTAATATAAGTAGTAATTTATCGGCTTTGTGAAATCATATTTTAAGAAAGAATGTTTTTGGAATTCAACCGTTAAAGGAAAAAAGTATAAATTTTTCTATAACCGATTTTTGTGTCACGAGCGATTTATCTCCCTTGATATCTAGCCGATATAGATAAATGAGGTATCAGATTAAAGAATAAGGTCTCCGTCGTGGTAACATTATATTCTAAGAAAGGAATTTTTCGTAATTCGACCCATAAAGCGCAAAAATGTCAATATTTCTAAAATGCGTTTTTTGTGTCTCGAGCCACTTATCTCACTTGATATCTATCCAAAATTGATAAATCAAGTACGATTGTGAGGAATAATGTCTCAGCTTTGCTGACATCATATTTTAAGAAAGAAGTGTTTGGAATTCAACTATTAAAGGGAAAAAGTATAAATTGTTCTACAACGTATTTTTGTGTCACGAGCCTTATATTTCCCTTGATATCTAATCGATATAGATAAATGACATATCTTATTAAAGACTAAGGTTTCCGCCATGGTAACATTATATTCTAAGAAAGGAATTTTTCGTAATTCGACCCATAAAGCGTAAAAATGTCAATATTTCTAAAATACGTTTTTTGTGTTTCGAGCCATTTATCTCCCTGGATTTCTAGCCAAAATCGATAAATGAAGTAGGAGTATGAAGAGTAATGACTGAACTTGGTGACATTATATTCAACCTCACTATTCATCGCATTTTATTCGCGAAATTTTCGCACAGGTCGTCTAGTATAGTCAAATTTGGGGAGGGGGAGGGGGGGTGGGTGAAAAGGTGATTCCTTTATAGACTACTGAAATTTGGAGTACTAATAGAGAAGATCACTGATAGTTTGGTATTTGAGGTGGTGTCAGTCGAGTAAGACAAGGAGTGAAATTTAAAGGTGGAGGTTGAGGTATGTTAATGAGTTGTGCTGTGCTACATTATAGAACCTTATGTTTACAAGGTATTTATATTCGATGTAGGTGTTTATGCTATATTCTATGTCACTGTTAGTGTAAACTTGTGAAAAAAAAAAATTTGCCAAAACACTTAATTAAAAGAATGTATTGTGTTTAAATTACCATATTAATTATTACATTTTTACTGATGCCATTATATCAATCGCATTCAAATAGTTCCAATGGGTCAAATTTAGATTGTGATACAGTGAATGTATTAATACATGGGTGATGTAAGTTATGATTTTTGAATGGCAATATGAGCAGAATTTGTAGTTAGGTTGAAATGTAGCCACTACCAGAATGACTACTGACACATTTTTTTTACAGCATAATTCACTGCGAATTTCATTTTATAAATGATTTAAATTGCTTTCATAAGACCTAATGTTACTGAAGTTATTACTTCATGCAGATTGAAGTAGTTCCATATTTATTGTTATGAATGTGGCCTGGACCAGGAATAAAACTGATACTATGTGGTGTAGCATAAAGTTTAGGGACACATACTTTAATTTTAATTCCATTGGTTGCATACTAATTCAATAGAAGTTCCAACTGTTATGGTTATGTAAACTACAACAGAAATATGTACATTACAAAATCAAGTTTGAGCATTATAAACAATGCTAGCAAATGAATTGGCAGAATATTGTATCCAGGCCGTCAATTTTGATGGTCTTGGAAGTTATATGAAATAAAAGCTATTACAAGAAAAATTGATCTGCACAGAGATCCAATCAAGGGTTTCCCATGTTTCAATCCATCACTCTAACTGGAATATCACATAATCATTTGAATGTTAATGCTATTGCTTCATTATGTAATCTTGGAGAACTTTTGAGCTCAGTTTTCTTGAGAGTTGCACTTTAGCTCTTTCTCACAGTATCAAACATGAGGTGTTACTTGACTGTAAAATTTGAGAAAAAATTGTGACCCCAACTTCTGGTTGTCTCCATGAGAGAGAGAACTATAACCATTCCAGTTGGTGGCAGTGCTCACTAAGATACTCCCATCCCCTACTCCCTTTATATACAGTAGAACTCCAATTATCTGAATCGCTGATTATACGAATCGCTTTTTTAATTAAAACGGAAACCAACTGCGATTCAAAAAATATTGATTCTGCCTACACACCTTATGAAACTTCTCACTGTGAAGCAGATGAGTGACTTTGCTGCTACAAAACTGATGAATACAGTCAAACAGCTTACTTCGACAGAGATGTTCAGTAAGCAATGACTTTATTTACAGTATGGTACGTACTGTACATACTGTACTAATGTACAGCACTTGTAACTATGCTTAACATGTAAAAGTGTTGCCTTTTCATTCAATAAATTAAAAGCTCTTTTCCTTTAAATACAGTTTTTTTCTCCCATTTTCAATATACATACAGTAATTAATTAAAATAGACCCTGTTTCGGAAAAAATCCGATTATCCAAATTTTCGATTATCCGTATCTGGTCCGGTCCCAATTGATTTGGATAATTGGAGTTCTACTGTACCTCCATTCTCGAAACAGGAACCATGACTTAATAGAGATCTGTACTAACCTTTGAATTAGTTGCTGTTAAAAACAACCTACATTCCATGAAATACATATTTTTTTACTTCCATTTTATTCTTTTGTGTTAAAATTATATTTTTAATTTCTTTGCTTTTTTATTTCTCTCTTACATAGTTTGGCTATATTCGCTTCTGGTGTTAAGCTGAACTTCTTTCCTTGGTTTTTCAATTGTTTCCATACATCCACTTAACAAATCACAAAAATGAGTTTAGATACATCCTAAACTAAATAATAATATGAGGTAGGTCCGATAAGTACTTAGCCTCTTTTCCCAATGGTGCCACTGTCGCCAGAGAAATTTATTATCGTATAGCACATTACCTTACATGGCTATTGTTAAAATTTCAGCCAAATCGGACACGTAGTTTTGTTTTGATCGCGTGTAAAAGTGGGTGTGTCCGCGGATTTTAGAAGAATGGAAAAAGGGCAATATCGGTTGGTAATTTGATTCTTGCTTTTGGAAGGTAAATTGTGCAGCAAAATCAAAGAGCGCTTGGATGCTGTGTACGGTGACTCTTCTCCTTCGATGGTGACTGTCAAAAAATGGTTTAACGAGTTTCAATGTGGTCGCAAGTCGGTTTTTTATGAGCCACGCCCAGGTGCCCCGAAAACAGTTACCATGGAGGATAACGTGACAAAAATCCATGATCTCATATTGGCAGACCCAGATTGCTCGGACAGTAGGCATCTCAAAAGACCACATGTGTCATATCTTGCATGAAATTTTGGGCATGAGAAAGCTGTTGACGTGATGGGTGCCGCGTTTGCTCACTCCGGACAACAAGCGCAACCTTGAGACCCCTTCACAACAGTGTTTGACACTGTTTAAGCGCAATCCGAAGGAGTTTCTGCATCATTATGTGACCGTCAACGAAACTTGGATCCACTGTTACACACCAGAGACCAAAGAACAGTCAAAACAGTGGACTTTAGCCGGCTAATTTGGTCCGAAAAAGGTGAAGACTGTCCCATCAGCCAGAAAGGTGATGGCCACCGTTTTCTGGGATTCACAAGGTGTGATCTACACCAACTACCTGGAGAAGGGCAAAACGATCACAGGGATTTACTATGCCAAATTATTGGGCCGATTCGACGCTGAATTGCAGAAAAACGGCTCAATTTGGCGAAGAAAAAAAGTGCTCTTCCAACATGACAACACACTGGCTCACACCTCCGCCGTCACCACACCAAAATTGGTCGAATTGGGCTATGAACTGCTGCCCCATCCACCATATTTGGCCCCATGCGACTTCTTTTTGTTTACAAACTTGAAGAAGACACTCGCCGGGCAGTAATTTGAGTTGAATGAGCAGGTTATCGCCGCCACGGAGGCCTGCTTTGCATATCTCAAGAAAACGTATTTTTCAAATGGGTTTAAAGAAGTTGGAGCATCGCTGGGTCAAGTGTATCGATCTAAAAGGAGACTATGTTGAAAAATAAATTGCCACTTTTCCAAAACTTTTCTTTTTTCTTTTGTAGGCTAAGTACTTTTCGGACCACCCTCGTATATGTAAAAAATAAAATATCAGAAATATAAGATATATAAATATTAAAGATAATAAGTGCTGGGTCTGGTAGGAGGAATTTATTGGAGATCGAGGCCTGGAGGATGTCTGGTTTCGAGGATATTCTGATAGGCTAGTTCCCATCTACGTAGTTCAGAATAGGTTGTGTTGTCAGGGAAAACTCTGATCACTCTAACTGAGAATCAGGTGTTAAAATTGTTCAGTTTGTGGGAACTGGCATGTTTTGCAACTAGATGGGCCTCATTGTTGGTATATACTGTCTGCCTGTGGCCATTCATTCTGATAGCAAGTGGATTAGTGGTGAGGCCTATATATGAGCTGGAGCAATGGAGGCATGTAAGTTGATATATGAGGTTTGTAGTCATGCAAGTAGCATGAACAATTATGGGGAATGTTTCACCTGTGGTGGGATTGGAGTAAGTGGTAGTGGCTGGATGCATGCTGCATGTTTTACAGTGGGATCTGTTGCATGGGAATAATCCCTGTGGTAATTTGGGGGAATTACTGGTTGAGTACTTGTGAACCAAGGTATTTTCTTAGATTTGGTGGTCTGCTAAAACATGTGCGTGGGGCGGTGGGTAGGATATTATGGAGAATGGTGTGCATCCTGGGGAAGAAACGTAGGAACTCATGCCCACGGCGAAGGATTAGGTCGAGACCAGGAAAGAACTGGGTAATGAAAGCGGGGCTGTAGTTAGATTCAGGGGGTACAACATTAGAGTGGGTATGTACAGGAAGGGCTATGACAAGAGATTTGTTTGTGTACTAAGTTAGGTGGGTAGCTGTGGGAGATAAAAGCTCCAGACAGGATTTCTGTGTTTTGGGAAAGAGATTCTTCATCAGAGCAGACGCGCCTTCCAAGGATGGCCAGACTGTAATGAAGGGAACATTTGATCTGCGGTGGATGACAACTGTTAAAATGAAGATACTGCTGCAGATTTGATATGAACAGAGGTATGCAGGTGCCCATTTTGCAAGAAAACATCAAGAAAGGTGACATGGCTGTGGGAGTATGTCCAGGTAAAGTTGATGGAGTAGTTGTTTAGGGAGTTGAGGATGTCCATTAGGCGATTCTCTTTGTGGGTCCAGATCATAAAAATGTCATCTATGTATCTGAACCACACAAGAGGTTTAATGGAAAGATTGTTGAGGAATCGTTGTTCCAAATGGCCCAGGAAAAGTTTTGCATAGGATTGTCAAATGCCAGTGCGGCGTATCTGGTGAGAAATTTGAGTGTTGAAGAAAAAGTAGTTCTTAGGCAGGATGAGGGTAGCCAAGGAAATGAGGAAGGATGTCTTGGGGAGGCTGTCGGGAGGTCGCATTTCCAGGAAGTATTCCATGGCACTGAGGCCCTGACCATGAGGGATGTTGGTGTAAAGGGAAGAGAAATCTATGGAGACTAGGATGGAGTCAGTTAGTAGAGAGATGGGGACTTGGAAAGTCGTTCGAGGAAGTGTGTGGTGTGTTTTATGAATGAAGGGAGGTCCTGTACAAAAGGCTGGAGGTGCTGATCCACAAAAGCTGTAATCCGTTCAGTAGGAGACCTGTATGCTGCAACTATAGGTCGCCTGAGATTTCCAGATTTGTGGGTCTTGAGAGAATGTGGGAGTGCGGGGGTTCTGAGGGGTAAGGAGGGACAAAGAGTTAGGAAAAAGTCCTTGTAAGGGGCCCTGGAGGTCAAGGAGAGCACGTGTTTCTTGGCATATTGAAGTTGTAGGATCTTTAGGGTGTGGAAGGTATGTGGTGGTGTCAGAGAGCTGTCTCAATGGTTCGGCCTCGCAGTCACTGCGGTCCATGACTACGGTCGTCGAGCCTTTCTCGGCTGGGAGAATGATGATGTTTCTATTCTTAGACAGTTCTCTCATGGCACAGGTTTTGATAGTACTTAGGTTGTTGGAGTGGGAAATGAAGTTGAGGAAAGATTTTATATATTTTTTCAAATTTTCTTCTATAATTAGAATGTTAAATTCCTCCCCCATTTACTATTCTGATTTACAAATTTTAAATTCCTTAAGCATTTTTGGAAAATTATTTTTATGCTCTTATAAAGCTTTATTTAATTTAAGTACTATTTTCTGGCTAAATATATCCACAATGGTCAATTTAAAACACTTTCTGGAAATTTGCCTGCTCCCCTGTTGTAATTATAAGATAGGGTTGATGGACTCTGCCACATGGAAATTTGTAGAAAAACAAACCCATAGAGGTGAAACAATGTTTAAAGACCCCCAATAAGTATGAATAATTGTTCATTGTGAGGCTCTGGCAAACGAGGTGATTTTTATGAGTGAAAATTGAGGTATTCCATTAAAATCCACTGCTAACTGCTTCTCAAAATGCCCTTTTCCTATAAATGATGGCGAAATGACATTTGAGGACATTCAGCCACATTGTCACTCATGGCAACAATATTTTTGGTGAACTGACTGGCAAGATTGGCCATAATTGATCCTGTTTGCTCAAATTTTTGAACCAGTCTTTGAATAGTTTATTAATTTGTGTTTATCTGTTTGAAAGCACCATGTAATTGATGTACAGTCTCTGAAAAACTTCCTCTTTACTAATAGTAAGTTTTAATGAGCATTACATGCCACTCCATTGTTTCTCTCTCTGCATTGTATTTATTGAAATATGTGACTTCTTCAGCTCCTGTCGCTCGATTTGAACAAAAATTTCTCTCAATATATATTAAATCCAGCATTGCTTTTGTAAAACCCTTTAATTTTATAAATTTTGTCTCCCTGAAATAAATAATCAATTTTGTGGTCTCTCACCACAATACAAAAGCCAAAGGTCAACAGAAAATTTGTTTCATTCACATGGTTTTTTTATATGTATTATTATCTGGAGTTGGACCCTATCAGATCACACAAAGCCTTAACGATTCAGTTTTTTGGGTTTCCATACAGCGGATTTTTGCTGGACCCAGAGCATGTTTTTAGCTGTTCTGTGTATGTCATAATATTATGAATGGTCTGTGGATATGTTCATAAAATCTTAATCTTCTTTTCCTGATGTCTGCTGCGAGGTTTGACAGTGTTTTTGTTGCTTTTCAAGATTTAAGTCTATATCCGTCATTTGTTTTTTTCTGGGCCAAGGAAGGATCTGCATTCTTCTTTCAGAGTTCTTTCTAGGTCACCTTTCCTGAGCAGTGTTAAAGTTTCGCTGGCATACAGGGCTTCAGGTTTGATAACTGTGATGTAATGTCTGACTTTAGTGTATAGGGACAAACCTTTTTTATTATATATGTTGTAGGTTTTCCTAAGTTTTTGCATGCGAACATTCTGTGCTATTTTCTCTGCTCCTGTGGATTCGATGATTTCTCCCAGATACTAGAAGTACAGGACTCTAAATTGGTCCAGATTTTGTGATAAGATTTTGAATATGGAGTTTTGAGCCGATGAACTTTTTTTTTTTTTTTTTTTTTGGAAGGATATTTGTAAACCTACTCTTTCAGCGCATTATTTGAGAGTTTCTATTCGTTTAATTGGTCATCTGCGAAGGCTAGGCAGGAAATTTTAATATAATTCTTGCTACATCCAAGTTGTATGGGTTTCCAATAGTTCTAGTATTTAAGTTCTTCCTTCCATTCCCAGATGACTTTATCCAGAACAAGCTTGAAGAGTACTGGGGACAGACCACCACCCTGTCAAACACCGGTATTGATCTGAAACGGTTCAAGTATCCTGCCCACGAATTTCACTTTGGAGGCTGTGCTGGTGAGTGTTTGTTCAATGAGGTTAAGGGTTTTTGGATCAAGCCCTTGCTCTTCGAGGATGTTGAAGAGGGATTGCCGGTTGATTGAATCATATGCCTTTTTGAAATCTACAAAGGAGCAAATAACTTGGCTGTTTCTGAGAAATAAAAAGAAAATAAATTAGATTCTTCTCTTTTTCCCATATGATTGAATGGTCGTGTGGTTTTTGTCTTCACGACAATTCTCACTTTGGCCTTGATAAGCGAGGATGTAGAAATCATTTTGTAAATCACGGTATTTAAGTTATGAGGCATCTACACCTGAAAAATTAATGACAGCAGGTCCTCTGGTGAAATTATGCATGTTTGAGGCAACTTAATCTAAATAATTAACAGCAAATGTCGTTGCAGATCCTGTGGAGAAAGTTACCCTAGCATCGTCAAATCTCTCAAAATCCATACATTACTGGAATGAGATCTTAAGTCTGAAAATATTTGACAAAACTGGTTCTTCTGTTACATTGGGTTTTTCTGATGACCAAGCAAAACTGGAGTTTATTGACATTGGTAAGCCATTACTTACATTATGTAAAAAAAAGTATCCGTAAAATAGTAAAATTTTGTGCTTATCTTTAAGAATTCTGTAGGTGAACCAGTGAAACATGCTACAGCTTATGGCCGAATTGCATTTTCCTGTCCATTTAATGAACAACCAAACATAGCAAAGAAGATAGAGGATACTAAAAATACAATTTTGACTCCCCTTACTTCACTTGATACACCAGGAAAGGCAACAGTTAGAGTTATAATCTTGGCTGATCCTGTAAGTTGTAGTTATTAATTAACAATGTATTTTATAAAATGTATAGCTTTTACTTTATTATACCGATTTATTATTTTTGTTATAGGATGGCCATGAAATTTGTTTTGTTGATGATGAAGGTTTTCGAGAATTGTCAAAATTTGATCCAGAAGGTGAGAGGTTGTTGGATAAATATATACAAAAGGATGTTGAACGCATGAAGGCACTGTCATAAAATAATTTTTTTTAAAAACTCTTGTTTACATAAATGGAATACAAATGATTAAATATTATATATTTTTTTATTACTTGTTATACATTGCTTAGTGTTAACTTTGGACTGAAAACATTATAATTGTTATAAATGTTTTGGATATTAGACTTGCACATTCTTCAGAAGTTCTGATAAGCTGAGTGATTTAATGTTTCTTTTAGACTAATAAGGAATATAAAGACTGTTCATAATTAATTTGATTTTTTAATAATAACAACCAGGAAACTTACAAAATACTATCATTGATGTGAATAGTAAAAATAATAACTAGGGTACCAGTAGTATTTGTAATAGTTTAGGTGTTGGAAACTGAATTCTGTGTCGGTTGAAATGGTGTTTGTAATATTTACTTTTAATACAATATTTTTTTTTTTAAAAAAGTCTTTTGTCAAACTGTATTTTTATCTTCCTACTTTAAGGACTTCAGTGTGTTACTAACACTTATTCGTGACATCACCAGAAAGTTGTCCATATGTCAATGTGCAGTACTGATCATCCATTAACAGCTGATGTATGCTTCATTGTCAGTGATAAAATGAATCCTCGGCACTAACAGTTTCACATATTTCATTGATAATCATGAAAGCTGTTGTTGTTTTCTTCATTGTCCTGGTAGAGCTGCTCTTTTTTTATTTTTTTATACATGAAATTTCAGATTTCTTTCCTCCTAAGACAAATCAATACAGCTTCATGCAGAGAGCCAAGTAAATGTCTTGAAAATCTCTCGGGCATGCGGCATGATGGCACCTTACGCCATCGAAAATTCGTTCATCTACGATCAAATGACCCAGCGCATGCTCGAGAGATTTTCAAGCATCAAATTCGCAGGGGAAAACTAACGTTCACATACAAGGAAATGTCAATAACAACAACAGAAGGCTTCACAATCAAAGCAACTGTTGTTAGCCAATGTCAATTGAAATAAATTCTGGTGGGTTATTTATTTACAACACAATGTGGTGGTAGTTGTCAAGAATTTAAGCATATTTGAAATTGACTAAGAATCACAATATTTAACTGTACAAATATTGGCCAGATAATATCTTTGCTCCTAGTCTCCCTTCTGTTGAGTTACTGGCTTAATCAAAATTTATATCATTGAGAAAGTTTGGATGTACTATCTACCTTAATTGCTCAACAGATTTAAATGAAATATAGCAGGAGTTAGTGAGTTGTCTGCGTAGTGACATAGGATAGTCTTTATCCTGCTTAAATGAATCGTTCCTTTAGAAATTGCCATTATCAGTTCACAAACACCGAAGAGTTTTCTACTTCATAGATGGCAGTGCCACATTTACACTCTACTTTTTACGTACAATGCACCGCTTTTCAGAAATAAAATTGATAACCTTCTGATATGTGCATGTGTGTGAAAGTGATAAAACTGATACACTAGCTAAATAATAGTTTGGAAGCAAGAAATGTAAATCTGTACTTAAGCTTAATTTTTTTTTAAACATCGAACTGTCAGCAAGTTACATGAAATAATGGACACCTCAGGTATCACTCTGTAGTTCCATTTGTAATATATGCATCCTAATATATGTGAAAAATCAAAGCTAAAAAAAAAAGAAGAAATATATGTATATATAAAATAAAAATTGTGAAATGCTAAGAGTGTGCCAGCACAAAAGTGCCAAAATGGCCGCATGCAAAATGTTATTGTATTTGTATGTTCATGACAAATATGTATTGGTGTCAATTCCACCTAAATCAAATTTAAATCGGGTGTCTTCTTTTTGCTACTGCACACTCTCTGTAATATTAAAAATTATGTTTACCAAAATTGAAAACTTAACTGACCCTTTTTAATTTTTGTTGAAAAATTTTGTAGCAATCAGTACAAATAGTACCCTAGGATTAACAAAACAGTGCTTTTTAATTACCCTTCAATAATCTGCAAATACTTATTAAAACCTTCACTTAAAATGAATGTATCAAATATACTAAGGTAGAAACTTTTAGTTTCAAGAAGCAGTGTTGCAACTAGTTTGCATCAATATACACGTCATATCTAACATGGTGCTTATGGGAGCAGTTTATTTATTACTAATAATAACTAAATTTATCCTGCCGTATGATGGTAAAAGAACATTCTGGTACAGACAGCATTCCAATCTAACCACCGTCTCCCCTAATATTGCCGCTACAAAATCAAATGGTATAGATGCTTCGGAACTAATAGTATTTCGAGTAGTAGCAACATTATTTATACATGGATTCCTAATTACCATAAATTATCACAATTAATATCATTATACATCTTCAGTATCGATTGTTAAGAATTTTAATGAATTCAGAATTTTCCATTGTGCAGCGCAAGCTACTAGCAATTTAGAATACATATTTGTATTGCATTATTTTAATAACTGTCATGATGGTGAGGCCATAATTCATGTGGTTGATGTAGTTCCACATTCAGTATTCACTTTGTTTTTATGAGTGCCGTTGTAGCGCCTGCTATGTGACCGAGGGTTGTGGACCAATTACTGATCTAGTAGCCACAGTCACAGATGCAGCCAGGATTAACGAGCGGTAGGCCAGAGGTAATGCTAGACTTACTTGTTGCGGTTGTCGACATGTGGCAGCTCCGTGTTCCAGTCTTCCGGGTACATGCTGCTATAGGTTAGGGTTGAGCTCTGACTATTCTAACTGTTAGACCAGCGGGTTGTGTAGGTAGAAGACAACCAGCAGTTTATTGCCACTATGCTGTGCCAAGTACAGCGTTGGTTGCGTCAAGCAGAGTCCACGCGGCAGTTACTAAAATAATGGCGAGTTGACTTACAGGCAATTGCAATGGCTGGTTGGCTTCGGGGGCGGCGGGGTGTGGCGCGGACTGGCGCAGAGATGGCGCATAGTGGTGTTGAACTTGTTGCCCCCGAGGCTCCAAAACCCAGGGTTTATATAGTGGATCGTCGCGTGTCGTCACTTGCGACTTTTCCAGAACGTTCGCCAGGGGCGATGTCCCAGCCATCGCCAAGTATGTAAAAGAATTGCTGACACTGGGGCCGATGACCAGCTGGCTCGGCTGATCGACAGCGGCCGCTTGCCTCGGGCGTGCCTTAATTCTGTATTCCAATTTGCCATAAATCATACTATTCCAAAATGCCCTGTACACTCGCCTCCTCCCCAAGCCAGCTTGTGTCCTTGCAAGCTTAGTAATGGATCAAAGTAAGCTATTAGATTATACAAGTTCAGTCGTGGACTGCTGCTATCAGCTCACAGAGTTTCAAGAACAGTATTTTATAAACTTAAATCTTGTTGTGACGCGACGTCCATTTCCTGCGGTAAACAACCAGGATATTAGTACATTTTCCCGAGTCTATTATTTACACAATTTGAATTACATTGTACACATTACTGCATGGTTGTCTCAGTATCTTTGTTAGTTGTAGCACTTTAGGCAACGTAACTAGAATTTCAGAAGCAGTGGAATTACAGGTTCCACATTAAATTTTGCTACACTTTTAATATGATATTTGTACAAATACAGTGCTAATATAATCACAAATGAAGCAATTGCGATAGTAGATAAACTTATAGAGGTAACAATGGTTTTATGCTTAGCTTGGGCTAACACTTGAGTTTCCACGGTAGCTAACATATGGTTATACTTAATGGCATCTCGTGCTTGCGTCAGGTGTTTTGTTAGCTCAGCAGTTAATATAGTCGGGTTTGTTTGATTTAGCTCAAGAAGTTTGGGACTGTGATAAATTCCTACGCTGAAGGTTGGCAATACATAATTTGGAAAGGTTATATTACTATGGATAGCTATTCTATGTGTTACAGGTATAATGAAATCTTGTCCAGTAAACTGGCAATGGGTTGCATTTTTAATGATTCCGCTGCCCGAGAGGGTGAGTTTACTATCAGTCTGATTCATATGCTCATCCCAACAGGTTGCTAGTACAGTATAAGGTCGTGACATGGTAAACAGCCAACTACCGTGCATGGCAGCTACAAATAGATCGATCAAGTGTCAGAATTTCTCGTTGACAGTGGTCAGAAAAACTATTATTCAAAAGCATGGAGATTTCACAATTTGAGGAATTTGTGTCGTGCAAAGTGAACAATGGACAAATAGTGATCACTGAACGTTTGCATTTATCAAGTTCATTCTTATTTAAGACCGCGTAAGATCTCTGAGTTTTGCTCAGCAATAATACATCATGGGTTTTCCATTGGATATAATATCCAGTTTGCTTCCATAGAACTGGGAATGCATGAATTGAATAGTGAGAGAGTATCGAGTCTGCTGTTCCAATGGGTACATCTACTACAACTCTTAAATTTTCTCCCATTAAAACTACATTGACTGTGGAAACTTGATAATAGCTGTAAATATTTTCTAGAGTGCAGGAAACAACATGAAAGAGCCGATTGGAAGACTCCTCTGGATTAATTGTAAGTGCTGTAAGTAAACCTTTGGACTCAGTAACACATCACTTAGTTTGCCGTTAGTGGCCTGTATAAGGGCTATTCTTAACCTCGTTAGCTCTGTCCTAGTGTTCGTGACTGCTAATACCAATTGTTGTAAAATTTGTGTGCTGTATAATTGTCGCGCGAAAACCTTCTCCAACTCCTTGAGATTCTGTTTCATGGCTGTTTGCAATTCTGATGCTTTGTCCATGAAAGTACGTGCTAACCGATCAATTATTAGTTACAGAATCTTCGATGTTTTTCAACATTAAAATTTGTTTTGAAGAACTAATCTGCAAATTGTCGGATGTTTGTTCTAGGCTAGCTATCCGCGTACTGAGGTGGTGATAATCCTGTTCATTCAGAGTACCGAAAATTTTACGTAATACAATACCTCCTAACCCTATCAAAGCACGCTTTGACCTGGAGTCGACAAGGTTCTGGAACTCCTCCCTCAGCGAAGCATATAATACTTTTAAACTGGCAGCTATGGTATGAGTGATGTCATCATCAAATGAGGGTATCTGGTGAAAAGCAGACTCTAAAGAACTAAAGATCTCTTGCAATTGTAAGCTGTGATTGCGTATTTCCTCGACATTAATTTGGGCAAGAATGGTCCAGTAAGAACTTGAGGTTACAAGGTCTGGTTCCTTGGCAAAGACAATTCCATTACTGAGTGATGTGACTTAATACATGTAAATGGGGTGGACGACGGTGCACAGAGTTAGCAAAGCTAGTAACTGAGTCACAGAATACATATTACTAACGGAATTATGTACACTTAGTTGAGTGGTTAAAATCCTATTGTCTCTTAAAATATAATTATCTATTCCCTGAAAACTACTATTGAATTATTCCTATGGAAGGAATTGTGAGTCCCTTAATTAATAAATTCTACAATCCTACTTAAGCTACTGGTATTCTACGATACTTATTCCGACACAAGTGGGTCGTCGCCCGCCGGCCTTGCGTCGTCAGCGCTGACCAAAGCGTCCCTTTAACTCGTTCTGGTCACTCATGGCCGCCGCTCCGCCTGGAGAATAAGTTACGAGCGACAGAGTTTATTTACAACTACAGAATTCCCTAGCACTACCGTACTAAGGGGGAGCAGAGCTCTCACTTATACATATATGCCTTATACCATAGGACATGGTTAATTTTTCATGCTCAATAGTCCTCTAACTAAACAACAATTAATCAACAATCTCCCAGGCTGAAGGCCGTGGTTCGGCCGACGCACTCCGTTCCCCGGCGGGTCTCCCACGTGGCTGAAAGGAAGCAGAATTAGTACCGAGAATTACTACTAGCTTACATAATTAATTCATTTCCTACTTCTTAGACTATAAGAGTGACTAGCTTCGTTGCGAGCTGTGGCCCGCTTATCTCGCGGCGCGGTCGGTCGTAGAGGCAGTTTTTCGGCCGCCCCGTCGGTTCCATTCCTCGAGCTGTTCCTAAGGTTATAGGGCGTTTTTCGCTTACCTGGCCCCAGCTGTGGTGCTTGTCTTTCCTGAACGGGAGGGTCCGGTGGGAGATCTTGCCCCCCACCTGCCTGTTTGGTGCGCGGTTTCCGCCAGATGTATGGCTTAACGCGATTCTTGTGAACTATGGCTTCTCTATCAGGAAGTTTTAGTTTGACATTCACCGGACTTGGTAGACCAATGACCTCCCAAGGGCCAGACCACGAAATATTGAATTTGGAACAACTACCTGGTTTCCTAGTTGGTTTGTTCAATAAAACGAAAGAACCAATGGGGAATTTCTTGGGGTCTCGCTCTTTTATTGTATTCCTTCGCCTGTGATTCAAATGCCTTTGAATTATTTTTACGTACAGTACTCCAAATCTTCTTTAATTTATGGGCTAACCCTTTTACCTCCGGACTGGTGACTTCCTTAGGGATAGGGAAAATTGTAAAAGGTGAATTCATTTCTCTGCCATATAGAATTTCAAAGGGTGTGTGTTTGGTCGAAGTATGAATTCTACAATTGTACGCCGAGACAATATATGGGAGAATTTTTGGCCAGTTATTTTGTGATTTGTTTACATAGCAACTGAGGGACTTAATGATGGTTCTGTGACAGCGTTCCGCTCGGCCGTTACAAGCCGGTGCTCAGTGGAGAGGTGCTGAGCTTCTCTATCCCTAACAATTTGCATACCTCAGTGAACAGGGTGTACATAAAGTTACAATCCCTGTCAGAGAGGGCTGCCACCGGAGCACCGTACTTTAGTATCCAATGTACCACAAACGCGTTGGCTATAGTACTCGCGAGCTGGTCTTTAATCGGTACCATGACTAAGTATCTGTAAAAAGCGTCAATTATAGTCAAGACATAAGCGTAACCTTCTTCGCTCCTGACGAAGGGGCCGATTACGTCCAAATGTACTCTTTGGAAGGGGGCAGAGGTCTCAGGTAAGGGTTGGAGCTTTTCTCTGTGCTTTGTTTCCCCTGCTCGGGCACTGAAAGTGTGACAACTCCGCACATAATTGTGGATATCCCGTTTTCGTGACGGCCACCAG
Organism: Vandiemenella viatica; assembly: GCA_031002005.1. Taxonomy (NCBI): domain Eukaryota; kingdom Metazoa; phylum Arthropoda; class Insecta; order Orthoptera; family Morabidae; genus Vandiemenella; species Vandiemenella viatica. Next base: position 344,741,508 of record JARYHS010013630.1, read on the forward strand.
AACTGTTTGGCGATGTTTCGATTAGTATTTTTGACACCGCAATGACCGCCCAAAACACTGTCATGACTACAGTCTCATTACCGTCTCCCGCAGCGCCTGGGGTACCGCTACCCGCTCGCCTTGCCGCGTCAGCCGGTAGAGAACGTCGCCCCTGGTGACGAAGCGCTTCTGCGCGCGCCAGCGCTCGCACTCCATATCTCTGGATTGACTCGATCGGAAGCTCGGCCAGCGTCGGCGATTGTTGACCTATTGCCCGAATTTTCCTACTCAAACTATCTGCATTACCTAAGTCCTTCCCCCGTCTATGTATCACGGTATAATCATATTCAGACAGTAATAGAGCCCAACGCATTAATCTACTCGATAGGATCCTTGTGGTTTAATAACCAAGTAAGAGCACTGTGGTCTGTGATGACCTTGAATGGCCTCCCCCAAAGATAACACCGGAAATGCTTAATACTCCATACTAAAGACAGCATCTCTCGATGTGTCGTACTGTATCGAGTTTCTGCTGGGGTTAATTGCCGTGAAGCGAAGGCCACAGGGATTTTCAACGTTATCGACGACTTGCGCCAAAACAGAACCAGATGGCTACTTCACTGCAATCCGTAATTAACAGGAATGTCTTATTGAAATCGGGAAAAATTAAAATAGGGTGTGAGGTTAAACATTCCTTCAAGGTTTGCATAGCCTTGGCACATTCTGCTGACCATTCAAATTTTACACCCTTGCGTTGCAGTTGAGTTAAAGGTTTGGCAATGTGAGTGTAATCTTTAATAAATTTACGGTAATAATTTGCTAGCCCCAGAAAGGATTGTAATTCCTTTACATTCATGGGGGTGGGGAATTCCTTGACTGCCAAAACTAGTCTCTGATGAGGCCGTAATCCATCCCGCGAAATCATATGCCCCAGATATGCTAATTCAGATTTTACAAAATGACATATTTTGAATGACAGAGTCAGATTCGCGCCGCGCAGCCGCTCGAGTACGCTTTCTGAGGTGCTGAAGGTGTTCTTCAAAGGTTTTTGAGTAAATTATTAGGTCATCTAGGTACACCAGGGCGTAGCTAGGTGTAATGTCTTTAAGTAAAGCGTCCATAAAGCGCTGAAATGAAGATTGAGCGTTACGCAAGCTGAAACTACTTTTTTTGCATTCAAAATGGCCGTTCGGGTTGGAAAAACCCGTCTTTGGAATGTCATCTTTCGCGACCGGAATTTGATGGTAACTAGATTTTAAATCTAGTGTTGAAAAGTACTGGCAGTTCCCCAAGTAGTCTACCGTTTCGGTATTACGTCAGGTATTGTAACTTTATTCAATAAACGATAATCCACACAGAATCGATATCGTGTCTCTCCGTCCTCCCCCTTCTTGCAAACGAGAATCGCTGGTGCGCCCCACGGAGATACCGAATGTTGAATTATATCATCCATAATTTTCCGTTGGAGAAAAGGTACGCGATATGGCTTACAATATATCGGCCTTGCATCCCCTGTAGGAATGCGATGTTCCACCAAATCGGTGGTAGTTAAGGCCTGCTTAGGCGCAAACAGAGTTATATACTCCTCTAATAATGATTTCATTTTTGTTCGTTGTTCTTCCAGCAGGTGCTCGAGTTTACTAGAAAAGTCGAGCATAGGCTCCATACTATTGGCCCGTACCTGCTTAACACATTCGTCATTTAATGTAACCTCTGCATGAGTATCTTCTTGCACAAAATCTCTATCATTTACCACTGAAACACGCGCGATTAAACAATTCCTTGGTACTTCTACAGGACTCCAGAATCACAGGAATACTCTTCCTTTCGTTATGTGTTTCTACTTCACAAATACAACGTTTAACATACACCTTCCTTGGGTCTAGGAAATCATTTACCGGCAAGGAATCAACCAATAGTATTGATCCCGGCTCTGCTTCCATTTTCCTTAGACAATGGTAAATGCAGAACCTTACCTGATGATCCCGGAATTGTAAACGCGGCATTGGACCTCACGTCTGACTGCTGTACCCGACCAATGGGGTGGGTGACGTCATTCCCTCCCCTAGGGTACGTCTTCGAGTCTTTGAGTGCCAGTTGGAAGGTTTCATTAAAATGATCCCTTAACCTGATCGAGCACTCTGCGACGTCCAACACTGCCCGGTATCGCTTTAGAAAATCATTCCCTAGGATTCCATGATATTTTAGGCCCAAGTCTGGAACTATATACATTGTTGTCTTGAATTTCCCCTTACCTACAGACAAATCAACTTCTTTAGTACCTAGAACCGAAATTTCACACCCGTAAGTCTACAATTCGGTGGCCTTAGGTTTTGCTTACCACACTCCGACACACTTAAAAGACAGCATTCAGCACCGGAATCAACCAAGAGACGAAAACACTTACCTTGTATGTAGGCTGTCAAGACAAGATTTGAACCATTGACCCCCAAGTCGTCCTGTTTACAAGCTACAGGAACGTATTTCACCCTACTAAGTGGCCTATCGGGGTCGCACTGGCCATCCTGTTCCTGCTTTTCCACATTGTTGCAAGTGGAACTGCCCGCCCCCTCGTCCTTAAGGGTGTCTTTATTTCAGCCGTTCTGATAATTACTCACCTCGTCACTATTTCTACCTGAAATTCCCCTGCTGCCGCGGTTATTGCGGAAGCCGCCATTATAGTCACTTCTTCCCTGACTTTTACAATGACAGGTAGGACAAACTGATTAATACATACCTCTTTGGTTCGTTGCTGACCCACTGGAATGAGGACTCCACTTACTTGAATTTTGCCTAAATTTATTGGGACAATTAGCTCGCTTATGTCCAAAATCTCCGCAGGCGTAGCAAGTGATCATTTTTTGAGTATGAAAGACCTCTTTGACCTGCCTCGTATTTACTTCCCCTGATGATTTACCCTTAACTTGTTCAAATAATAAAGCATATTCACACGCTTCATCAAAACTTTGCGGTCTTCTCAACGAAAGAAACTCACTCAATTCCTGGCTTACTCCAGAGAAAAATATATCTAAGAGTCTTAAATCAGCTTCTTCTGTGAGGACTTTGTCCCTCTCAACCTCCCCAGTTAGCTCAAAAGTCTGGCTATTTACAAATTGAAGTCTGTCAATGAAATCAGGTAAACTTTCGCCTGCTTTCCGTTTTATATTCCTAAATGTTTCCCTATAGAATCTTTCACTAACCCTTGGTTCAAATCTTTTAATTAACTCTTCTTTCAATCCCTCAAAACTAGTTATACCCCTGCAATTTTCACTATACATTACATTTCGGTAAGCTGCCCCTTCCAAGCGATTTTTCAAAATTTTTAATTTAACATCTGAAGGTAATGAAATGAGGTCAAATACATTTTCTAATTTTACTTCCTCCCCTTCAGCCCCGCTGAAGCTAACCCCATGGGACAACAGAGTTGTGGCCAATTGGAGATTTTTCGAGTCATAATTTGCTTGGCTCGTCTGAGTAGCTAGACTATGCATTTTTGCATCTAAATCTTCGATAGCTTCATGGACCGAAGTTGTAGCTTGTTTAGCAGTTCTAGTTTCCGGCATAAGATATAAGAGAGCTCAACTCACCTTTCCTTAAATGATGCCGTAGAACCCCCCCCGCCGTGGAAAACTGCTCCGCCGTAGAAAAAAATCGCTCCGCAGGCGCCCGTAGCTCCTCCGCCAAAGGCCGCACTGACGGAGACCGGATCTACTGATGACTGGCCGGCCTCTCGAGTACGCCGCTAGCCGCCGCTACTGTCGTGGCGATGAACCTGTACAGCCGCTCCGCGGTTGTCTGCCGCTGAATAAATTATTTAATACGATGTTTAATGCCTTCCCCCAGCCAGCCAGAACCCGCTTTAGTCAGAACTTATTTTACCGTCCCGGCCTTTATTAATACCACCGATTATTCTTTGCCCTCGGCTTCCGATATGTCTTTTCCTCTTTCTTCTTCAAGGACCCGTGGTCGTATCTCACTTGCTGACACCAGTGTAGCACCTGCTATGTGGCCGAGGGTTGTGGACCAATTACTGATCTAGTAGCCACAGTCACAGATGCAGCCAGGATTAACGAGCGGTAGGCCGGAGGTAATACTAGACTTACTTGTTGCGGTTGTCGACGTACGGCAGCTCCGCGTTACAGTCCTCCGGGTACAAGCTGCTATAGGTTAGGGTTGGGCTCTGACTACTCTGTTAGACCAGCGGGTTGTATAGGTAGAAGACAACCAGTAGTTTATTGCCACTATGCTGTGCCAAGTACAGCGTTGGTTGCATCAAGCAGAGTCCACGCGGCAGTTACTAAAATAATGGCGAGTTGACTCGCAGGTAATTGCGATGGCTGGCTGGCTTTGGGGGCGGCGGGGTGTGGCGCGGACTGGCGCAGAGACGGCGTGTAGTGGTGTTGAACTTGTTGCCCCCGAAGCTCCAAAACCCAGGGTTTATATAGTGGATCGTCGCATGTCGTCACTCGCGACTTTTCCAGAACGTTCGCCAGGGGCGATGTCCCGGCCGTCGCCAAGTATGTCACAGCCGTCGCCACGTATGTCACAGAATCGCTGACGCCGGGGCCAATGACCAGCTGGCTCGGCTGATCGACAGCGGCCGCTCGCCTCGGGCGCGCCTTAATTCTTTATTCCAATTGACCATAAATCATACTATTCCAAAATGCCCTCTACACCGTATTCCAAGGATCATTTTTGGCATAGTTTAAATCTTAGATTGTTACTTAAAATCAGAAGTAAGACTAGTCACACTCTATAACCTGGTGCAGATGAACTAAAAATCTTTTATGATAGTCAAACTCTATTTCCTATAATCTTGCATTATTTAAACAGGATTTTCACAGTCTGAGCGCTAGGAGTCTGGCTTTGAATTAGTGGTGTTTACTACATTACGTTAAATGGATGCAAAGCAGAAAATTTATATCACATCAAAACAGTAATGGGGAAATATGATGCTCTTGCATTCTATTAGTTCTTTCTGTAAGTACAGGGTATTTCAGCCTCTCATCCTGACAGAGGTCTCTATTGTAGAGAAGCTGCCCAGTTACTGATTATGGACCTCAGAAAATATTCAATATTAATTAAATTGTTTGATATATTTTCTGGTGGCACCTCATTATCCCTTCATATGCTACATTGCTATCTAACAATTGCAGTGGCTGTTTCCAGACATCAATGAGCCTTGGTCACATGTATTAAATAAGCATATTTTAGAAATAGTACTGAGTAATGTCATGCAGTATGATGGTAGTTTTTCTACCATCATTCAGATCTTCCCGTGTAACAGGCCTCGATGCAAATCTTGCAGTATGCATCCACCTACCACAACCTATTGCAATCCTATTACTCATGAAACCTACGCCATCATAGGCCATGCCACTTGTACCACAAGGCATCTCATATACCCGCTCACCTGTCTACATTGCCAAAGTTCCTACATCAGCCTTACCTCGAACTCATTTTAGTTTACTCCCAAAATCTAGACCTACCTATTTCTCACAATACCCATGACCTCAATAACTGCTTAACAGTCAGAGCCATTAGAGTTCTTCCAGATACTACCTCCTTGGCCAACCTACACATTCTGCAGACTAGACCTCCCCCAGGCCTCAATTTCAAATAATTCCTTCCATCCTCACCCAGTTTTACCCATCACTGGCCAGTACAATAGATTCACTATATATTGTCCTTATTCCAAATTTATTTTCGATTTTTTATTATTATTATTTATCCTTTGGAATGTCCCATTTTTCTTTCTTGCGATTAATAATTGTGAGTATATAATCGTTGCTTCCCCACCACCTCCAACGGTCAATTTCATTTTGTGGGTGGCTTGTGTTGACCATGAGGCTTGCGCGAGCTCAGCGACATGTTTCTTTCTACTGGAAAAACGGTTAGCCCCAAAATATTGTTTATTTTTTCGTGTCTGTATATTATTTCGTGTTGCTGCTGCCCTCTTCCCTTCAAATTTGGTGAGTGTTGAGTATAATTTATCTTTCCTTTCCACATAAATATTGCTTTGTGACAGCTCTTTCACTCCATTGTTACCGAGATGGTAGTTTATCTTTATTCGAAATTGACAGAATTTTATTTAAGTTTTTTTATGAATGATTCCCGATATAAGGAGTCACCCACTGCTCGCCAACGGTCTCCTGAAGGAGGGCCCCGCAGGGGCCTGGTACGCAAGTGCCAGGTACGGGTTTGGCGAACCCGCGGTGCCCGAGCTGGAAACTTGTGAGCGCCGTAAGTTTCCCACACCGTAAGCTCCTACCATGCTTCAACGACCACCGTAAGGCGTGGCGGTGGAACGTTGTGTGCCTAGGAGAACGGGAATCTTGGCTTCATCGCCCGGATTGCGAGGACGGAACAAACCTCTATAAAAAACCCCTCAACCTCAAGGTCAGACACGTGCCGAGGAGGCGAATGAGTGATGAGGAAAATCACCCGCTAACGTGCAACCTCAGGGGCACCTGCGCACCCCTGTTGTATTAGCATTTCCTTCTATATTGTTTTTACTCGTGGGACCAAAATTAAGACTCACAATAAAAACAAAAAACCCTGCAGTACGGGTGTGCCGCAGAATAATCAAAATACACCCAATTCTAAGAAGAGGGTGAGGGTTGATAGCCCCCCCTCTTCTGAAAGTAATAGTAATAGTAACAGAAAAGTTTGTTCGCTTGCGAATGCTTTTATAGTTATGCAACGAGTGGAAGGATCTTTAGAAAAAGTTTCACCTTTTTATATTTCTAAGGGTTTAGAGGGTCTGGTAGGGACCCTAAATACCATAAAAAAGCTGAGGAACGGGACGCTGCCTCTGGAAACAACTTCCAGTAGGCAAGCTACCCAACTCCTGAACTGTGAGAAGCTCGGGGAGTTCGCTGTTACCTGCGAACTCCACAAATCCCTTAATAGCAGCAAAGGCGTTGTCACCTGCCGTGACTTAGTTGACATAGGGACCGAGGAACTTGTTGAGGAGTGGAAGGAACAGAAAGTGGTCGAGGTACGTCAGATCACTCGAAGGGTAAATGGCAGTATTGAAAAGACTGCCACCTTCGTCCTGACGTTTGACACTCCAGTACTGCCAAAGAACATCAAAGCAGGGTACATTAATTTGAACGTCCGTCCGTATGTTCCGGACCCGATGCGCTGTTTCCAGTGTCAGCGGTTCGGACATACGACGGCGTCATGTAAAGGAAAACCAACCTGTGGTAATTGCGGGAAGGGCGCACATGAGCCGGGTGTTGGTTGCACGCTCCCACAGGTGTGCGTCAACTGCTCCGGGTCGCACCCTGCCTGGAGTAGGGAGTGTCAAGTGTATCTTGAAGAGCGCAAGATACAGGAGCTGAAGACTAAAGAGCGGATTCCCTATGGGGAAGCTAAAAAGAGGGCCAAGTCGCTCACCGCTCCAATTTTCGGAACTACTTTTGCTAAGATGGCTTCAGCTCCCGTCAGGAAGCAGAGTGTTGCTACCCAGACGTCAGTTGCAGACATGAGCACTAGCACAGCGTGCTCATGTGAGTGCAAATGCGGTGCAAAATCCGCTAAGATCACAACATCTACGACCGCGGACGTTGGTAGCAACACGTCTGCGTCCTCGACCACACCAGCAGCAGCGAAGAAGGATCCACCAGCACTGATAGCGAAAACAACGCCACCTCCAATACCACCACGTGCTATCACGGTGGTAGCATTGCCAACTGCTACAAGTGAGAATGGAGGCAATCAGAAGATCCGTGGCCCAAAGTTTAGAATGACGGACCCGACTCACTTTGTGAAATCCCCCTCTTCGTCCCCTCCCAGACTACCAAGTAGTAGGGAGAAGAAGGGAAAAGGGGCGAAGAAGAAGAAGAAGAACAGCCAGGAGTCAACTGAGTCGGAGTCGTCTGACTCTTCGGAGCCAGAAGAAATAGAAATGCTGGTGGACGAGCCTGATCCCGTTCCTCAGCAGGCAATGATCGAAGACCCACCCGAACCGAGGCGGGTAAAACCAATTTTAGGCAGATCGGTCCAGTTTTAAGACTGATGGGTGACCTCTTTACAGTCACCCAATCCATATGCATGGTTTTTGTTTTTTGTGTTGTTATTATTCATGTCTGTCTGGCCAGTATACAGCCAGCAAGATATGCAGTGTTTTTTATCCTCTTTTGAACCTGTTTGGCCCCTTTACAGCCTTACAGGTGTTGTACGGTTTTAAGTCGTTGTGGTCGCTTTAAAACCACGTCTGATTTTATGACTTTTTTATTTGCTGTCTGTATGGCCGAGCCCTTTCCATTCCACCATGCAGACAGTATTTTAGTACTTTTTTAATCCACAGAGGTAGCTCAGTGTTTTTTTTTAAGTATTCTGTGAACCTGTTTGGCTCCTCTACAGCCATCCAGGTGTACAACGGTCTTAGTTCCAGGCGGCCCCTTTAGGGCTACCTCTTATTTTTGTGATTTGTTTTATGTGCTGTCTGTATGGTCGACCCCTTTACAGTCGACCATGCAGACAGTACTTTTATTATGAATTTTAATCACAGCCTTTGCTGGTAATTGTTAGGGCGCTAATGACCTCGTTGTCGACGCGCCCTAAAGCCACAAAAACAACAACAACAACAACAACTGAAGGAGGGCAGAAGAGCGGGGAGCAGTCCCGTGTACCTTCTTGGCCTTAGGGTTGGAAATGGCCCCTAAAGTAGGGTTACCAGAATTATTTCTCCAAATCCGGGGACGCTTCACAACTTTTTCACCAAAATCCGGGGACGCTTTCGGCATTTGTCCTAATGACGCGTTGTACTTTTATAAGTTATACGATATGATTAAAGGTTGGTTAACTTAAAAGCCTCATATTGTTTATATGTTGTATTTTAATTGAGGATCACAGACAACCATGTAGCACATAGCAAAGCTGTTGTGTCCAAGACGCAGTATTCTTGTAATTTTCTTTTATAATAATATAATAATTGATAAAATTGCGATGGAGGCCCGCTCTTAGGCAATCTCCCTACACTCCCTCCCTTTCCTCTTCCAACCTACTTTTTCCCTCTACTAATTCTTACTTTAAATTCTTTCAGTGTTTCCGGTAAGTTGTTCATCACTTCTCTTGGTAATTTATTCCAGTCCCTCATTCCCTTTCCGAAAGAAAACTTTTCCATATGCCTGAAATCAAGTGCCAGCTTGTGGTCATGGTCAACCTTATCCTTTCCTAGACACGTACAAGGAAAGAAGTGCGCTTCATATCTCTTGCTTTAAACAAATGCATTAGCAAATTAGAGTTTTTAAAGATATCTCGCGTGATTTTTTTTTTTTTTAATTGTGAGGACAACAGTAAAACTCCGGGGACATTGCGGGGACGAAATCTGTCCGGGGACAAAAAGCTAAATACGGGGACTGTCCCCGGCAAACGGGGACGTCTGGTAACCCTACCCTAAAGGCAGATGAATCAGAAATGATCAACGGCATGGGGATGCAGAAGGCAATGGGAAACTGTTGCATAAGAGACCCAAAGGGTATCCCGACAACATTTAATCCTTTAATGATGGCTTCTTGCTGGGTAAAAAAATATTCTCCTAATTGGATCTCTGGATGGGGACTAGTCAGGGAGGAGTCATCAGAATGGATAGAAACATTAAGTCGTTCCATCTCCATTTTTAAGTTAGATGTTAGGATTAGTGAGATTAAGCGGGATGCACAGGATTTCTGGTCTGGGGAACACACAATAATTAACACAAAAGCATCCAGTGGAATTACTGGTGTAGGTTTTGTAATGAATAAGAGAGCAGGGAAACGGGTGAGTTATTAAGAACAGCTTAGTGACAATATTATTTTGATGACGTTAGAAACTAAGCCTACCCCAACCACGTTACTACAAGCGTATATGGCAATGTCACAGGAAGATGACGAAGAAATAGAGAAAGTAGATGCTGAAATTAAAGAATTAACCCAATATGTGAAGGGGGAAGAATATCTTACAATCATGGGTGATTGGTGGAAGAAGGAAAAGAGGGGAATAGTGTAGATTTGGTCTAGGAGAAAGAAATGAGTGAGGAAGCAGGTTATTAGAATTTTGTGAAAGATATAAGCTAGTTGTGGCAGACATACTGTTTAAGGATATACACCTGGAAATGTCCAGGGGATACAGGGAGATCTCAACTAGATTAACTCATGATCAAACAGAGATTCAGGAATCAAGTTCTAGACTGTTAAGTGTACCCAGGAACAGACAGATTCTGACCATAATTTGATAATAATGAAATGCAGGCTGAAATTCAAGTGAATAAGGAAGCAACATAAGCATAACAGACTGGAAATGAATAAACTGAAACAATCTACCACAAGACAAAAGTTTGCAGAAATGGTAGAAGTGGGTCTGAGAAGTTATTCTGAAAGGAGCTCAGCTGAGGACGCATGGAGTGCATTGTAGAGAGAAATAAAGAAACATTAGGCTGTAGGGAACAAACCACCTGAAAATGTTGGATCACAGAAGAAATTTTGGAACTGATGGTTCAGAGGAGAAGGTACAAAAATGCTCAGGATGAAACAGGAAGAGAGCAATACAGGCAGCTTAGAAATTAAATAAACAGGAAATCCAAAAAGCAAAAGAAAAATGGCTAGAAAACAAGTGTGAAGAAGAAAAGGAACTGGTAGTAGGTAAAGTAGATGTTGCATATAGGAATATCAAACAGAATTTTGGAGAAATGAAGAAAAGAGGTGTGAACATTAAAGCTGGATGTGAAACCTCTTGTAAGCTCTGACAATCGAGCTAACCGATGGAAGGAATACATTGAGAAACTGTATGATGGCAACGACTTAAACAATAGCCTAATGGAAAAGAAAGGTGATGTCAACATTGATGACTTAGGAGATCTTGTTTAGAAGATAGAACTTAATAGAACTCTGAATGACTTGAAAGCAAATAAGGTAGTTGGAATTAATGACATTCCTCCAGAACTTCTTAAATCCCTAGGAGAACAAGGAATCAAAAGATTATTCAAACTGATATCAAAAAGTTATGAAACGAGAAATTCCAAATGATTTGAATAAAACTTCCGAATTTAGTGGTTCTTACCAAAATATAAACGACTGTTTGTCACCCAACACTAAGCTGCAACCGGCTTAATGCCAGATCGTCACTGACCCCTCGTAACCACATCTTGTAACGACTATTAGTGGGGGTGATTAGTCGATTAGCCAGGAATGGCAAGTGGTAGACACTGTTCCGAAGTAGCTTCTTGACACTTACTTGCATGGAGTGCTGCGCATCCTCGAACGTCCTCGCTTCAGCTTGCTTCGGGGTTGACTCTAACTTTCCCTGAAAGGCAACTTGGACACGACTTGGTAAGCAGACAGAGAAAGTCCGTAAATGCTTTAAACCCGTTTATTACTTCCCATTAGTCCGATTCCACACACGCTAGGTTATCCCACGGAGCACTAATCCAGGCGCTGGTAACAGTACTTAGAGCAATTACACGTTACTGGAACATTCGATTGAACAGATGGAAACGCGATCGGAACCGAGATCGGACCCGGCTGGACCCAGCTGGCTTCCTAAACGGACATGGTGACGGCGTTGATCAGTATAACACTTCCAAGCCCCGAGGCCCTCTGAAGCCTCGTTTATATAGTACAGCAGTGTACTGACTTGGCAGACCTTGATCAAAGTTCGTTGTACATTCTAGAAAACTCGCGTAGCTCCAGAGCCACTCAGCATATATCGGACGTCAGCTTCGAATGTTCCCGAAGCTGCCTGAATGCAAGCGTTCGCCTGATGCCGCTCGCTCAGCGCTGAATCTGCCTTTGTCAGCGTCTGTCTCGACCATTACCGGTCTCGCGGTTTACACAGCTGCCGCCTTCACTCAACCTTTATTTCCACAATTTATTCCTTTATTCATTTTAATCGTTATCCATTAAATTTGCCCATTACATTTTCTCTCTCCTTTTAGAAAACCAGCTTTGTCCTCAAAGATAAAAGACTTTTAATTTAATTGGACATTAACATGCATCCTGGACTTTTGCTCCTGGGTTACAAAGTTTTTGCAACAAAAAATGTAAATCATTTGTTCAGGTAGATCCGTTGTCCAACCCTGCGGCAGTAAAAGAAGACATTAGTCAACATTGTCGTAGATAATTACATATTTTACAGTGTCGTTTGTGACATTATCTTTACTGGTAGTTGGCATTGTCATTAAAATTTGTGCTGCTGTAGGTGTTTGTGTTTCGGTATTAAGCTTGGTTAATTTATTACGATAGCGTTTATACATTATTAATATTAGAATAAGTACTACTGTTATTTATCCTATAGAAGTAAGACTAATTGATGTTACAATAGTTTTATGTCTAGTTTGTGTTCATATTTCGGTGTCGACTGCTGCTATTAAATAATTCTATTTGACAGCATCTCTAGCCTGCTGCAAATGCTTAGCTATTTCTCCGTTGAATATTGTAGGATTGGTTTGGTTCAGTTCCAGTAATTTAGAACTATGATATATTTCCTGGTCAAAATGTGGTAATACATAATTAGGAAAAGATAAATTAATCGGAGCAATAGTATTATGGACTGCCGGTATCACGAAATTCTGTCCTATGAATTGGCAATGTGTTGCTTGTTCAATTATTCCTGATCCTGATAATTTTATGCAATCAACTGTCTGATTTAAATTTTTGTCCCAACATGTAACTGTTACATCGTGTGGGTATGGCATAGAAAATAACCAATTTTGTTTTATCTGCAATAGATATGGATGATCTAATTTTTTAATTTCTCTTTGACATAGGTTCGTGAAGTTGTTGGAGAAGAACATGGAGGCTTCACAATTCAAAAGAGTTCTGTCATTTAGTATGACTCGTGGATATATGGTTATGCCAGAATTTTGACACTTATCTAAATCTTTGTTATCTAACACTGCATATACTTTCTGAGTTTGTGTTACCAATCATACTTCTTTCGTGACCCATTCTACAAAATGGTCCGTATGTTTCCAGAAAATTGGAAATGAGTGTATCGCATATCTGTTTAAAACTGAATCAGTGGTACCAATAGGTATATTAATTATGATCCTTAAGTGTCCATTAATGCTACATTTACTTTGGCAATTTGATAGTAATGATATATTTGTTCTAAGGTACATGGGAATAACATGTAACTCTCTGCTCCTAGTTGGCGTTGGATCATCTGTAAATACTGTAAGTATACTTTAGGACTTAAAAGTACGTCGCTTAATTTACCATATGTCGATTGGACTAGTGCAATTCTTAATCTGGTTAACTCTAATTTTGTGCTCGTTATTGTCAATATTAACTGTTGTAGCAACTGTGTACTATACAACTGTTTGACGAATACTTTTTCTAATTCTCTAAGATTTTGATTTAAAGTAGGTTGAAGTTCAGATATTTTGGACATGAATGTGTTAGCTAGTTTTCAGATAAGATACGTGTTATTTGTTACGGCATTCTGCAAATTTTTTGTTAGTAGTACTTGTCTCGAAGCACTGATTTCTAAGTTTTGATTTACTTGTTCTAAGTCTCCCAAACGTAAATTTAGTTCCTTCAAATCGGGTTTTGTTACAGTCCCGAAAATTTTCTTTAATGAGAAACCACCTGCGTTTATCGAACCACGCTTAACCCTAACTCTTCCCGTAGGCAGAAGTTCAACTAAATTTTGGTATTCTTCCTCCAGCGAGGCATACAAAACTCTTAGGTTGGTAACTACAGCATGTGTTATGTCTTCGTCAAAGGAAGGTAAATTCTGAAGAGAAGCATCTAATACTCTAAAAATATTTCTTATCTCTAGGCTATGATTTCGTAATTCTAGGAAACTAATTTGTGCAACAATGGTCCACTCCAAAGGAAAATTTATCACATCATTCTGTTTGACAAATATTACGCCATTTGTAAGAGGTCTAATTGTGTAACACTGACCTACGTTTCCACTGTGCAGTATCCCTAATATTATTATGACACTAAGGAAATACATGCTTCTAATACCTATCTACTTAACACACAGTTTGAATTTAGTCACCAATGTCACTAGGTAAAGATCTATTATGCTATCACTTATTTCCACTAGTCGTTGACACTGAATTTCTGAATACACTAGGAATTAAACTTTCGATATTTAGTCTCTTGAGTCCTTGAGTTGTGAAGCGATGTGTTGCTCGTTGAGGAAACGCCGCGTTGAGGTAATCTCACGTGTCGTCGTTTCTTGTTTCCACGCCCATCAGCTGAACGGTGTCTCTGCTGTCTTGCCTGTGGAACACAATTAACGCCAGGAAATATGCGCTTGGTATTGGCATCACACACAACATTATTTGTTTGTCCTATCCTTTCTTTTTTTTCCTGTTTTTCCCTTTTTTTTCTCTCTCTCTTTTTTTTTTAAGTAGAGTTTAGCTCAATTATTATGAAAATAAATCTTGTTATTACTGACAAATCTATATTTTATCAATAGTTAAAACTAGAATTTCTGTATTCTATAGCAGTTCATGCTACTATATGCAATTTCACAGTTAATTTCACCGTCTATTTCCAAGTGGTGGTAACTTACGTCTTTCTAAACTACTCTAAGCATTATTTGGCAATCGGTAGCTTAGTTTCTCTTCCGAAAGTTATATTGATGTTTGTCATTTTTTTGTTAGTTCTACACTTTCACGGACTTTTTGCTGTTTTCGCGCTTGCTTCTGCATTAGATTAGTTTCTTGTGCGCCTCGTTTGCGACTTCGCAAATTGTATTGCGAATCTTTTCGCTGGGGTGGGTGGGTATTAATGGGAGGTCTTGGGTTCATTACTCGACCCTGTGATTTTGAGTTTATATCAGTGGTATCTTGCCTATGGCTCTGATTAGTTTTGCGCCACACATATGGTTTAACTCTGTTCTTGTGTACTATTAGATCTCTATCAGGCATTCTAATTTTTATTGTAACTGGAGACACAACGGAGATTACTTCAAATGGACCAGACCAAAGAGAAATTGAACTTCGAACATGTTCCATGTTTCCTATATGGTCTATTTAACAAAATAAAAGAACCAACTGGAATTTCTTGCGGTTTAGCTTTTTTATTATAGGCTTTAGCTTGTTGTGCAAATGAGGCTGAATTTGCTTTTCGCACACTATTCCAGATTTTACGTAGCTTATGTGCTAAACTTCTTACTTCCGGGTTTGTGATATCTTTGGACATAGGAAAAATTGAAAAAGATGAATTCATTTCTCGACCATATAGCACTCCATATGGAGTTTTATTGGTCGATGTTTGAACTCGACAATTATATGCAGATACGATGAAGGGCAAAATTGTATCCCAATTTTTTTGTGACCTATTTACATAGCAACTTAGAACCTTTAGGATCGTTCTGTGACACCTTTCGACTTCCCATTTGTATGTGGAGATAAGGGCGTCGTTTTTTAACATTTCTATCCCCAACAATTTACATACCTGGGTGAATAGATCCGATAGAAAGTTGGTCCCCCTGTCCGAGGTCACCGTTCTAGGGGCCCCATGAATTAGCACCCAATTTACTACGAAGGCTTTAGCCACGGTTTCAGCTTTCTGACTTTCAATTGGAATCATAGTTGGGTACCGCGAAAATGCGTCAACAATGGTCAAAACATAGGCGTGACCTTGAACACTCCGCGTGAATGGGTCTGCGATATCTACATGAAATTCTTTCAAATGGAGATGTAGTTTCGGGCAATTGTTGTAATTTTCCCGGTTTCTTGTCTCACCTGCGCGTTTGTTACATATGAGGCAGCTTTTAACATACTCACGCACATCGCGCTGCCGCGAAGGCCACCAGTATTCCTTAGCTATTAAGCGGTTGGTGTTTTTATACCCCGCGTGGCATCCATATAATGAATCATGGTGCAATTTCATTACGATCGCGTAGAGCTGCGGGTACTACAACTCTGTCGCCTTGTTTTGTTTGCCGATAAAGCACATCGCCTCGCGACATGAAGCGAGGATTCTGACGCCAACGTAAACATTTGGTCGTCTTCGACTGATGTAGCGGTAACTGAGCCAAGGACGGAGGTTGTTGTACTTCTACAGTTCTCTCCTTTCTGCTGAGGCCATCGGCATGCCCGATTTCTCGGCCAGCTCTAACTTCGACCGTAAAATCATATTATGACAGTAAAAGCGCCCAACGCATCAGTTCTACTCGATGGGTCCTTTAAATTTAAAAGCCATCGTAAAGAATTATGATCAGTAATAGCTACAAATTCTCTACCCCATAGATATGTTCTAAAACATTTAATTCCCCATACTAAACTGGCCATTTCGCGTTCTGTTACCGAGTATTTCGTTTCTGCGGGATTTAATTGATGTGAGGCATATGCTATTGGTTTTTCTCCGTCATCAAAAATCTGGGATAAAACTGCGCCTGCCGCAAAATTTGAGCTAACTGTGGTAAGTCGAAAAGGTCTGGACATGTCGGGATAAGCTAAATTGGACGAGAGGTCAATCTTTCTTTAATAAGTCCATAGCCTTCTGGCATTCTTGTGTCCATTCAAACTTAACTCCCTTTACTAACAGTCTCGTTAAAGGTTTAGCAATCTGGCGTAATCTTTGATAAATTTTCTGTAGTAATTTGACAACCCTAGAAAGGACTGTAGTTCTTTAACATTAGAGGGTGGCGGAAAGTCCTGAACCGCTGAAGTTAATCTGGGGTGTGGCTTTATACCATCTTTTGAAATTAAATGTCCTAGGTATTCTATCTCTCCTAATGCAAAATGACACTTTTTATAGGATAGCGTCAAGTTAGCTTTTCGGAGCCGCTCGAACACTTCTCGAAGATGAGGTAAATGCTCTTCAAACGTCCGATAATAGCAGATGACGTCATCGATGTATACTTGACAATAATTAGGCTTAATTCCTCTGAAAATAAAATCCAAAAGGCGTTGGAATGAAGCTGGGACATTCCTTAAACCAATGGTAGACGGCACTATTCATATAATCCGTCTGGGACACAGAATGCTGTTTTATTTATATCTTGCTCAGATACTTTTACCTGTTGGTATCCCGATCTGAGATCAAGGGTGGAAAAGTACTGACAATTTGCTAGATAGTCTACCGTTTCGACAATAGCGGGGAGGGGGTAAACATCAGGAACAGTTATCTTGTTTAAATGCCGGTAATCAACACAAAATCTGTACTTGATCTCGCCTTCTGCTGCCTTTTTTGGCACGAGTACCACAGGGCTCGCCCATGCCGAATTGGATGGTCTGATTATCCCTTCTCGCAATTGTTGATCAATCAGTTCGTCTAGAACCTGTCTTTGCGCAATTGGAACGCGACAAGGTTTCCGCCGAATTGGAGGAGAATCTCCGGTCAAAATCCTATGCTCTATAAGACTAGTAGCTGGTAGGGTTTGTTTAGATGTAAACAGAATTAAATATTCTTCTAATAGCGCTTTTAAACTCTTTTGCTGATCTGCGGGTAAATGTCCTATTTTCTCGTCAAAATTAATCACTTGTTCGGCCGAACCATAACTGACCTGCTTCGCGAAAACATCGCCGTCCTCACCTGGATGAGGTACAGAGTACCGAAAATCATCTACATTTACTGTCAACACATTTGCTATCGGTTGATTCCGCGGAATTCCAACTGGACAATCACTGAAATTTTCTAATATCACTGGAACACATCTCTTTTCATCAACTACAGTAATTTTAGTTATACACCTTTTCACATAAATTCTCCTTTGATCTAAGAATTCATTTACCGGTAGAGGGTCTACAATTACAGTTTCTCTTGCTTCTGCATTTATTTTCTTAGGAACTCGATTCATAAAAACTTTTCCTGACAATCCTCGAACATCACACACGGCATGTGACTTCAAAATTGGCTGTTGTGGCCGTTTTACAGAAGGTTCCACATCTGGTACCTCCATTGGACACTTATATGAGCCTTCAAGCTCTACTAGCAGGCGTTCACCTAGGTAATTCCTTACACTAATAGAACAGTTTTCGAAATCTATAACCGCTTTGTGCTGTTGGAGGAAAGTCACTCCTAGAATGCCATTAAACTTTGGTCCCATCGAAGCGACAACATACACTGTCGTAAAAAAACTCTACTTCATTTATAATCAACTTTATTTCTTTAATCCCTAGAACAGGAATTTCTTTAGAAGAATCTATGCCTGTAATCTTGAAATTTGGAGGATTCAGTCCCTCTTCCCCACATATTTTCACACTTACAAGATTTACACTTGCCCCTGAATCGCACAGAAATTTGCAAACCTTACCTTCAATTTATGTCATTAAGCCCTTGATTGTCCTGGCTACAAGCAACAGGAACGTTTATCGAGGGCAACTCGCCGGGCATACGGTTACCCGCTAACAGTTTTCCGACTTGCCTTACTTACTATTTGGTTCACTGCTAGCCTTATTTTGACCATTACTTGCATGATAGTTGTCTCTACTACTATTTTTATGCCAAGGCTTGGGTTTACGTTTAGTTACATTACTACCCTGGGAATTTCTATTGTTGTAATTACCCTTACTCTGATCCTTGTGGTTGCATTGATGACAAGAACCGTCAAAATTATTCCTAGACCTCATAAATTTATTTTGTGATACTCTATTATGATATCTTCCCCTATTTTCTGGGTTGCAAAAGCAGTCTCTTTGACGGTGGCCCTCCCCTCCACAGGACCAGCACTTTATTATATTTTTCCGTGCTACAAATACTTGCTTAGGAGGTCTAAATTTACTTTCACTTGCTGATCTATTCTTAACCTGCTCAAAAAGTGTCCCAAACTGTAAGGCTTCAGAAAAGGTTTTTGTGCGACGAAGGGAAATGGCTTCATACAACTCAGTACTCACCCCTGCTAAAAATATTTCTAATGCTCTTTGCTCAGCTTCGAAGAGGATAATTTTGTCTTGTTTTTCGTCCCCTGTGAGTTCAAACGTATGCGCGTTCAAAGTTTTGATCCGGTCCGCAAAATCCTTGAGTGATTCTGTAGTTTTTCTCTTAACGCTTCGTAATTTCTCCCGATAAAATACCATACTACCCTTGGGTTCAAATCTCTTGATCAACTCCTCTTTAAGCCCAGCGTAAGTTTCAGACATCCTACACATTCGGTCAACCCTTACGTGGCGAAATGCAGATCCGGTCAACCTTGACCTCAAAATTTTGAGTTTAATTTCCGAAGGAAATTCAAAAAGACTCAAAATATTATCTAATCTCTCGAAAAACTCTATTATGCTCTCTCCCGGTGCTCTGGCGAAAGAAACGCACTAAGGAGTTGCAAATTATTTGCATTTTCCTTCGCTAAATTTGCGTGAATAGCTAGATTTTCTACTATTTCGTTCAGGTCGGAGACAGCCTCCTGAACTGTCTGCCCGCCTGAAGCTGTATCGCCTGTAGTAGGTATACTGACTTAATAAATGAGCTCAACTCTACTCACCGAAATCTTATCGCCGGTCCGGAGACGCTCCCTCTCAGCTGCCCGCTTCGTTCGACTTGAGCCGTATTATAGATGAGCAATCCCAGGTTGATTTAGTTTTATTAGACTTCAAAAAAGCTTTTGACACTGTGCCTCACAGTAGGTTACTTAGGAAACTTCGCGGTTACGGTATATCTAGACAAATATGTGATTGGGTTGCAGACTTTTTGAAGGACAGAACACAGTGTGTAGTTCTCGATGGTGAGCGTTCATCACTTGCCGAAGTGAGGTCCGGGGTTCCCCAAGGAAGCGTGATAGGGCCTCTGTTGTTTCTCATATACATTAATGATTTGTGCGATATAATAAGGGGAATGAAAAGATTATTTGCCGATGATGCTATTATTTATCGTGAAATCACAACCCAGGACGACTGCGCTTTGTTACAAGACGATATTATGAAAATAATTGCGTGGTGTAAAGACTGGCAGTTGGAGTTAAATGCTAAAAAGTGCCAAGTCATGCGTGTAAATAAAAAGGTGAAACCATTTAGCTTTGAATATACAATTAATGGCACTGTCCTTAGAACGGTAGATTCCGCTAAATACCTAGGGGTAACAATTCGTAATAATTTGTCGTGGAATGAGCATATTGAGAATGTAATTGGGAAAGCAAATCGTATGCTTCGATTTCTAGGTCGTAATTTAAAACAATGCACTCCGGAAGTTAAATCGATTGCGTACAAGTCACTAGTGAGGCCTCACTTGGAATATTGTTGCTCTGTATGGGGTCCCCATCAAAAGGGATTAATGGAGGCTTTAGAGATGGTCCAAAGAAGAGCCGCCCGATTCGTGACAGGTATATATAGTTGGAGGGAAAGCGTAAGTGCCATGTTGAAGGAGTTAGGTCGGGAAGACCTGGAGCACCGAAGGCGTAGCTCTCGACGGAAGCTAATTGAAAAATTCTCGACTGATGTATTTCGGAATGACAGCAAACAAATATTGCTACCAGCAACATTCATATCTCGGAATGACCGCGAAAATAAGATAAGAGAAATCAGGGCCAGAACTGATTCATTTCTCTACTCATTTTTTCCACGAGCGATTAGGGAATGGAATAGAATGGATTTACCGGGCGAGTAAACACATAATTGGACAGGAGTAGCTTCCGATAAAGCACTCCGGCCATCCTGATCTGGGTTTTCCATGGTTTCCCTAGATCGCTCCAGGCGAATGCTGGGATGGTTCCTCACAATAGCCCATGGGCGCCACCTGCCATATCCCATATATCCCTTCCAAACCATTACCTTTCCTGATAGGTGCAATGCACCCTCCGCCAAACACTTTTAGTGAATCGCGGAGTAATAGTAATAGTTCCGCGCCTGTCAGTTGGCAGGTATGCTGCCCGACTGACACCCGCGATGCGTTCCTTCGCTCGCTCTCGTCGCCTGGTTGCCGCCTCCCACGTAGTACCACGAGTGCCCGCGCCGTGCCGCTGCTGCCGGTGCTCTGCTTGGAGTCGCCGCGACCGCTTGGATTCGAAGTCCGAATCTTGAAGATGTTATATGAATTAGCAAGCCAGGAGCCTTCCTTGCTCTTAGCGTCTAGTTGCTCTATTTGCCTGGTTTCCAATTCTGCATCCAGCTCTTCTTGTAGCCAATTGTTTGCGTTGAATTCTTCACCCAATTTCTTGGTACCAATTCCTCTGCGTTCAAGTCTTCGCCTCGTTCTTTCTGACACCAAAAAATGTAGTGGTTGTTACCAAAATATAACCCACTGTTCGTCACCCAACACTAAGCTGCAACCGGCTTAACGCCAGATCGTCACTGACCCCTCGTAACCACATCTTGTAACGACTATTAGTGGGGTGATTAGCCAGGAATGGCAAGTGGTAGGCACTGTTCCGAAGTAGCTTCTTGACACTTACTTGCATGGAATGCTGCGCATCCTCGAACGTCCTCGCTTCTGCTTGCTTCGGGGTTGACTCTAACTTTCCCTGAAAGGCAACTTGGACACGACTTGGTAAGCAGACAGAGAAAGTCCGTAAATGCTTTAAACCCGTTTATTACTTCCCATTAGTCCGATTCCACACACGCTAGGTTATCCCACGGAGCACTAATCCAGGCGCTGGTAACAGTACTTAGAGCAATTACACGTTCGATTGAACAGATGGAAACGCGATCGGAACCGAGATCGGACCCGGCTGGACCCAGCTGGCTTCCTAAACATGGTGACAGCGTTGATCAGTATAACACTTCCAAGCCCCGAGGCCCTCTGAAGCCTCGTTTATATAGTACAGCAGTGTACTGACTTGGCAGACCTTGAACAAGGTTCGTTGTACATTCTAGAAAACTCGCGTAGCTCCAGAGCCACTCAGCATATATCGGACATCAGCTTCGAATATTCCCGAAGCTGCCTGAATGCAAGCGTTCACCTGATGCAGCTCGCTCAGCGCTGAATCTGCCTTTGTCAGCGTCTGTCTCGACCATTACCGGTCTCGCGGTTTACACAGCTGCCGCCTTCACTCAACCTTTATTTCCACAATTTATTCCTTTATTCATTTTAATTGTTATCCATTAAATTTGCCTATTACACGAAGAAAGCACAAATCCGACAAATGTGAGATTTATCGCACGATTAGTATAACACCACATTACTGACCAGAATAATATGCAGAAGAATGGAAATGGTAGTAGAAGAGGTAGTAGGTGTAGATCAGTTTGGGTTTAGCAAAAAGAGTGGTACAAGGGAAGCAATTCTGGCGTTAAGAGCAGATCAAGAAAAACATAGATACTTTTATGGCATTTGTTGATTTAGAAAAAGCTTTTGATAATGTTAGACGAGACAAGATGTTCAAAATTTTAAATAAGTCACATCTAAAATTTCAAGATAGAAGAATATAAACTATATAAGAATCAAGTGGCTATAAAAAAAAAAAAAAAAAAAATAGAAAATCATGAGAGACATGTATCGGTTAAAAAGGGTGTGAGGCCAGATTGTTGTCTATCCCATTAATATTGAAGTTGTATGTAGAGGAAGCAATAAAGAAAGTAAAAGAAAAATTTGAATGTGGCATAAGTGTTCAAAAAGAAAATCAGTATGCTACAATTTGCTGATGACATTGTCTTGTTAGCAGAACAGGCTGCGGATATTGAGAAGTTAATGAATGGTGTGAACAAAATACTGAAGGAAGATTTTGGACTGAATATAAATCAAAGCAAGGCTGGTATCATTTCTGCTACATTTAATCAAGCACAGTAGATTAAATACAAAAATAGGATCGGATGCAATAGGAGAAGTAAGTGAATTCTGTTACTTTGAAGCAAAATTACAATCGATGGCCAAAGCAGGGATGATGTTAAAAGCAGAATAGAACTAGCAAAATGAGCCTTCAGGAAAAAGAGAAATCTTTTAGTTACAAATATTGATTTAGAACTTAGAAAGAACCTTTTAAAACTCTATGTTTGGAGCACATCACTTTATGGTAGCGAAGCAAGGACTTTAGGAATACCAGAAAAAAAGAAAATCGAAGCATTTGGAATGTGGTGCTACAGAAGAATGCTGAAAATTAAGTGGGCAAAGTACAAAATGAATGAGTTTTGGAAAGGATGGGTGAGGAAACAAATTTGTGAAAGAAGCTTACAAAAGAAGAGACAGGCTGATAGGTCATATTTTGAGACATGCTGTATTGGTTAATTTGTTAGTGGATGGAACAGTCAAAGGTAAGAACTATAGAGGAAGACAGAGATTAGAATTCATGAAGCAGATAATTAAGGACATGGGTTGTAAGGGGCGGGGGGGGGGGGGGTATGTAGAGATTAGCACAAGATAGAAAGGGATGGAGGATTGTATCAAACCAGTCAAAAAAAAAAGTAGTTCTGTTTTTATTAACAATAGTGAAAGCAGTTATTAAGGAAACTACATGTAAAAAGGAATAAAAAGTGGGATTAAAGTTCTCACAGATAACTCAGTAATCAACACAGCAAACTGAAAAGGTCTTTGCTTCCATCATCCATTGATGTCAGTCAATGGACTGATATTATACTTAACTTTACTAGTCCATTAACAGCTGGCACTATGTGTAATTTATACCATGGTATGATTTTGAGACTGAAGAGTAAACTATGCATACAAATATACTGCTACTAAAATCAGAAAGATTATATTTACTGTATTACCATATAAAAAAATCATCATGACAGTTTTTTTTTTTATATATATAATTTCCACAAGATCCACTACAGCGTTTTTCATGTTTTTTTTTTAATTACACAGTTTTGTGTACAGAATTCTCAGTATGAGAGAGTAACTTGCACTTCTTTATTAGTTTTTGTAGCTGACTGAGGAAAGGGTGGGGAAAAATTCAAGTATGTAGGAAAGATGTATTAGTACTTTAACTTTATGAACGTATCTGATAATTTTAGCTCTGAATTCATTTTGCAAATAAACTTAACACACAGGGATTCATTGTTAAAAATGAACTGGCAATGGCCATTATAAATATTTATATCTCAAAACAAAAATTATAGTACAGTCGACTCGCGATAATCCGACAAATATTTTATAGGGCAGTGTTGGATTATCAAATTTGTCAGACCATAGAGTACTGCCTCTGACCCCTTGTAGTCCAGAATTTTTTGAAAAGGTGTACCTTGTAACCTGACAAATTATGTAAATGGAGAGATGAAATCAATATTATAAGATAAACAAATTCGTGAATTAAACAACACAATAGATCACACACAAATTATTAAAGAATTAACATCATTAAATCAATGGCCATAGCAGTAATAGAAAATAAAAATGTATTAATGCGTGGTTATACAGTTTTAGTTACTAAACATACTCATATATAGTAATTTGAGCAAAAGAAACTGGATAAAAAATAAATTTGTTTGTAAATATTCATCAGTTTTTTGTTTTACACTTTCAAAACACAAAAGTAAAGCCTTGTCTCTCAGCTTCCTAAGAAGTGAAAGTTTGTTGTATGATGCACCATTCTCTTCAGCCCATTGCATAACCACTTTAAATGCATTGATCACATTTAGTCATAGCCTGTGTTGTAGTTACAATGGCTTTGTCACTATTGTCTTAATTAATCATTGGAGTAGAAACTTGGTTAATAATCTCATCATCAGACATTTGTCGAATACGCTTTCTTCATCAGTTCCACAATACCGGATTTCCTAATTCTGTGAACTAATCTGCATTTATTGACAATTACCATGTGGCCATAACATTATTGGCACGACACTCTACAGGGGGCGCTGGATTACTGGGGATCTACTGTTTAAATAATTGCTGCCAGAAACACAGACAACAGAACTTAACCACCTACCCAGTGTATAATCCTTATGCTAGTTTGTGAAAATTTTTCAACAACTTCGATATCTAAACACTTGTTCTGAAGATGCTTCCATTTTTTGATAGTGTCCATGTAGAATTTCTTCAGTTCTAGAAATGTGTTTCTTGCCAGAAACTTTTGAAGTATGGATAATATTCAGTGGGAACCAAAATTGTAGAGTAGGGTGATGCAGAACTTAAATGCAACAATTTACATCTGCTGAAGTTGCGGTGGTGTATAAGAATCTTTTTTCCACCAATTTTAATCATGTTTCTTTCCATTACATAAGAGAGATCATCATCGTCCTGGACAATTTCCAACCTCTGGGAACAGTATTTTCCAGTATCTCCCATTCTTCTAGCATTACAGGCCAACTAGATGACCCGTGTGAAAATTTGCGAATACAATGAATAGTTAGGCTGGGGGTTTGTAATAGGATGAAAGAACCACCACCTCATTTGTTTCAATTGTTTATTTGTTTGCTGTAATATGTATATAACAAAAGTCAACACCAGTGAAACAGTTTATTAATATCTCTGATGCTACTGCTATCTTGGACTAGGCTGTGAACTGTCATACATGCAACTTTCACAGTTATTACTTTTGCCCTTTTATGGGTCAAATTAACCCTCTACTGCATGGTGTTGTCAGATGGCAACAAACTAAAGATTGATTTATAATGGCAAAAAAATCAGTCATATATGCATGGTGTTGCCATATGGCAATCCAGAGATGATAGCCATCACAGTACTCAACAGTTTAGTTTCGCACTGTTGGTAGAAGTAGTAGAAAATCAGCAGTTTGTAGGTGAGATCGTTAGGCTTTATAAGAGCCTTTTCAAAAATATTTTTTTATAATATATACACAGGAATAATTGGAATTATTTAAATAAGGTAGGTAATCTGAAATATTTAACTTCCAGAAAATAATTGTTTTACAATAATGTGGCACTATACATAATCTTGAATGGATATTTTGTGTGTGTTAACATTTGGCAATAATATGAGTGTAGCTTTGTAATAATCACTGCACCACTGCACGGTTCCTATACAAAATGGATGCCACAACTAATGGAATACATTTCAAGAAAGCTATAGCTAGAAGTTTTTTATTCCATGGGAAAAATGCAATAAAAAAGAAAGGAAGACCCAAATCTGATTCAATTGAGAGGTCCAGCTGCTGCACTGCCTGAAAAAGAAATGCGGTTGGATGGGGTTGGAAATTTGCCTATTATGGATCAGAAAGGAAGATGCAAGATTGCTACATGCAATGGAATAATTAGAGTTAAATGTGTGAAATGTAATGTGCATCTATGTCCCACTACAGCAAAAAACTGCTTTCTAAAATTTCATACAGAACAATAAAATTAAGCAAGGTTTGATGTTCTAAAAGTGAAAGAACAACTTCGTAAATGATTAGACTATTACATAATGTGTATTCTTATCTGTAAAACATACTTTTTTGTTATTTCAATACATACAAAGTATATTTGTAAGCCTACGTGTCAGTACTCTTGAGTATCATATTGTGGAAGTCTGCATTGTAACTCATGTTGTTGCCATGTGGCAACAAACCTAAAATATGAAATAAATATCTAAATAGTACATATTCAACAGTTTTTCTTAGTTAATTGTCATTTGAGACCAATAACCCATGAATTGTACATTTTTTCGCTAGAAAAAAAAAATTACTAAAAAAACCCTTGCAGTAGAGGGTTAAAAAAAATCATTTTTAAGAAATTATATGATCAAAGCAGAGGACGTTAATCTTAAACACAATAGCGCATTTATCTATTTCTGTTAGATATCAAGGGAGATAAATAACTCTTGATAATATATATATATATATATGAAAATTATGCTCTCTAAGGGGGCAAATTCCGAAAAATTCATTTTATATATATATATTGTGATCAGCCGGAGACTTTAATCTTTAAAATGATACCACATTTATCTTGTTTAGATATCAAGGGAGGTAAATGAATCGTGACACAAAAACTAGTTGCAGAAGTATCGATTCTTTTGCCCCTTAAGGATCTAATTCCTAAAAACTCCTTTCTTAACCCTTTCCTACCGGCTATTGGAAAAAAAGGAAATTTATAATTTCAATTATATATTTATATAAAGGTACTTGAAATTAAACACACATTTTTATCATTTTTTTTTTTTTTTTAGCTCTAAGTGCTAATTACTAAGCCAGTACTTATAAGTACCATCAGGGACTTTCATATTGGTATGAAATGTTTGCCTCATGATATTAAAAAAAAAAAAACAATTCTTTTTGCTCATTCAGACACAAAAGACATTGTAGTGGAACATTTGGAATGATGTTTTGACTATTTTCTTCATTCTACATACTTCACATCTTCATCTGATTTTTACAATTTAGGGACAGTGTATACCTCTGTTTCCCAATCTTACATCTCTCATTGTGGAATAGTATGACTTGTGTTGTTTGAATGGATGAGGGCTTGTTGAAATATATATAGATGACCTTTTCTTCTTACCGATATCCTTCATAGTCATCATACCTTGTGCAAAGGATCTTCTAAAAATAATTTACAGACTTTTTTACAAATATCGGACCATTTATGTTATAGGCCGTGAGTGACAAATACAACATCCAGAATTCCCAAAAACAATCTTTACCATGATTTCGATAATCTTCTGTCAGCATTGCACAAAGTCATCAGCTTATCAGCAGTATCAACCCCACACATAAGGTATTGTAGTCCTTGACAACTCCTGAGCATGAAATTGTCGACTTCAATCCATCTTTTTCTTTGCATATAACTAGTGGTGTAACCGGGTGGCAGGATGGACAAAATGCTACGGGACCTACTGCCAGGGGGTGGCCCCCGATGACTGGCCAGAGAGGCCCTCTGGTCCAATATCCACCAGGTCACCAATCCAACCCGAGAGAGGGCCCATCTGTTGAAGTTGCCATTGACCCAACCAGTGTACTGGAGTTTCACCGCTGCCATGAAAATTTGATACTAAATGTATGACCTTTTTATCCTTCCAACCAGTAGCAAATACCTAGGTTTGTAAATTCATTGTCACAATCTCCTCTTTTTAGTTTCCCATCAGCAGATTGTTAGAAAGTCCCTTGCAGTAGGGTCTGATTCTCCCACAAACAAAAGTTGTTTCAGTTTTTTAATAATGAAACTGATGAAAAATAATGATAATACTAGATAACATCGTCATTGCTCCATTCTAAGACCACTCTTTGACCTAATGAGTAATCTGAGAACATTCCAGTCATTTCTTCATTTTTGCCTTGATAAATTATAAACTTCTAAGAGAAGAGCTTCAATCAGAGCGTACTTCATAAAAATATCCATTTGAAAATATCTAAAACAATGATAAAAACCAATTGTATACTTGCTAAATCTATTGATCAATAATCTGAATAAAACTACCCAGAACTCCCTGACGGTATTTACGAGGCGCGTCCAGAAAGTAAGTTCCGTTTCAGTTATCACCACTGCAGCGCTGCGATTGCAGTTCTGCACATGCGCTGTAGACGATGTGTATCAAGGGGAAGAACGTGCGCCATTTGGAGATCGCTGTCAGTTACGTACGCTTTGTTGTGCTTGTTTGAAATGTCGGCGTTGATTGAAAATCCCGCCGCCTGTGAAATCAGGTCTGTGATTCGGTTTCTGAATGCGAGGAAAGTGAAACCAAGTGAAATTTATCGGCAAATTTGCGATGTTTACGGACCAAATGCGATGAGTGATTCGATGGTGAGAAGATGGGTCCGACAGTTCAATGGCGGGTGTAGTGATGTGCACGATGAAGAACGAAGTGGGTGTCCACCTTTGTTACAGAAGAACTGGCAAGACTTTCATCTGTTCTTACATCTCAAGTCTTTCCTTGGCGGTCATCACTTCACCAATGACGACGAGCTGAAAGAAACTGTTTCCAACTGGTTGAAGACACAGGCGGCAGATTTCTATGAAGAAGGTATACAAAACCTGGTGCCACGCTATGATAAATGCCTGCAAAATTTCGGCAGTTATGTGGAAAAGTAGTTTAAGAGTTGTAGAATTTTGTGTGATAAAAATTTCTTCTGTATCTGTGTACAATTTCATTTTATTACCAAACGGAACTTACTTTCTGGACGCGCTTCGTATAAGTCCATGTTGGTTTTTCTAGATTATTTAGTAAAGAAACTAGAAAAACATATTTTATAGGTAAAAAATATATGGTTAAATGTTCAAACTAAAAAAGTAATAACAGAAATTGACACTTACCAAGTAAATTATCATCTAAAAATTCATTGTAATGTACCACTTGTTACTTTGGTCAGTATGCTATCAAGCCCCAACTTAGAAAATTAATTTCTCGGCAATTTCACGCAGAATTTAAAAATAAATGTTGTCATTGTCTGACTTAATCATACAACAATACATCAACAGACTTAACAATGCAGTGGACACTGGTATTGTCGAGTTATATGGTGGTAAATACAGTGGTACTTATAGGTACAGTCAGGGAGGAAAGGGTTAATATACAATGTCATCTCGATCTTTAAAATGATACTTCATTTATCAATTTCAGTTAGGAATGCAGGGAGATAAGTGGTTCGTGGTACAAAAAAATTGAATTTTAGAAATATTGACATTTTTCCCCTTTAAGGGTTGAATTCTGAAAAATTCCTTTCTTAAAATATGGTGTGATCAAATTGGAGACCTTAAGCTTTTAAATGATACCTCATTCATACATTTCGCTTAGTCGTCAAGGGAGATATTGGCTTGTGATTAAAAAAAAAAAAACACCTTATAGAAATAATATATATGTGATTGCTGCTATCTTAATTTTCTCTATTCCCTTAATCTGTTTATCTTTTGCTACTTCAAGGCCACTTCCTTTCCAATTTCAAATTGCACATTTTCTTCGGCATCCTCTTATCACTAATCCTCCTCATATTTCTATACCCCTGGGTCTTGAATTTCCAATTCAAAATTTTACAAGTTCCTGTTTAACTCCTCTCATGCTCATTAGTTCAGTCTCTTTGCACCAATTCTACTCTTAAAATTCATTTCTGTGACCTGAGTTATTCTAATATTTCCTTCTCTCATCGCCCACATGTCGGTATTGTAAAAAAGCAAGTAATTACAGTTTTACACTTCTGTGACACCTCCCTGCTTCAAATTAGTCCTTTGACACTCCTGTAGAATTTTTTGCTGTTCTGTATATTTCATTTCACAAATGAAACATGAATAATGTAATTCAATAAAAAAATTCTTGGGCCTCTACAGAGTGAGTACATCAATTTGAGACATCAGGAAGTTGCTCTCTGACAGTGTCAGATTGCAGAAGCAGTTGCCCTAATATTACCCATGCCAGGCAATGTTTACTGCCTATGTCATAGTCATGTTCAGAACAAGCCTCTCCAGCATGGAGGTGGGGAGATCTAGACAATGGCATTGGAGACACGGGGGAGATATGCTCACACTCCCACCGTCTCTGTGCCTCTTTCGCGTCACTTCTAATCGGCCAGTAACTAGATTCCAAGCTGTGCTAAGCTGATATCCAGTGTTTCTGTTTACAGTGCCTTCCTCGCGGTGAATTTCAATAGCCTCCTTAATCATGCTTTCCCAGAATTCAATTGTATAAATATTCGTGTTACCTCAAAGTCAAACCAGTGTTCCTTCTCTATGCAGTGCAAGGCTATAGCTGACTGCTGCTTGTCACAGTCTCACATGCTCTGTAAAGTATTGGAATACTGAACATATCTGCCCAGTGTACTACCCTCTTACAATCCCAAGGAATTGAGTAAATACCACAATGTCTAAGTCCCAAACCATACGCTGCATTGCATAATAAATCCTTTATCTTACTGGGTGGATGAAGAAATTGTTCAAGCTGTCTTTGCCTAATAATCTGGCAATTATTTGCCGAAATCGCTTCAGCACAATCTGTTGCTTTCCTGTAGTCTTTTGAGCAAAAGGCACTGTTGATCAGGGCTTCACTCTAATGATCCATGCGAAATGCACATTGGAAATGGTTTAGTCCAAAGGAAGACTTAATGCATTACAGGTTGCTCTCGCCCTGTACACTAAAGATGAACTTTGCTGAGCAGGATGGTAGCTATACATGCAGAAGAATAGGTCGATATGGGTGGATTTCCTAAACTCTCCATGTCCAGGTGTTCCATCTATATTCCTTCCGATCAAAAGGTCCAGAAATGGCAGGCAACCCTCATGCCCAACTTCCATTGCAAATTTGTTGTTTTCATGTATTCTATTTAGACGAATGAGGGAATTGTCTAATTTTTCTTTTCCATGTGGCCCTATGCCAAAATTATCATCAATGTATCTCTGAAAGCAAGTCAGCTAAAATTCCAAAAAATGCAGTGCCATGTCCTTGATATGTTTCATGACTATATTGGTCACAACTGGCAACAGTAGTGAATGTGTGGCAAAACCTGTAACATTGTTCAAATAACTTCATTTGAAGAAGCCAAACAGCCATACAATGCACGCAGGATGAAGTCTGTGTGTGCTGGAATAGTTCCACCATTCGCAACTCCAACTGCCGCCTGGCAATTCCAGTGTACCATGCAGAGGGATCCATGTAAAAAGATATACCACATCAAATCTACTATGCCATCTAGTTCTGGTCAAAACGCTTTCATTGTGCAAACAAATTTTGTAGAATTCCTCTCACTAGTGGGCTCAGGGCTACAGTGAGATGTTTAACTATCAAGTACATCAATGCCCCAATGGCACTCGCAGTGGGATATAACTTTGCATTGGTATCATTGCTTTCATAAGTTGCCACGGAAAATGGAACATCCAGAACATTAAATGCAATATCTGAACATGTAAAGCAACATATTTTTTTTAAATGCAAGTTGTTTTCATGCTACTATAATCATATTTTTCCGCAACTTCTAACGAAGGAAACATCCTCTTAAATAAGGCACCTACATGATCAGTTGAACTCAGTGAAACTTTGTGTTCCTCTAAAAAGGCAATGACCAAACACTATAATTACATCCAAATCAGAATTTCCAGACATAGTGAAAAAGAGTTGATTTTGTGGTTGTCATCCACAGATTTTAAACTCGGTGTTTTTACCACACTTCAAATGCTTGGATAAATCATTCTTCCACTATGTTAATATGACACCCATGAACTGCACAAAAACAAATAAAAAATTCCCCCTTTCACGATTTTAACTAATATAGAAATTTTTCCCTAAATTTCTGGTAATACCTTTTCTTAGTATAATAAGGTATGCAAAAAAACTATTTCTTAGAGTTATTCATGGTTTCAGGAGATTTAAACAGTCTGCACAAATTACCAACCAGCCATACAATGCACACAGTATGATCCAGAAGTGGAAGATAATGATATTCAAACGATTGCTAATTCAAATTTCACAAACAACAATCATCTTCATCCGTCTCCAGTTTCCCGGGTGCGGTGTAAGAGCACTTGTCACCTTTGTCTGTCCAAGTACAGTATTGATTAATTATTGATTACAGTAAAATGTAACATGCCTTTGCTTAATCTTATATTTAAATGAAAGAAGCTTCAACACACATAAAATAGCACTTGCAGCCATGAGTAAAATCTGAAACCTACCACAACTGTACGTAAAAACCCAAAAACTATTCCATATGAAGATCGAATTTTAGTTTGGAAATTCGTAAAATAACAGAACTCATCTGCACAACCATAAAAATTTGCAGGTATGCACTCACTAAAGTCCACAATTAGACCACATCCTTGCATATCTTTGGCAGCCCTTATAGCCTTGTACAGTGCTTAGGGCTGAAGTGTTTTGATGGTGTTCTGTGAAAGATCAGTAGCTTTTAGAATCTTGGTAGCCTTCCTGACTATTGACACTATTGGCTCACGGTTCAGCCTCATGTAAACTTTATCTTCCAGAATGACATTGATTTTTTTTACACAAAATCCTCTATCGTCAGGAGAATAGTATAGTTTCCCTCGTCTGCAAAAAGAATGATAATTTCTTTTGTCTTCCGTATTTTTTTCCTCTCCTATATATATATATATATAGATATTTGATTTCAAGGAGAGAATATTAAACATGCTGTCACAGTATCCATTTGCGTTGGCTAAGGAGGTTAAGGAGTTGTCGAGCTAGTGCAAGTATATGTACCAAACAAGTGACCCCCTTCACTGCTTGTATCCTCACCACATTTTCTGCACCACTACCTGTATCTCTCCATCATACTGCTGACCTGACCACCTCGACATGTAGAGGTGTTTGGCACACGACTGTGACTAGTCGCAACTGTTGACTGGTGTGGACTATTTAAAGGCAACCCCTCAAGGAACCCTAAACTTTGCCAGAAAATGAAGTCAGAGAGCAACTTAGAAATGTTGCTTCAAGTTGATGCTCGCCCATGGTGGAGGCCAAAGAATTTTTTATTCGATTTATACATCAGGACTCCATTCTTTAATGCTTAATATATCCTAGTAATCGTTTTGCTTTTTTCCAAGAAGCCTATGAAGATATGGCCATCTTCTTGGATTAATTGTAGGCTTCCAATGCTAGAGTCAGTGGTTCCTTGGCGGGATGAATAACATCACATTGTGTTAATGGCCTTTAGTGTGGCCCTTTTCCTGGGAGAGCTGCATTTTTGACCTGTTATGTATACTTCAATCTGTACAATCAAGTTGTCCAATCTGCCAATTGCTTCACCGGCATCTTGGGAGGTGGGATGCGGCCTGTTTGAACATGAATCGTGAAGCTTAAGCCTGCTGTCCTCATTTACGATTCCTGGGAGAATGGCAATTTCTTCTGTCTCCTTTGATCTTCTAGCAGGGTGGCCACAAAGAAATGATTTAAAAATTCCCTGATATTTCCAGGTTTTCCATGAAAGTTTGTCATACTTTTCCCTGAATTAGAAATTTTATTCACATAATTATAATATTTTAATATTTGATTACATTTTAATTGAAAAAACTGTTACAAAACTCACAAAAATTAAAAAGACATTTTTAATTATGTTTATTTGAATATCATAATTTATTTAATTATTTTTAATACATTGCTATAGATGGTATTTTATAACTAATTAAAAAATCTTATGAAAAATAATTTAAAATGAGTAAAACAGAAACAAGCTAATGATAAATTAGCACAAATTAAACTGTTAGTATTTGCTGTATCAAAATCATTTAAGATTTTTAAATTGCTCATCAATAACTTGAATCTCAGCTAGAAGTTTAACTTTTTATTTGATGCCAAATGCTTTTTTTTTATTAGCTACATGTTTTCTTTTCATATCTTCTGATTCATTTTATCTTTCTCTTTTCAGCGTTCAATTTCTTGAGATAAATTTGAACGCGAGTTATGGTAAGAATGGTAAGATTTTGGAACATCAAGAGTTGCAACATCTCCATTTGTTTCACTTAAGACAGTCATCCAATAATTGCTGAGCAATTACAGTTTCATATTCTAAACTAAACCTTCAGAATTCACTGAAAAACCTCTCTCAATATTAGCATTGCCACAAGATAAAACCATGACTATCTTTAAAAGTTTTACTATTGACTGGATTAACGTGTCCAAGAATTAATTCATCCCTCAACTGATCTAGGCGTTTACTTGTTCGTGAATAATTTTTTAAGAATTTGCAATGCTGAAAATTGAGAACATAAATTGTTGAAATCTTAATTAATTTCATCAGCCTTATTACCAATGATCCAATTATTTTCATTCAAAATAGTGAGTAGGCTTTTAGTCTCCTACTTCTGACTTCGAAAAAATGTGCAAGACTAGGATCAAAACACGAGACTCCTTCAGTAAGTTTATAAAGTAAGTGACTGTGCCAACAATTTTCCTGTAAAAGCTTTCAAAGCAGGTGTGGCATTTTTCTGTAAGATCATGAGATCGGTGATATTTTTTAAAAAAATTTAATCTCTCTTTTAGTACCAAATCCCATGTCAATTTGACTGTACAAAATCAAATTGTTTTCATCAGTTAAGTCTATACTTGATAATGAGTCAACAGACTTCAGTACATCTGCTTTGATAAATCTTTGCATTATACTAAGGAGAACTGTCACTAAAGAGCTGTGAAGAAATCGTGCTATAGGAGCATCAGTTTGATATTCTTGTAGGAATGGTTGTCAGCTGGTAATGACCGAAAAACTTCTAATTTTGCTGGTAGGGAAGGATCTGAAAGAGCCTCAGTTACAATTTTGTAACTAGTGCTAGTCAGCTCGTTTTTATCATGCTGTAAATCCCTCCACCATTTTTTTTAAGATTAGGAATAATTTCGATAGCACAAGCAGCCAACTGTAATTTTCTATCTAATGGGCTGCACAAAATTTTTTAGGATAAAGAGTTGATCTTGAATACTCTTAACCGAGCGTGGCATGTCAGTGCGTCTTTAAACAGATAATAAACTGACCATAAAAACTGAACAATATTCCATTTAGTCGCCTTATTCCACATTTAAATCCTCCATGCATGTTATGAAGATCACAACTGTCCATGTCAAGTACCACAGTATCATTTATTTATCTAATTTTCTGTAGCTCAGCTTTCAATTCTCCGAAAAATTTGTGATTAACATTTGGTCCATCTATTGAGATTTTTAAACTTTTAAGGCTTATAAGGAGTTGAAGAATTTGCTTGAAGGACAGAAGATCTGAAGCTCTTGTGTGACAAAGAAAAGCAGATGTTAAGTATCGTGTACAAACTTCATTCTCTACAGTACTCCAAATCCATTTGAGTTTCTTGACAAACTTTGTTGAGTGACTCATCAAACCCTATAGCAAAATGATTACAAAAAGTTATAGATTCTATCAGTCTACTTTTATAATAAGGAGCAAACCCATGAAGAACTGAGTAGGTGATTTTAGTTCGCTGCAATTCCATTCCTCTGGCTATTTGACTACCGTTGAACATTTTTTTTAAAATACTCTATGTCACTTCCTGCTGTGCACATTGACTTGTGAGTTATCAGTATTTGAATACAGCAAAGTATTACTGCACAGCTTACTTCTTTGAGAAGAAAGGAGCAGAGTGTATTTTGTGAAGCCAGAATTTGTTCTTTTTCCTGACCCGTAACAGGATTAGAAACAGTAAATTTTTCAGACAAACCACGTTTAGTTATCTCATTACTAGTTTGTTGCGACTGACTTAAAAAAAAAACAACTTTGAAAAGGATAGACAGTTTTGCAATTCTTAAGTTTGTTAGTATGTTTCATTTAGCATGACTTTTGATAGCTGTTCTCAGAGGCGGCCCTAGGAATATTTTCAGGTGGTGCGAGATCTCATCATGGCGCCTCAAATGAGCAATCTCTTATTCGTGATTAAGGTGTCCATATAGATATACCGAAGATAACACAGTTTTTACATCCTACTAATATTATAAAAGTAAAAGTTTGTTTGCTTCGATGTTTTTACTGTTTCACATCGAAACTACTGAACTGCTTAGGATAAATTTGGAATAATGTATTATCCATCTACTTTTATCCCAAATAGCACTTCCAGTGGGATTCAAATATCAATGCTTTGTGAATTCCATTTCAGCAAATCCTCGGGCAGAAGATTTTATATATGATAGTAACTCAAACCTTGGAAAAATTAGTATAGGATAGCAGCTGTATGAATGAGAAACAACGGTAAAACGAAATAATGTATGTTCGAGAAGTTATTTAAGTTATTTACTGTGGTGAACACAATGCTCTTTTCACTCCCAAGTCAAATTCACAGTTTTTAATCATTTTTTAAAAATATATAAAATTGAAAATATATGAAAATTAAAAATTTCCACTTTTACCACCGACAAATAAACTTTACCAAAATTTTGCCAGAACCCTCGCAGACTAAATGCTTAAATAGGTTAAATTCGTGTATTTTTTCCCAGGTAAAACCATTTTCAACACGTATTTTTCATTGTTTTTGCCTTATTCTGAAGCTAATTCTGGCTATGCACTTGGAAATAGAGTGACCAACGAATTCTTTATTGCATCGACCATATGCTAAAACACGTTCATTGTAAACAATTCTTCTGGATCTGTTGGTATCTAATTTACGGCTCATACTCAAAAATCTTTACATACTTCGGCATCTGACTAGGTTAATAATAGGAAATTTTCAATCTGAGAATCAACTTCTCTACCTGTCTGTTATCAGAGCTGGCACTCTTTCTCAAATTCCGATCTGGGGTGGAAGGGGATATTCTCCATCACCCAAAAACTGGTACTGACCTGTTGAAATTTGTTTTAACTGCTTCGTTATAATGTCCTTTTCACGTTTTGAACTCTCCTTTCTCGCAGAAGTCGCCACGAATTAAATTAAAAATGCCGAAATGTGAGACGCTCCGCAACCGCGAAATGTTATGCAAAAATGAAACAAAAATTATCGGTACAGGGATCATATCAACCTAAACAGGTTCGTTTAGTCATAGTGATCGTAGTTAGATTGAAATTCGGCCTGAGCCAAGAATAAAAAGTTTACAGGAAATTCGTTCTCCGTTATCCATCTCAGAAACGTAAGCAATCTCTGACTGCTTGTATCGATTCTAAGATGGCGAGCCTGCGGATAAAAATTTTCTATCTGTTAATTTCGTGTGGCGTTTTACAACGAAATGTATCTAAAACAGCAAGAAAATATTACACAAAGACTTAACCATCATTTCAAAAGATTGTAATTGGTTTTGAGCTCCTGCGGCATCTAATAGCTGCGCGTCATTCTCACATTTCGGTATTTTTGACTTATTCGTGGCGACTTTTTAGAGAAAAGAGAGTGAAAAAACTTGAAGAGGACATTATAACGCAGCAATCAAAAAAATATTTCAACAGGTCAGTACGTTTCGGGGCGGTGGAGACTATCCCCTTCCACTCCCAAGCTGTTTTTCAGCAACTGTGAAGAGTTTCATAAGTCTGCTATCAGTCTGCATAGCTTTTGTTTACAAAGTTTACTTGAAACAATGTATTATACCAAGTCACCACTGTAATTACTGGACTCAAATTGCTCCATGATATGGCTAAGTGACAAGGCGTCTGGTGCTGCAACTGAATAATTCGTCACGAACTGAAGAGTAGTGATAACGAACTGTAGCAATGCTAGAAACTATTCTTGAAACGAATTTCGCAATTTTTTTGGCGGTATTCCTTCTAAGTGCTTGAATACCACTTCCATCGCTTCTTTTATCGAGAGAATAAAACAAATATTCTTCAAAGAAATCGGAACAAGGAAACAGATTTAACTGATGTTTTGGCGGCACTTGCTATTACCAGATTTAATTTAATTAATTAATTGCAATGGAGCACTCGCTCCGGTGGCAATTTCCCTACACACCCAACTTCCCCCTATCCTACACTCACCTACATTTGCCCTCTACAAATTTTAACTTTAAATTCTTTTAACGTTTTCGGTAGGTTATTCATCATTCCCCTTGGTAACTCATTCCAATCCCTGATTCCCTTACCTAAAAAAGAAAATCTTCCCACACCCTTGTGCCTGAAATCGAGTGCCAGCTTGTGGTCATGGTCATCTTTTCCCTTCCATGAACTACTTTTCATACCTACTGCAATATCTTTCCATGCCTCATCGCCAGTATACGCCCTGTACACTCCCATGACCCTCCTCATCCTCCTCCTGTCTTGCAATGAATCCCATTCCAGCTCCTTTATCATATCTGTCACTGATTGAATTCTGCGATAATTTCCAGAACAAATCTAGCAGCCCTTCTTTGCACCTTCTCCAACTCCTGTATTTGATACTCAAAATGTGGGTCCCATACTACACTACCATATTCGAGCAATGGTCTTACCAAAGTTTTGTAACCCAATTCCTTTACTTCTCTCGTGCATCCTCTCATCACTCTTTCCAACAAGTGCAGAGTTTTGAAACCTTTTCCTACCACCTGTCCAATGTGTCCTGCCCAGTTAAGCTTGTTATCAAATGTAATGCCAAGATATTTACATTTCAAGTCTTCAGTAAGCAATTCTTTCCCCACCTTATATTCATAATTTACCTTTTGTTTTTTATTTGTGTATCTAATTAGCTGACTCTTCTTTGCATTTATCTTCATCCCATGTTTACCAACCCAACTAGATATCCTGTCCAGATCAGCCTGCAACTGTTTACAGTCCTCTATCGTTTTGATCCTTTTATACAGCATTATGTCATCTGCAAACAATCTAATTTCAGATAGTAAACAATCAACACAATTATTCATTAGAATAATGAATAGCAATGGTCCCAATACGCTACCCTGTGGCACTCCCATTTTTACTTCCACTTCCTTTGATACCGCATTTCCCACACTAACTTTCTGTTTTCTACCTTTTAAAAATTCTTCTACCCAGCAAATCACTTTCTCATCCACTCCAATACTTTTTACCTTATTTACTACCATTTTGTGGCTTACTGTGTCAAACGCCTTTGAAAGATCCAGCGCTACACTATCAATTTGGCCTCCCTTGTCCATTTCATCTGAAATATCTTGCATATATCCCACCAACTGAGATTCGCATGAATATCCTTGCCTGAACCCATGTTGCCTACTTGAAAACCACTTACGTTCCTCACATACATTTCTGATGTGGTTGCATATCAATCTTTTAATGACAGTTACATTGATTAAAAAATGCTCGAAGATGCTGGTTCAGAATTTTGCTGTGGACACATTTGTTTCCTCCTACCAAATTGGATCCACTGTCATATCTTTGGCCTCAACAATCGTTCATATCCAAATCGAACTTTTGCAAAGTATCAGTGATAAACAGGGCAGCGAGTCCACCTCCCAGGTCCCAAAGAGTCACTTTCCGGATTATAAGTACAGCGAAATACTCACGCACTTAGACTTCGTCTTCATTGGTGTCAGGAAAATGATGTCAAAGATGATTGTTCGACGTGACTTATATCAGGAGCTCAATTCAGTATGATGGAAAAGTATTTAGATGACCTAATCATAGTCAAAATTTTATTACGAACTTCATTCGTTTTGAATACATTTGACAATATAATTAGACGTTAGTCTCGTTATTAGCAATACGACGGAGATGTTCCATCATCAAGGATCATATACCCAGGAAGTTACCATCATTAGAAGTATTTCAGATCCAAGGATAGCAACCCACTGTGATTTTTCGTTTTCAGTCTGTATTTACAAATGCTTGTCTAGTATATTGAAGTTATTTAATGGATTCAACGCTTCTATACAACTGAGCGTGGTGTGATTATGATCTGAGGAAGTTTCGTGAATTTTGAAACGCTCAGATTAGTAACTCCAGTCATCGAATCCTTCTTTTCCCAAATACAAATGAGACCTTCTGTTGAATAAATAACATATAAACAATATACTTCATCCGCAGATTTAGAATAAACAAGCTATCTACTTCTATAAGTTTCTTCATTTGGTGTTACTCTTTGAAAATATGTATTCGAAAAATAAAGTATACGATTTTTTGGGGGATTTTTTCGTTGCTTGAATAATTATTTCATCTCTGCCAGCACAGTCAATAAGAACCAATTTTGAAATATCGTCATAATTTGTACTTTGAAAAGGCGACGGTGGTGGTATGTCTTGTATTCCCACATGTAATCTTTTGAACAGCAGACGACGTTCCAGCCATTGATAAATCTTCTCGCACATGCTGCTCTTTATCATGAGCCTCGTCTGAATAACTTTCATTAAAAGTTTCCTTCCTCCTCGTGTTGAACTAGTTCTGGAGACGATTCAGATGACTTCTAAAAAAAAAATTGTCAGCAAATTTGAAGCGTTCTCAATTTCGTCTTGGTTTTATTTTAGGTTAGCGACATGTGTTGTCTGTAAAAGCCAATTAAGCTTTGTAAATATTTACGATACCAACGTTAATAGTAATTACTGAGGATCTAATATGATAGAAAGAGATAAATAGGTTGAATCTCGCCCCGTTCACATGTACCCGCATGCATGAACTTCAAGACTACAGCTGAAAAGGCAGGAACAGGTGCGGGAGGCGCGACGCGGCACGGGAGGGTGCCAACTTTGGAACGAGTTGTAGTTTCCATGATTCGAATAACTCGAACTGGCTCGAGTAGCAACTCGAATCGACTCTATTCTATGATAACATACGACTATGCATTAAGCTGAGACTCTTATTCTTATAAACTCTTCTGGATGATGTGTGTTAAAAGCTGGGTTAAGGAGAAGTAAGTGAATTTTGTTACTTGGGAAGTAAAATTACAACCGATGGTCGAAGCAAGAATGATGTTAAAAGGAGAATAGCACTAGCAAAAAGAGCCTTCATGAAAAAGAGAAACCTTTTAGCTTCAAATATTGATCTAAGGATTAGAAAGAACTTTTTAAAACTCTATGTGTGGAGCACAGCACTTTATGGTAGCGAAACATGGACTTTAGGAATACCGGAAAGAAAGAAAATTGAAGCATTTGAAATGTTGTGCTACAGAAGAATGCTGAAAATTAAGTGGACAGACAAAGTAAGAAATGAACGAGTTTTGGAAATGATGGGTGAAGAAAGACATTTGTGGAAGATGCTTACAGAAAGAAGAGACAGGCTGGTAGGTCATATTTTGTGACATGCTGGATTAGTTAATTTGTTAGTGAGGGAACAATCGAAGGTAAGAACTGTAGAGGAAGACAGAGATTAGAATATATGAAACAGATAATTGAGGATGTGGGTTGTAAGTGGTATGTTGAAATGAAAAGGTTAGCACAGGATAGGAAGAGATGGAGGACAGCATCAAACCAGTCGAAAGACTGATGACGAAAAAAAATAATAGAATTTATTTTTCATTTTTTGCGCAGACGATCTGTCTCTGCCTTTTCGGCGCCCCCTATATGACGGCGCCCGGTGCGATCGCACCGCTCGCACCGCCCTAGGGCCGCCCCTGGCTGTTCTATCCATATTAATTAAAGAAAATGTAGCATTGCAAAGTCTACATTTTGCACTTTTAGATTCATTTTTAACTTCTTTTAACTAAATATTAAAATCTGGATTAATCAACCAATCATTTTGAAAGTGTGTTTTTTTTTTTTTTTTTTTTTTTTTTTTTTTTTTTTTTTTATGGCATTCAGCTACTGGGCCATACAGCCAGCTCAATGTGATTTGTTGCTATTAAGTATTGACACAAGGACACTACAACACGGACAAGGCATCCACAGACACAACACTAAACACCCATGCCCTCGGCAGGACTCGAACCGACGACCTTCGGTACGCGGAGCTAGCACTGGTCGTCGGTTCTTGAAAGTGTGTTATCATGCTGAATTCATTAGTCTGAAAATTTTAAAAATTATTATTTTTACCGGTATAATGAAATTAAATACATAAATAGTAAACAATAGTAATAACTTCCAAAATGCAATCGACATCCACCTAATGAATGTTCAAAAATAATTATTAATTTAAAAAATAGCAGTAGAAAAGTTTGATATACTCATAAAAATTAAGAAAAACTTCCATTTGATAATGAACTAAAACCAACGATATTTAGAAAACACTTCCACTTTAAAATTATATGTGACGGCACGAGATGTGTCTCGGTTATTCTTATGCCTCATTTACACATTCGCGCGAGTTTATTCGAATCGAGATAGCACTGCTTGAACACACGGTACGCTCGCATTGGTCTTCTCGCGTAGTTGCTCGCGAGTGCCGCTCGCTTCTGTGGCGGGTGTTTGGTGCGAGTCAAAGACACTCGTTGCGAGCGCTAATACGCTGTTTAAACTGTCGCATCGAATTAACATTCGAAAAAAAACTTTGACGATCGAACACAGATAACGGTAATTAACATTGCGAGAAGAAAATACCAAGAGTTAATGATCAGTAAAATAAATTATTTATACCCTTTAATCGGCTATTTCAGGTGAAAAATAAATAAGCTGAAATGTTTAATGAGAAATTTCACGATTAAAATAAATTAATAACTTAAAAAAATAACAATCTCTTCCACTTAATCATAAAAATTAAGAAAAACTTACCATTTGATAATAAACTAAAATAACGATATTTAGAAAATACTTTCACTTTTAAATTAGATATGATCACACGATATGCGTTTGCGTGTTTGAAAACAGCAGACGAAATTTTATGACAAATGAAGCGATTGTCGCTTAGCTAGCAAACTCAACTGACCAGAGGGCTATCTATAGCTACATAGCATATAGTTGGAGGATTCTAATGCCACTTTTACACTTTCGCTAGAGCTTGTGCGAGTCGAGATAACAATGCAGGAGCACGTGGTACGCACGCCGGTCTTCTCGCGTGGTTGCTCGCGAGTGACGCAACATCGGTGGCGGCTTTTTGGCGCTAGTCGAAGGTAGTCGTGGCGAGTTTTAGCGCGCTGTTTACACTATCGTTGGCTATTTTATGTTAAATGTATATAAGTTTAAGTATCTAATGAGAAATTTCATTATTAAAATAAATTCAAGACGACCTTAAAAAATATCTAAATTCCTAGTAGTCGCAATTGAATTCCCTGATTATTTTCGAAATTACCTGAATTCCCTGATATTTCCATGAAATTTCCCGGTAACATGAAATTCCCTGATAATTCCCGATATTCCCGGTTTTCCCGGTTTGTGGCCACCCTGTCTAGGAAACTAAATCTGGTATTTTCAAAATGACACCAATGCGAAGACGAAGATTTGTTAACATCCTATCTTCAAGTCAGTTACCTCAACACAAGAGCCACTTCCCGAATTCCATGCAAAATGTGTTTTCCATTGCTATGAGAGAGAATTCAGCAGACCAGATGTGATTTGGCCCATATGGAAGGCAAGCCTCTCAATCTTCGTTTGAAACTTACCATGAGCCATGCAGACTACTGAGTAGATCAAAATTCAACAACTCGCAGACATCAAAGAGAGAAGCAAAAGATGGTAGCCAGCTACTGCTACTGATTCCGTGCTCTCAGAAAACTTTGAGGATGGCACCTTAAGTAGGTACAAGAGCAGACATCACTGCAGATGTTGAAAAGTGCCACTGGGGCATAAATGCAGACCACTGTACACCGTGAAACTGGCCAAAACTCCAATGAAAAGGAAGGGAGTCTGGTCCTAAAAAGATTGCATCAGCATGACAATGTAGAAGTGCTTGCAGCAGACAAGGAAAATGTGACTGTGTTAATCAAATATGAAAATTACTACAA
Source organism: Vandiemenella viatica (assembly GCA_031002005.1). Lineage (NCBI taxonomy): Eukaryota > Metazoa > Arthropoda > Insecta > Orthoptera > Morabidae > Vandiemenella > Vandiemenella viatica. Next base: position 344,785,282 of record JARYHS010013630.1, read on the forward strand.
CAAAGTTATGAGTCTCTTAGAAGAGAAAATGTATGCTCCACTGGATATAAACACTCTATGCAAGCTGAGGTCAGAATTATCAACCCTTTTTACTTACTGAACAAGTGGTCAATATAAGAATAGAAAAACATTTCCACTCTCCAATTCTCGGGCTTGCCAAAAATCTACAAACCACAAGTTTCTCTTTTACCAATAAATTAAAACCTCACCTGAGCAATAAAAATCAGCACACACTTCATTGAAATCACATTAGAATTTCAAGAAACTTCTATAAGCAAGTGAGGCAGTTGCAAATATACACCAAACTACTGGCTCGCAACATCTCTGAGGAATGGATAAACTTGGCAGTTTTGCCTCAAATCCATCTCCTTAGAATATTATCAGCTCATTACAAGAAACATCTTCATTGAGGCATTGGACAATGCTCGCCTCAAACAGTGTCTGTGTTGACAACACTTTTGTCATTGCCACAAGAGTTAAATGCCCTCGAGTTAGCTTTATTTAGGTAATCAAGTAATTCTAAAATCACATGCACTACAGAAGTGGAGGAACAAATTGGTGTTCCTAGATGTCTTGGTAAGAAAGCACGACAGTGAGAGCTTGAAACATTTAGTATACCAAAAAACTACGAAACAGTGAAAACATGTGACACTGAAAGTTTATATATGGAGTTGGAGGCACTAGGACACATATTCAGGTCCAATTAATACAACCTTATCTCCAGCAAAGGGGCTCTGCACATAGCAATGGCATGAAAAACCACCAATACTGGGAAAAAATATAGCCTCCAAATATGACTGAGGATCACCATAACACTGGCATTTTACACAGTATAAAGTGGACTGCCAAGAGACCATCATTAAGAATGCCTGTAACATATTTTTCTAAAGTAACATTTTTTTCTTGTGCAGCTTCTCCACTTGAAAGCCATTGTTTAGTTGCTTGGGCAAGTAATAAAAGTAAGGATTTATCCAATGATGACAAAAATTCCTGCAGTGGCTAAACTATTCCCACTTTGAGCTACTGCGCGCAATTGTGGCACCCCTAATATGGATAGTATTCCGATGTGTAAATATTAACTGAAGTTGTCACTTTCAATTACCTTCAGTCTATAATCCATTATATCATGGAGCTTTAACCTATCTATTTAGCAGAGCTCCATGTCTATTGATAAAAATTTGATGAAATGTATTGCATGCTTCATGGAACACACAATGTCAATACAACATTATTTGGGACAAGGTAAGCCTCTAACACTACAAAAATTCATTTTAGTTAAGGCTCATTCTTTCTTGTAAGTGTGGAAAATTGTCACAAATAACAACAAAATATTAATATTACCAGTAATCAAGGCAATACACAGATGTTATTACATTCAAATCTTTCTTGGAACTCATTAACATGAAATTTACTACATCTCCTCGATATGCCACAACTGTCGGAAAGAAAAAATATTGCCTTCACACTGCAATGGTTTATGACGAGAAAGAATACTGATACAGTAGAACTCTCCAATTATCCGAATCAATAGGTACAGGATCCCCATGGGGATAATCGATTTTTTTTTCCGAAAAAGGGTCTATTTTAATTAATTACTGTATGTATGTTGAAAATGGGAGAAAAAACTGTATTTAAAGGAAAAGAGCGTTTAATTTAATGAATGAAAATGCAACACTTTTACATGTTAAGCGTAGTTACAAGTGCTGTACATTAGTACAGTATGTATCATACTGTAAATAAAAGTTATTGCTTGCTGAGCATCTCTGTCAAAGTAAGTTGTTTGACTTTATTTATCTGTTTTCTAGCAGCAAAGTCACTCATCCGCTTGACAGTGACAAGTTTCATGTGGTATGTAGGCAGAATCATTATTTTTTTAATAGCAGTACGTTTCCGTTTTAATTAAAAAAGCGATTCGGATAATCGGAGTTGGATAATTGGAGTTCTACTGTAATGTAAATCATAACTGTATTAAGCTATACAATACAATAAACCAACCTGTTGTTGAATTGTGAGTTACAAATTTTAGGGGGAGATGAAACTAGAGAGCATGGGCATTCAATCAGTTTGTGGAATCTAGCTGTAGCTATTACATTTCAAAACAGTTGGTAAATTGATATAAGGATTTTCATTTCCACCTTCTAGACAATATGAGCAAATCACTAAGAGAGGAGGTAAATGTTCTATTTATTTGCAGTGTTAACATCATTTAGCTAGAAATATTTCACATAAATGTAATGTCAGAAAAATTTGGTTGCTGTGCCATGTTTTAAGTTGATATCCGTAACAATTATTAACACTGGGTATCTTACAGAAATGTTGCTTTTAATCGTTCGTGTTACAACCATAAGATCACATTAGTCAAAAATGCTTTTTTACATCAACAGATTTTAATATCTTTTTAAGAATCAGCAGTTCTTTATAATGTGGAATGGATGTTGTGGTGACATTAGTAGGTAGGTATGTACATCTAACAATTTCTTTTTATATATGTATATATATTTTAAATTATATTCAACACAATAAAAAAATACTGTGATGGAAAAATTAAGTGTTATATCCAGCAAACCTAAACAGTACAAAATATCCAGCAAGGCAGCTGCTTTAAAATGCTGGACACCATAGTAGTAGAAATTATTTGTTGAACAAAGCCTTGTGAATTGTTCCAACATCAGGCGCAACTGAGGATTTGGTACCAGAAGGAAGCTTCACTGCCACATCAGATGAGGAACGAAAACCACTGAAATGCCAACAAAACCTTGGTTAAACACAGCATCTTCGCCCCCACCCACCAATAAAAAACCGGTTCTACAAAACTAACGGAAAAGGAAAAACTATTTACAACACCAATCACACCATGAAATATTCTTATTAGAAGAATATAAGGCACACAGGTACCTGACCTTTACCTTTGACAGAACTTGTTTGTGAACACCTCTTCATTTTTCCTCATCATCTGTTTAGGTATTATATATGCGTACACTAGTGTAAGCTAATGTCCCCCCCCCCCTCATATGGTAATGGGTTTCGAATAGTTCCCATTTTTAGGCTGTTACCTGTGTTTCACCTTCAGGATTTTCTGTTAAAAATTTGAATAAACACTCTTGAGCTTGAAGAACTAGATGTAAACATAACAGAGACGATCACGACATTATGCAATTGTTTCAAAGGTTGTGCTTGCTATAATCAAACTGACTGAAATACAAACTTGACTTGAATTTGATCGTAACTGTTCATTCTGCATAATTTGAAGAATTTCTGTTTAGTTTAAAGGGAGTGTAATCATCCATCACAGCAAGAATTTCTTTAAAAGCATCACATTGTGAATGTTTGGCCAGCCTCAGTGAAGAACAATGTAATCTTTGTAGCAAGTTCTTTGGCCACTACAGACACAATAACTAGATTCCAGATTGTTAAATAGCCAAGCAACTCCGAAGAAATAAGTTTCCAGAATACTCCTTTAGGTAACATGTCTGAAGTCACCTAATAATTCACCTACAGTGAACATAAACAAAGACCATTAACGAAAGGGGTCAGTAAAATACACAGTCCAACCACATTAATGTGACCACCTCTTAAAAACCAGGTTAACCACCTTTGGCAGAGCGGACCGCTGCGAGGTGTGCAGGAAGAGAGTCAATTAGGTTTCTGAAGGTGTTCACTGGGATGTTGAGCCATGCCGACTACAGTGCCGTGGCCAGCTGCGCTAGATTACGTGGTTGAGGGTTCCATGGTGCAAACAACCTGAACGAGGTGGCCCCACAGATTCTCGATTGGGTTTAAATCCGGTGAGTTTGCTGGCCAGGGGAGTAAGGTAAACTCATCCTGGTGCTCCTCAAACCACACACATACACTGCGAGCTGTATGACACCTCGCATTGTCCTGCTGGTAGATGCCATCATTCAGAGGAACAATTATTCGCATGTAGGGGTGGACATGGTCCGCAAAGACAGATACGTACTTGTGCTGATCCATCGTGCCTTCCACAATGATGAGTTCACCCAGTGAATGACAGGAAAACATTCCCCAAACCATAATGCTCCCTCCTCCACCCTGGACCCTTCCGTCAATTGTTGCAGGGTGTTTGCTTTCAGATATTTCACACTGTATGCGCCAACGTCCATCTGTCCGATGGAGTATAAAACGTGATTTATCGGAAAAAGCCACCTGTCGCCACTCTGTTGACGTCCAGTTGCGGTACTAGCGTGCAAATTCTAGCCTTCGTCGCCGATGAACAGCAGTCAGCATAGGTGCAATAACCAGGCGTCTGCTGCGGAGGCCCATGCGCAGCAACATTTGCTGAACCGTTGTTGAGGATACACTCTTGGTAGCCCCTTGGTTCATCTGGGCGGTCAGTTGCTCAACAGTTGCACGTCTATTTGCCCGAACGCATCTCCGTAGCCTTCGTTCGCCTCTGTCATCTATAGCCCATGGTGCACCACATGTTCCATGCCGCTGATTTTGAATGTGCCATTTTGCTATGCACGGTATACTTTCACCATGGCGGCATGTGAACAGTTCACAAAATTAGCCGTTTCCAAAATGCTTCCACCCTTGGCCCGAAAGTCAATAACCATGCCCTTTTGGACGTCGGATAAATCGCTACGTTTCTGCATTACGCCAACGATTGAAATGCTTTCCCATGTGCTAGGACATCCTTTATCTACACTCCACTCTAATGTGCTGCCACCTGCCTTCTGTGATTGGTTATTTGACGTTGACTTCGAAAGTAGGTGGTGGTCCCATTAATGTGACTGGACTGTGTATATAAAAAGCAAATAAACCGTAATGTATAAACTTAGGTCAAGGAGCAATATTAGCAAAAGTTTTGATTAAAGCGAAATTTAGCCCAGGCCGGAATGACAATTGGTATTCGTTGTTAGAACGGAGGCTGGGAATAATTTAAGATTTTATGTTGCTTTCATTTTACTAAAAACTAGCCGCATGTTTATCCACATTTTTTAAGTGAAACTTCTTTGGCTGTATTAGGAAAAATTTGTTAGTGTTACGAGTTAAGCAATGTTCTGTGCGTGGGTAGAACGTTTATAATCACATGACGTCAGACAGGATATTTATATCCAGAGTAGTTGGCATTATTAAACAGTGAGACTCCCACCAGGATTTTTAACTGCTTTTTTGAAACTTGAACTTCTTTGGCTGTGCTAGGGAGAAATTTGTTTGCATTACACAGTTACTGTGAATGTGCCACTATCAATGGTCTCGAAAGTAAAAAAAAAAAATTGGCAGAGCTGTCCACTGTCATCGGTATCTTTGTAACCAAAATTTGGTATATGAAAAAAATACAACCCCAATTAGCACAAGTTGTATTGCAGTTTGGCACAAGCATATTACACAAAAAGATAAAATGAATGGCATGTGAACTTAAAATATAAAAATACTGGGAATTTCGTTCTGCAGCAATGTTACGACAGAATTATTACACACCATCATTATGTTTGTCCCATCAACTGCAAAACCCATTAGATTATGTTTGTATGCAACATCACTGTTTCTAATAGAGTTTACAATGTGATCCAATAAAGATATTGCATTAGCAACTCCTAATCAAATAAGAGCTAACAAACAACCTTTGATGTGATGCTTTTTTGCGTATCTCGCGACTAAACAAAAGTGTTTGGTTGTGCTAAAATCAGTGGACTTGTCACCAATAAGCAAAAACTTAGCTTGTCCCAGACCTTCACATAAATAATCAAAACTTTCTTTACCTATAATCTGATCAATTATGGCACGAGTATTCATTGTTAAACATTTTATTTCTTCTGCAATTTTTGAATCAGGACAAATAGACTGTATCAGTTTCAGTGGATGCTCCATCATGGTAAATGGCAGATTATGTTACAGAACAAACGAGGCTAATCTTATTTCACCTCGAAATTGTAAAAGAATAGGGGACCGGACAGGTGTTACAAAAAAATCTGAAATTTAGTTGGAAATAATATTTATAAATTTAGTAATATCATCCAATTTTTTTCATGAAACTATAATGATTTATATTTTTAAATCAATAAATAAAAACTGATTTTTAGCCTATTCATCACCATCAAACACAACACCAATCACAGCATGTGACGTCATACATGAGGAAACCAGTGATACGGCAACGACTTAACTTGTGTTTTTTAACTGTTTCTATGTTTATTTGAGTTTTTTGTCACAGTTCTCATATAATAATTAGTGATAAGGGACATGGTAACGATCTTCCAAGGAGATGTTGTTACAGATTCTTTAAACCACTTTTATCATGTAACCAGAAGTTACTAAAGCACAGTCGAAATCTCCCGAGAGTGAATATAATAATGGTTTGGAATTTCTTTGCCACTAATTTGGATTGTACTACTGCTGAGTTTCGAAGTGTGAAAACATTTTTTTTTAAGTGCAATGTGTTTGCCAGGAAATGCTATACACCTACTGTCTTGCCGACGGCATCTCACTGCGAAAGGCCAGCCCGCATCAAACAGCAGAGTGAATGACCGGCGAGATTAAACAGCCCTCCACCAACAGTCAAATCACACAGTATAATGCGAAATTTTCCATTGATTTCTTTGCGATTTGGCTGGTTTGTGACTTCAGTCTATTACTAATCAGTATTATGTGTGAACATTTCTTTGCGGGTTAACCATTTTGTGACTTCAGTCTCTTACTAATCTGTACCGTGTGTGAGCGCGAGTTGAATTATGGTACATTATAGTTTGGAACAAAAAAATATTCCTATATAATACGTATGTGAAGAAAAATTCCTTTAAAAGGTGTCGCAGTAAATTATGTCGCAAATATCCTGGCGCTTTACTGCCAGCTAAACAAACTATTCCGCATTTAATTAAAAAATTAAGAGAAACGTGTAATCAGCTGTGGCGCCAGGTCATCCGATTAAAACCTTCGTGACTTCTATCTTTGGAGATAGCTAACAGGAAAGGTGTATGAAGGAAATCCTCACACATTGGAAGAACTTGAAAACAAAATCTGTCAGGTAATAATAACCATGGAAAGATATGAAATCCAGCGCGCGTCTCGAAAAATTTTAAAAGATGACAAATGCGCATTATGCAAGACGGGTGACACTTCCAGCATCTTTTGTAAGGTAAGTTAATCAATTATGTAATATTTATATGCTTTCACATACTTATACATGTATATGATACTTAGTTATTTCTAAGTAGTTCCGCGGTTGACGGTCGAACTACGTGGGAAGCTGGCCGCTCGCTCACCGCGAGCAATTTCTTCGTTGTAGTGCTATATAGCAGCAGGTAGTGTTTTCTGGCGAACATCCTGTATTACAACTATTTGCCTAATTAATTGAAATTTGAGATAAAAGAAAATATAACCTCTACCGAGTGCAAATTCAATTTTTGTTACAAATGTCATGTGATTTTTTTTATGTATTAGCATATAGACTTTTGATTTCTCGTATTTTTAGATCGCCGAGACAATCCTATGGTGATGATGCCATAAGATATGCACAACTTCGTCGTGATTTGGGTATATGTACTATCAAGTGCAAGGTGTGAACAGAACGCAAATTCGTTCAAAATCTTATCCATTGAAATTCCGTCATATTGACGTCTTGCTAGTTGCAACCACTGATTCGTATTTCTGTTTCTCGTTGTACATCAATTAAGTAATTTGTCTAGAGAAGAAATAGCAGTATTCGTACCGCACCAACGATATGTCTTTCGTTTCATTGAGACTGTAACTTCACGAAACGCTTAAAATCACTTAATACTGTTGTTATAACAAAGAGCAGATAAAGTTGCTTTACAAACGTATGACGTCACGTGCGACGAGATCACATGATATACTGTTTGCATGGGCATTTAAACAGTTAAACATTTACAAATGGTTTAAGTACTATTTTTCTTGATTAAATATATCCACAAAGGGACAATTTAAAACAATTTCTGAAAATTTGTTCAGTTCCCTATAGTAAGAGAATTCTTTACTGTAAAACTACCACTGCACAGTCATTTCACCACTTTAATAAGAGCTTACAAGTGAGCCATGGTTATGTATTTTATATCCAATGTAACTGTATAAGCGAACTTACGATGAACTGCTGCGGCTGCCACTCTGTATGACTGGTGGTCGTGGGTTTACCAACATGCATTTCATTGGCTGTCCATCCAATTGTCGATTGTGATACACATCTACAGCACGCAGAGCATCCTCCAGCCGTGAATATATTACTTCAGCAGTGCCCGGGCGTACCAGTCGAGAAGCCAACAATGTGCCAATATCTTCAAACAACTCCTATACAAAACATGTTATAAGATGAAATGTAAGAAATAACGATTAGCACAATTAGATGGAAGATGGGTGGGTATGATTGGAGAAAAAGCATAAGGAGTAGCAAACAAAAACATTTTCATTCCCACAGTGCTGTGTTTCCTGAAGAGCCAACCAATGGAGAAAATGTTTTGATTCAGAAAGACATACGATTCTACATAGCTTTTCAATACTACCTGTTCTGTCAATGGTTCCCCCAATTTTTTACAAGCTTATCTTTTCTATAAGTAAGGAGCACTTCATCCCTCCTCGCCCGCTGGAAGGAGCTGCTCCATGCCTGAACGGTTAGTTTGATCAGCTGGAGCATATTATGCTTGACTTCCAGCAACTGCCTCTGCCATACCTCAAAGACAATATTGTATTTTGAAATACTGCTAGCAGACACTTAGCAAGTGCTTGGTTGGCAATAACGACAATGTAGCCAACGGAAACAGTAATTCCTTTTTCCAAAATTACATAAAGCGTTACATGCACTAATGAACTAACAACATTACTTTCAACACTGAAAGCTGCACTACTTGTAGCTTGTGTGTTGCCAAACACACCTCACAAAACAAAGACACTTTTTGAAAAAACAGCACTTATTCTGGCTTCGCTGCGAACTTATCTGTATATTGAGCGAATGTGTCGCCTTCTGTTCTGTGCTGGGCATTGCAAAGCTGCTATCGGCAAAACATATGCATTGCTGGATTGTGTCGACCCATAAAGCTGCGTGACGAAGCTGCAGGACTCGCAAACTGCTCCCTGCAGTGTGAAAGTCTACGTCGGGTACCACAGCGTCTCGGAAAAGGTATTTACGACCTCCGCGTAGATATAATTGTCGTAGCTTGCCTCGTCTTCTACACACGTTGTCGGCAGCATGGAGGAAGGAAATATATGGAGGAGAAGTGACGTTAAATCTGTGAAGCAAGCTCTAAACTCTCCCGCATGCGGCAGCACCGGTATTGTAACCCAGACAAATGCCGAGTTCACACTGTGTCTGATGTTCTGATTATTTCATTTTGTAATGTTTTATAATGCCATCTTGAGTTGCATACGGTTGCACAAATAGGCAAGAGAGGAAACAACCTGGAATATCATTCATAGGTAAGTTGTATTCTAATAATTGTTGTTGAAGTGGTCAGTGGGAATTGTAAACTTTGGCACATGTCTATAAATATTTAGTCATAGCTCTCAATGGGATGACTTTGTTCTCTTTTTTTTTTTTTTTTTTTTTGGAACTGCTTTACGTCTCTTTTTAACATCGAGGGTCTTAGAGATGGAAAGGATGGGTGGCAAGGATGGGGGCAAGGAATGGGAAGGAATTCGGCCATGGCCTTTTGAGGAAGCATCCCGGCATTTGCTTGGAGTGATTTGGGAGGAAACCATGGAAAACCCAAATCTTATGCCCGGACGGGGATTCGAACCGCCGTCTCCGAATGCCAGGCGAGAATGCTAACACGCCCCGCTCGGTACTCGTTCTCATTTTTGTTGGTGAGTGTAGGAAATCAGCATACCTTGCTATTTTGCACATAATAGACTAGCATTACTTTTAACGAGTGTTGAAAATGAGATTTGAAGGGGGGGGGGGTGTTTACATCGCAGTTCAGAATTTAGTATTGCGCTTTCCTTCGTCACATTGAGTTTATACTGTATGATGAAATTAAATGGTTACATTATGCTATGCAATGGAATCTTGATGAAGCAAACGATGTTAGCAAATACATTTTGCGATTCAAATACGCGTGTGTGGGTATGTCTACATTGTTTGATTCTGTAACGGCAATTTAATGGAGATTGTGGTTAGGTCTAAATGCAGTCTGTGCCAGAATGGTTTTGTTGTTCCATAAGGGACAAAGAATTTATCTATTATGTTAGTAATTTCATGAGAACCAAGTTAGTGACAAAACATGTATAGCGATGGAAAGTACTTCCACTTCCAGCTATCCCAATTTAGCTTATGATGTATGATAACAAAATAGGTAAACTATTTTATTCTGGTCTAGGTCTCATTTCAACCTAACCACAAATGGTAGTAAAAACAACTGAAATATCCATTCTGCATGTCCACCTGAATTCATTGTGGATTTGGCAGAATTAATTTTTAGTACAGGTCACATTCAACCAATCCCAGTATATCCCGAAAAACTAAGCAAGATATCGAAAAATTTTGTTCTTTATTTTCGATTTGTCCTCGTCGTGTTATATAAGAAATCGATCATTAAATTTGACTTTTGCAAATTTTTCTTCTGCATTTCAACTCAAGACACCTCACTTTGATACAGTATATCTCGAGAACTAGGCGAGATTATCGAAAAATTTTATTATTTATTTTTTATTTCTCTCGTCTTTTAATAAGAATCCGTCATCAAATGTTACTTTGGAAATTTTTTCTTCTGAATTTCAACCAAAACCATTTCACATTTGAGACAGAATATCTCGAAAACTAAGCATGATATAAAAAAAATGTATTCTTCATTTTTTATTTGTCTCATGGAGTTACATAATAATCCATCTCCAGATTGCGACGTTACGTTAATCCTAGAGTCCTCTTGACGTTTTTTGTACATATACGCCGTGTCTGTATGGGTTAGGCCACGCCCACTCTTCCTCCGCATGGCTTCACTTCATTGAGTGGTGAAGGTCGCTTGCGTCGTCTCCATATATTTCCTTCCTCCATGGTCGGCAGTTTACCGAAGCTTCCGACCAAGTTTGAAGCATAGTATTCTCTCGAAAGCAAGGTATATGAACCGCTTTCACTGGTCGCTCCACAAGTCCCATGTAACGATAAAGTGACGTCTGCTATCGGTGATAATGCACTAGCAGCTTGGGGTGGGGTAATTGTTGTTCGTCTTGGTATCAATGGATAGAAGTTCTTCTACTAATAAGTTACCATAGGAATAATCGGTTTAATTTTAGATGGGGATACCACTGCCTCGCGACTGTTATCGTTACGTCATCGTGACGTCGCGTTCACGTACAGTCATCCGCGTAAAAACATATATTGTGACCTCGCTACGCTCGGCAACAATAATTTAAAGCTGTACGATATCAACATAAACTGATATCCCGAAGATGGATCAGATGCAGGCGGCCGCGGATGTCCGATAACACAACCAAATGTTCAATGTTTGAGGTGAAGCTCGCATTTCATCAGAGAAATATTAGAAAATATTGCTAATCTTCGCAGGTTAAATGCCAGATGCTGATGAAATGCGAGCTTCAAAAAAAATTATATAAAATATTATACAAAAAATAATAATAAAAATAATAAATATTATTATTATGGTATAATATTTCATATAATTTTTTTCCCCCTATATATATTTAGTTCTAATTATATTTTGATCTTCCCACCAACCAGAAATTAGTTTGGATATTTATTTTTGCTGGGGTATGAGCTCTGATTCACTGCCCCTCTACTTTTCCGATGTTTGAATTTACCCCCACCATCTTCTCGACCGGCGGTCTTTCTGTGAGGCAATCTCCGGCTGCACCCACCTCCCATAAGGTTCTCTTGTTGACGCAGGGTTTTTTTCCCGAAAATTTCTTTATTATTTGTGTTTGCGTCTTTTCTGGCTCATTCCACGCCAAATCACCTAGTGCCATGTGCACTTAGGTCTCAGATTTTTTTCATATTTTTTCTATGTATAGATACTTAAGAGATATGACCATAGGAATTTTTTCAATTTTTTATCTCAAAAATTGGCTTCAGGAAAAATATTTGAAATTTCCACATTTCATGCGATTCTTCCCATGATTGTGTTGGCATCAAATTGCATAAAATGTTGTAACTCATTTATTTTTTGAACAACATACATCATTTTGGTATCAAATTAAAGCTAATGATTGATACTTTCTAACTAAGTCATAATATTCACAAAAAAACTGCTAGAAAAAATTATAGGAGCCCTCAAAGTGAAAATTTTGATTTTTAAAAGTGTTGCAATAAATTTGCAATAACAGGCAAGTACCAGCAGACACATAATTTAAAATTTTACAAAAGCTCAATCTCAACATGTGTTTTCAGCTGTAAAAAAATTAAAAGGGTGTTTTTTGTGGTTGCTAAATAATACAAGTTTGTTGTTCTCTGCTGTTTAGTGGTGATTATGATTTCTTAGCTGCTACTAGACCTTTAAAAAGGGTTGAATTTTAGAAACAAGGTGAAACAATTTGATATTTTGAATAGACCAATAAACCTATGCCAAGCTATTAATTGTTTAACCACTTTATAAAATGAAACTTTTAATTCAAATGCATTGTGCACTCCAAGAAGAATTACTTTGAATGTGAAACATGAAGTTTACAATAAAATATCATGTAACAGGTTGACTCAATGGATCAACATGCAAAAGAATATTTAAAATATTAAAGAATTACATTTTAACATTTAATGCCTGTTGTATGGGTGCTGATTTGTAAAATGTTCTTAACTGATTCTACAATTAATTGTTGAATATCTTGTTCTGCCTGATGCTGAAATTGATGCAGGCACTGGTACTTCTTGCATAATGTTTTCAAAAGGTACCCAACAGCTGTCACTTGGTGTTGGCCATATAAATGTTTTGGAAGGTCTACAAGGGTGCATAACTCGAATTTTTGCATCCCTCACATTCAAAGAACATTGTTGCACTTTCCCTATCCATCATTTTTCTCCATAAATAACTGCATAAAATTTTTCTGACACTATATCAATAAGATATTCTTTATTTTCACTACCAACAGAAGTTTTAAAAGATGTTTGATATGATGAAACTCGTTTTACTAAAATAATTGTCTTATTCATTTGTTTCATAGTCACTGTCTGATGAAATGTTAGTATTCTCATAAGTTTCAGTATTATTTGCTATAACTGATTTTCTACAAGATATGCACAACTTTTTGCCAGGTACTAATTCAATACAATGGTACTTCTTTGAAAATGATAAAGAAATTAATCTTAGCCCTTTTCTGACATTTTGTTTATGCCTTCTAAAAGGATCACAACATATTCTCTGCCTGTTCTCAAAAGTTGACAAAAACTTTTTTAAATGATCATCACATATGAATTGCAAGTCCAAAAATTTTGTTTTAAGTCTGATCAGGTCTATATCAGTTCGTTTAAAGTCACAAATACTTAGTCTTTTTTTGCTTCTGTGGCAAACTAGTTGTTTCTTGAAATTGTAAACAAATTGAACACTGCATTTTATCAAAACTTAAACTGAAATATAATTCACTTTTAAATGATAGTTCATTAAAAGGCTTAGGGATTTACAGTACTACATGAATACTATGATTGCATACTACTATAGCATTACCCCAATATTTCTATACAGCTGAACACTAACTGAGACAGGGCAGATGCTTTGTTTTACCTCTTCACCTAGATGTTTTAACAAGTTAGAACAGATTGAAATATGTTTCAGCAAGTTAGAACCAGTTGAAATATGTTCAAACAAGTTAGAACAGGTTGAAATATGTTTCAACAAGTTACAACAGGTTGAAAAAATGTTTGAACTTGCAATGAAATTTAGGGAAAGGAGGGGGAAATTCTATTTTTAGAACTAGTCATGTCACCAAGTAGAGCTTACTACTGGAAATAAGTAAGCTCTACTTGTTAATGGCAATGATAATCATAATTTACGAAAAGACATATCGAGAGAGATATTTGGATACTTCTTAAAAGAATTGCCAGTGTCTGCATCAATGTTAATTTCAGAAAGAACATATACATTTCTGAAGAAAATAAAGGCTGCAAATCAATCACAAACTTTTTATAAATCAGCACCCATACAACATGTATTAAATATTAAAATGTAATTCTTTAATATTTTAAATTTTCATTTGCATATTGATCCTTTGGAACATCTGTTACATGATATTTTATTCTAAACTTCAAGTTTCACATTCAAAGTAATTTTTCTGGGAGTGTATAGTGCAATTAATTAAAAGTTTTATGTTATAAAGTGGTTATACAATTAATAGCTTGGCATAGGTTAATTTGTTTATTCATATGTTCTCTAAATATCAAATTGTTTCACCTCGTTTCTAAAATTCAACCCTTTTTTAAAGGTCTAGTGGCAGCTAAAAAATCATAATCACCGCTAAACAGCAGAGAACGATAAACTTGCATTATTTAACAACCACAAAAAACACCCTTTTAATTTTTTTACAGCTGAAAACACATATTGATATAGAGCTACTGATCAAATTTAAAGTATGTGTCTGCTGGTACTTGCCTGTTATTGCAAATTTATTGCAACACTTTTAAAAATCAAAATTTTCACTTGAGGGTTCCCATAATTTTTTCTAGCAATTTTTTGTGAATATTATTACTTAGTTAGAAAGTATCAATCATTAGCTTTAATTTGTACCAAAATGATGTATGTTGTTCAAAAAATAAATGAGTTACATCATTTTATACAATTTGATGCCAACACAATCATGGGAAGAATCGCATGAAATGTGAAAATTTCAAATATTTTTCCTGAAGCCAATTTTTGAGATAAAAAATTGAAAAAATCCTATGGTCATATCTCTTAGGTATCTATACACATAAAAAATATGAACAAAATCAGAGTCCTAAGAGCACATTGAATATTTTATTTTGGGTGATTTGGCATGGAATGAGCCTCCTGTGTGTTCGCGCCCCACATCCATCATCTAAAGATAAGTGGTGGCTCATTTCCCTATCCTAATTTGATTCCTTTCTGCTACTTGGCGTCTTTTTTTCATTGTTATTATATGTAACTAAATGAAAAGTAAAATAAATGTAAATAGCATGGATAATAGTAAATACAGAAATACAAAAAATGCAAATGGTATAGATAATAAGTGCTGGGTCTGGTGGGCAGAGTTTATTGGAGATTGAGGACCAGGAGGATGTCTGGTGTCAAGGATATTCTGGTAGGCTAGTTCCCATCTAAGAAGTTCAGAGGGGGTCGTGTTGTTAGGGAAAACTCTGATTGCCCTAACTGAAAAACAGATGTTCAAATTATTGATTTTGTGGGAATCTGGCATGTTTTGCAACTGGATGGGCCTCATATATATATCTATACACACACAGACGTATGTTTCCATATATTTCACTTTTCAGCCACCAATACCTAACACAGAACACTGGTGTTTGTGTGCGGAATTAGCATGGAGTTTCCTGTCGTGCACAACGTTGGCTGAATGCCGATAGCTGTGGGGATGTGGGAGATATGGTGGTCGAAAGTGGCCGATCAAGGATATTTTCGTATTTCGACCAAATACATGTGTCTCTGTATATGTCACTCTGCTGCCACAACTACATAGCATAGACCATTGGTGTTTGTGTGTAGTAGTGGTATCGTGTCTCTTATCATGTACTATGGTGGTTAGATGTCGGTAGCTATGGGGGTGTGGGAGATATGGTGGTTGAAAGTGATTGACCTGCGGCACTCATATTTCTACCAAAAACGTATGTGTCATGATGTATCACTTTTCAGCCAAAACAATCTAGTGCAGATGACTGGTGTTTGGATTTGGTAGTAGCACAAAGTCACCTGTCGATCACAACATTGGCCAAATTTCGGTAACTGTGGGAGTGTGGGACATATGGTGGTTGAAATTGGTCGATCAATGATATTTTCATATTTCGGCCAAAGACATGTGTGTCTGTATATTTTACTTTCCAGCCTGAACTACATAGTGCAGATGACTGGTGTTTGTGTGTGGTAATAGCAACGAGTCTCCCATCATGCACTATGGTGGTTAGATGTCTGTAGCTGTCAATCCAAATTCTTTACAAACACGAGCGAAGTCATGGGCACCAGCTAGTATACATTAAAACAAAGAGAAAAATACTGTTGACATTAGTTTTTCAAAAACCAAACTACTCTCCCCTTCTACACCCCCTTAATTTTTTCTTTTGTACATATATAGCCACAGTACTCAACCGATATCAATGAAAATTTGCACATATATACTTTAAATCAAACAGAAAAAGACTGTCTACGTTTGGTATACAAAATACAAATCCCTCTCCAACTCCTTTTGATTTCCAGTGTTCTATACAGAAACCCACAGTTCTAAATCCCATCAAAATCAATTCAGCTGTTTTTGAGTTATGCTAGAATATTAATAAAACAAAAGTGTACTGATGTCTCAATCTATATATCTATAAATGAGAAAATGAGAAAGTTCGGATGTGTGTTTGGATGTACGTTGGCAATCAATCACGCCTTAATAACTCAACATATTTAAATGAAATTTGGCATGAAGTCAGTTAATTGCGTGCGAAGTGCAATAGGATAGATTTTATCCCGCAAAAACGCATAGTTCTTTTAGAAATTGCCATTAATATCAATTCGGAAGCAACAAAGAGTTTCCTACTTCGTAGATAGCCGTGCCACGTTTACTCTTTGCTTTTTAAGTAAATCGCAAACACTACTTCTCAGAATGCAAGTTTGTGTTTAGTTTAAAAGCCATAAAACTGACGCAATGGCAAATAATAGTTTTGAAGCAGGAAATATAAATCTGTTCTTAACCTTAAATTAAAAAAAGAAAGGTAGGTACTGTTGTCAAGTTCGCAAAGAGATGTTTTCATTTGCGTACATAAAATACTATGACATATCAAATATTACACCATAATTTCGTTCGTAATATATGCGTTATAATAAATATAAAAAATCAAAGCTTGGAAAAAAAGTAAAATGCTATGAGTATACCAGCACGAAAGTCGGTTCACTGAAAGTGCAAAATGGTCGTGCCCCAAATGTCGTATTTATAAAAATGTAAAGGATTCCATTCTATCTCGGTTATTTCCTGTTTCTTTTTTGTTACTATACAGTCTGTGTATTACAAATTATTTTTGCCGAAATTTAAAACTTAACTAACCCTTTTTATTTTTTGTTCAGAATTTTTGTACGAATAGTACTGCTTTTTATTTACTGTTCAATATTCTGCAAATATCTATCGAACGCTACACTTAAAACGAATGTATTCAATGGGCTAATGTAGAAACTTATTGTTTCAATGAAGTAACACTGAAAGTCGTTTACAACATAATACACCTCATTTGCACGGAGCATAACAACTAAATTCCTTCTGCCGTAACAAAAACATTCTGGTCCAGGCAGCATTTCAACCAAACCACATTTCTGCTAATACTGCCGCTACAAAATCAAACGATACGAACACATCTCAACACATTAAATGCTCTGGACCTACATTTCGAGTGGTAACAGAATTTTCTATATCAAAATTCCTAATTAGTATATCATAAATTACTATCACAATTAATTTCATTATACACCTTACTAAATCACGAGCAATAAAAGTCACTTTATCGCGATGTACATTTGACCTGCAATATGAACGATCGTAGAGAATTGTGGACTTTCCGTTGTACACTGTAAGTTAAAAGCATTTTAGCATAAATTTTTTAATTACGTTAATTCAATAACTGTCATGAAGCTGACGACATAGTTCATGCGGCTGAATGTAGTTTTAGACGTATTCAGTATTTAATTTACTGCGTTAATAATAAGTCAAGTTTATTTCGCTATTCATGACGTCACTAACATACAATATAGTGAATGTATTAATGTGCGAGTGATAGAAGCTTTGATTTTCTAGCGGTAATTTTAAAACGCAGCCTGGGCCAGAATGAGAACTTAAACATTATTAGTTATTAAGCTTCTTTCATGAGCGCCATTTTAGTGACATCATGTATCGCTTTGTACCGATATTGTATCAAAAGATCTATATTAAGCTTGGACGATTTAGCAGAACCATGCGGCGTTGCCCGAAGTAAATTTTTTAAATTTATCAATGTTTTGTTCAGATAGTGGAGTGGCGGAAAAGCGGAGTGGTAATTCGCCGGTAGTCATTCAATTCTGTATGCAGAATAAGAAACCGAATATGAAGAAACAATCTATTACTACTTTAATATTGAAATTTATATTTTAGCGCAGAATTAATGGATCGAAACGAATGAACTATAGTAAACTGCTCTATAGGCAATTCAGTTGTTTCCAGAGATAGAGAAACCATTACCGCAATACCTCTGATTATTATGGATAAAAGAATCAATTACTACTATACTTACTACTATAATATGTAAATTTCTGTTAATGGAACCAATATATCCTAAAAAAAAATCAATATTCAAAGAGAAATTAAGTTCTTCTTTTTTAAAGATTTTTTTCAGTACTCAATGCAAATCAAAATATTCATTTTTAGTATCGCAATTTTACTAATTGAAATGAACGTCTTTGGGCCACTTAAATATTTATTTGCTGTTTGGATGTTAGTATTTTTTTGTTGTTGATATTTAGTCGATTCCATCAATGTATTGCTAATATTTTGACGTTTTGAGCTTCCATTAATTAAAACTATATTCATTTTTATTCGCGTGATGAAATTAGTAATTTTAAGAGATGTTGGGTAAACGAAATTCAAATCTTTCAAAGAAATGTAAGAAAACTAGGGCTATGAAAATAGCAAACCTAGGAGACAAATCCTCAATATTGTATATACGGATATATTAAACTGAAAATACTCCTTACAAACTGAATATTTTTACTGCTTTATCAATTCAGTGAAGTAGTTGTGGAACATAAATAGATTTTTGTTATTTTATTGCAACATTTATTACTACTATTACTAATAAAAATAGCTCTTAAATAAACTGTATGGTCGTATTGACCTGGTGACAAGACTTCTTTACGTCTCCGGAATCAGTCCCTTTCGTAGCCTCTTAACGTAACCCAGTAATCCTACCGGACATAGAGGACCCACAGTTCAACACGGAAGCAGAACAAAGTGAGTATTCTGGCGTAATTCACATCACACACCAACCTATGCCAGAGGTGAAGGTCGAGCTAGGGACCTTTGAAAATCATCGCCAAGACTGGAATTCAAGCTGGGGACTTTTCCATCTCCAGTTGGACGCCCTAACCACTGAGCAACCAGACCTCTCAAGAATATCTTATATTACAACACTTTTCAACGCGGACGAAGTCGCGGGTAACTGCTAGTATGTATATAAGATTTTAACTTGGATCCCAAGCTTTCATGTTGTAAAAACCCATTGAAAATCTATATTTTCTGCATGATTACAGAACAATAAGACGTATTCCAGGTTCAGATTTATGTACTAGTGCCCGGATGGTAAGTTTCGATTATTGAACAGCAATTTTAACAGATGTTGTATTTGGTTGAAATGCAGCCTGGACCAAAATGTAAACTGATATTCTGTATCACAGCATCCAATTCACCCTGTTCTGGGAATTGTTGGAGTATATCAATGTTTAGTTTACTTCTGGAAATGACTAGTGCCAAATGAATGAAACTTGGTACACACGGTACATAACGGAAATAAAATAGTTTTCAGGTAAATCAATCCCAATTTGACTGGATAACGCCTGGTACTCTTCTAGTATATACAGAACATGTATATTAATTTTTAAAAAATCAGTCCTCGATTCAGGTAATTCAAAAACAAGAACTTCGATATCCATGTTCTAGTGGTTTCATACTAATATTTAGCCGACATGGAATATGGTCTCAATTTTGCCTATTTTGTTAAGGTTATAACGCAGCACCATCAACAAAATCATCTGACAAAGATACATGTCACCGTACACATAATAACTCCAGTTGAGTTGTCATTAATTCACCAACCCACAAGCTATTCAAGAGATCAATTAACTCGATATCACAGTGTTGCCTCATGTTTACTGTTAAATTAACTTAGCCCACAAAACAAAGGGTGATTGGATTCACTCGAAGGAAGCATATTAAACCAATGTATCAGAGGTAGGATGGCCAGTTCCTTCCCTCTGGGACCACAGAAAGACCTAGCATAGCTCATATGATTTAACACAACTCTTAAATATTCCATCAGCGGGGTTTGAGTCTGGGGCTGGAGCCAGAATTTTTTGAAAGCGAGCTCCTTAACCGCTGAGCTACCAAAATGTCCAATATTAAAAATACAAAAACTATAATACAACTAAAATCTTAATAAGAAAATAATTGTTTCAGAAAATAAAAACTGCCTTCAAAAAAAAACACACTAAAACTTTTAAAATAACCCTATGCCTTGCTTGGAAGAAAATAAATATAAATTGACAATATTTTAGATCACGATTATTGAAATTTTTACTTTAATCAATTATTTTTGGAGTTGGTACCAGCCAAAGCAAGAAAAACAAAAAATGATAATAAGAAATGGCAATAATATATTAAAAAATTTAAGTTATTATTTAAGGAAAATGTCAGGGGGGTGGCTAAAGCTCCTGCCACTTCGTGTAGGATTTGTAGAGGTAGAGTTCTGCATTCCCTTACAACCATTGGCACAAGAATGGATGTGATGGGGTCGGTATCTTACCTTCCCACGAAGTTGCCTCCACAGTACTCACTGGATATCATGCTGAGTGGACCTGGGAAGCTGGACGTTCAGCTTCAAGGAAAAATCCTCGGCTTTGTCCCCGTTTGTCCTGGCCGCAGTCAGCTGCTCTACCACCTGAGCTACTCGGCCGCCTTTATTTTTTTACTGCCTACATATGATTAATCATAAAAACATGTTTAATCCAAGACTGAAACATACAGATGATACACCTATTTTATACTAACTGTAAAGCGTTTACCGCACGATACAGCTTACCAACTGACAATGTAGAGCCAGAGATATGCCTTGAACACTAAAGAGGGAAGAGCCACAGATTAAAATACTGTACATTTGTTCCCCTAAACTGTCTCCTGCTAAAACACTATCTGCCTCACTACATGCTGTAAAATATTCGAAATTTTCATTGCTACTACCCGTGTCACCTCGAACAGCAAATACAGTTCAGTAATTTGTTCCTCACAATATGACAGTTGGCACCGACTCCAAAAATAAGTGAGTAATGTAAAAATTTCAATAATAGTAATCTAAAATATTGTCTTTTTAGATTTATTTGCTTCTAATCTAGGTATAAAGTTATTCTAAATTTTCGTGAAGGCAGTCTTTTTTTAAATTTTTTTGAAACAATTGTTTTATTTTATTTTAAAGATAATACTGTTTTGTTTAAAATGATATATTTCATTTTAAAATGTGTGTTCAACTTTTTTTGCGGTCACCCTCTGAATTTAAATAAAAAATGCCAATTCCAAACATTTTGATTTTTTGACTGTTGATCAATACCATTGGGTACTGCATTCCCTGAAAAGGACACTTTTGAGATTGACAGGTTTTAGAAACATAAAATTTTTGCCGTACATTTTAGTCACATAGTTGTCTCATGAAATTAAAATCTAGTATTTGACATGGTTTTTTAATTCGTGGTAAATATAAGTAAGAGAGAGCTTTAAAATAACTTAAAAAACACATTACAAGTGAAGACATATTAAAACTTACAAAATACTCTTAGGTCTCTATACTCTGTATACTCTTAGGTCTAAAATTAGAAATTCAATGAACTAATTTTTTTTTTTTTTTAATTGCCTCAGTATTTTCATTTGTTATTAAGTGATGCCTTCATGTTAAACCAACAAGAACTGGAGTATCCAAAATATTTAAAACATTGTGAATTGGAAGTGAGCACTGGTTGTGGCGTTGCTGTCCTGCAGCCGGAAATTTGTATCCAGCAATCTGTCCATGTGGGAGCATAAAATTCACAATGACCACATTTAACTCACAGCTGATATCTATGAGCTCTGCAATCTACTAGTAATATATACAGGCCACAAACAGCCCTCTTTGTAAATTTGAATATTCTCATTTCGTTTCAGAGATCTTTGTTGGAATTCAGTGTTAAATGAAATTTTTTCTTTCTTGTTGTTTAAAGTTCATGCAATATAGGTTCGCCCATCACAGAGTCCAACCATGTCTTCTGAATTCCTTTCACATGGGCAGTTTTCTTGGACCATTCTCCTACTTTCTGCTGGCAGAATTCTTGAACTTCCTCTTTTGGTAACAGGATGAGGGCTGTTCATGTGTATGACTTCACCACTCCTGTAAAATCGGCTTTTTGAATTGCTTCTGTACTTGGCTAGGAGAGATTATGTTCTACAGTATGGCGTTTCAGCAGTCCTACACCAGCACAAGGCCCCTTCCCATCTCCAGTAGCACTGTATACCCAATCCACTGGCACAAGTGACTTATTTACTTCAAACATTTGGCAATGATTTTTGAAGTGACTAGGAGCACCATCAGAAATAATAATCTTTTCTGGCTATGATTGCAGCTGTTGTTGAATTTTACGAATTGCCAGTGGAGAACGTGCAGAGTCATGTCTTCGGTAATCATTTGTAACTGCAACACTTATCTTGTTTTGAAAATATGTGACTCCCGTGAAAATTGAAATTCGGTCATTACTTCAGTGAAATCCCTGTACTTCTTGTGGCGGAATCACTGACCAGCAAGATCAAAGTAAAGCACAAAACATAGTAGTTCAACCTCTACACGTCACTTCACTTCTGCAATGTTGTTGTTGCAATTTCTTCAGATATTAGCGTGTAGTTGCTTTCACTGTACATTTCCTTAGTTCATTAATGAAGATATGAATGGGAATAGTCTTCTTAATCAGTTTATTTTCTTCCCATGTTGTATATTTAACGTCAGAAGAGTCATCTCCTGTGTTTTCTATAGACCAAGTGTCTGTAACGAGAGTCCTCCCTTTCCGGGGCAATCGCCACATTCCTGAAATAAGCAGGTCTCTCACGCTATATCATAGATGACTAAAGACATCCTGTACCCAACCAAGGTGTCATATGTCATGGCTGCAAGTTCTTCATAGTTACCATGCAGGGTTCAAAGTTGGCACAATACACACAAACAGAAATCTCTTTGTGGGTGTGGATCCAGCCACTTATGTCACAGTGCATAAAATTTTGATCTTCCAATGTGGAACACAGGATGTTCATTATTGTAAATGGCAAAAGCTTCCTTAATATTGCGGATTATGTGTCATTTCACTTTCACCACTTTTTTCCCTGCTACTGTTATAGTGATAGTGTCTTTTTTGCTGGCACTCTGGCGAGAACAGTCCCATTTATCTTCCAAATAAAATGACTGTGCAATGTGAACATCAGCTTTGTTCATAGGGTAACAATAATACGGATACACTTTTCCAAACACTGTTTTTCAGCCTTCTATGTTCTTGTTTTCTCCACCGTGTGTTTTGTGGCAGATGGAATGTGATGCAAAATTTGTGCCTTTGAAAAGGACACTGGGAAAATTGATAGTTGCACCTTTTCACTGTAGGATTTACACGATTCCACAGCGGATTTGATGTTTGACATAAATTCCTGGCAAGTTTCAAAAGATTTTTAGATTCACTTTCTTCTAAAGATGGCACTAATTTCTATGCACTTTCTTGATACATAGAGCTTATTGCCCGACTTCACTGACCATGGTTCCTTAATAACACTAACACCAACCTCTAGAGCTGACTGATTCGGGAGTTTAATTCTTCTGCTCCAGATAGAAAAATCTTCCTCAGCCACACTACGGGACACTTCTTGATGTTCAGTTAGTGTCATGTTTGATATTCTGTCAAAGCATTTAGACCACAGTCACTTCTTCAAACATCTTCAATTTGAAAAAGAGCCTTCAAATGAGCACTCCTATTCCCAACCTGAAGAAAGCCTTTTTTTTTTTTTTTTTTGTCTTATATATATTACCTTTCTTTTTATGGATACACAGATAGTCAGCACACTTCACTCTCCTATGGCTCCAATCAGAAGACATTTCAAACTCAGTTTTTTTCCACAAACATCTTCACAAAAGCTTATAAATATACTTTTTGACCACAAAATTCTGGTAAACTTGCTCTCTGTTTGCGTGTTGACAACTGAACTATGAATTCATGTGCCCCTTTTATATGCTAGGCCAAACACAGAATAATCTGAATGGTTCCACATTGTTCTAGAAGGTTCTGTCACATTCTGGAATTATTAAGATGGATCCACATTGATCTAGAAGATTACACTCTGAAATTATATAGGTGGTTTCAAGTTGTTCTAGAAGATTTTGTTGCATTCAGGAATTAGAAAGTAGATTCAATAAAGAATTTAATAACATTTCAACAATTCCAACTTAGTTTCATTTCTAATTTATTCACTCACATTGAGCACACTGTTCCAATAATGTAATTTTAGAAAATAAATTATGGAAAAGTTTAGAACCAAAATGGCATATTGTTGTACTTTTCAGGATATGTGGTAGGCCTTACTTGACCTATACGATACATATAAATAAAAATTCAGGGAATTTTACAGGATTAGTATATATAAAGTTTGTGCAAAATTCACTGAATTTTTTTAAATGTTTCTAAAATGTTAAATGCAAAAGAGGAACTTATCCTTTACAGGGAATGTAGTACTGAATGATACTGATCAACAGTAAAAAAAGATTTTTTTTAGATCATGATATATGAAAAAAAAATTAAAAAATTCAGTAGGCTTCAGCAAAAAAGTTGAACACACATTTTAAAATAAAGTATATAATTTTAAACAGATAAGTACAGTAATACCCCGCTTTACGCGAGGGATACGTTCCACAAAAAATCGCGTTAAGTGAAATTCGTGTATATCGGGGTTTACGATTAAACATAGTCAAAAGTTAATGCAAAAACATACAAATCATTTGAATCAATCACTTTAATTCTAAGAACACTTTATGCAGTATTACATGTTTTTTTTTTTACGGAAAAATACATCTATTGTCTTTTGAGGAGCATTTCTTTTACGTTCTTGTAAAATACGTTCATAACACATAACGCTGTTTTTAATTGTTTGACACACGGTCAAAACACGATGCTCTGCAATATGTCCAAACCTGAATAAATTTTTGAAAGAGCACTTTGAATTCTACTTGTTCTTCCTCATCGTTTATGGCATTATTCTGTAACTCGACCAGATCTTCATTGCTGAGAGGTTCGTCATGAGTTGCTACAAGTTCTTCAAGATCTTCTACCACGACATCTTCAAGTTCAGACCCCTCAATCATTGCAGCAATGTCTTCAAGCACTAGTCTGTGCATTTGGACAATTCTTCTAGGTTCTTCCACTACATCTGGCCAAAGATTACGCCACACCCCGTTCATACAACTCTTTTTAATTTCGTTCCCAGACTCGTCTATGTTGCGAATAGCCTTCATGATGTTGTATGACTTCTACCACTCTCGCATAGACTGTCTTCCTTCCCCGTCGGTTTCATGAATTAGCTGGCTAAAAGTGCGGCGATGGTAATAAGGTTTGAAGTTTGCAATTGCTCCCTGGTCCATAGGTTGTAATATTGACGTAGTGTTTGGTGGAAGGAACTTCACGTACACTTTTAAGTCTCTCGGCGTATCAAGTGAGGTTGGATGTCCTGGGGCATTGTCTAAGAGTAATATAACTTTACGTTCAAGCCCATTTCTGTCACAGTAGGATTTGACTGACGGGCAAAAACTATTAGAATACCAATCTTGAAAAACTTTCCGTGTAACCCACGCCTTTCTGTTGGACCGCCACACGACTGGTAGGCTTGTCTTGTCTGTACCTCGCATTGCACGGGGTGTTTCTGAATGGTAAACTAGTAAAGGTTTCAGTTTGAAATCACCAGTGGCATTACCACCCAGCAGAAGTGTTAGTCGATCTTTCGCAGCTTTGAAACCGCTGGCTTGACGTTCTTCTTTAGAAATGAATGTTCGAGATGGCATTTTTTTCCAGTAAAGCCCGGTCTCATCAACATTGAAGATGAGACAAGCAGGAATTTTTTCTCGTGTTACGAAATCTTGAAACTTGTTTGGAAACTCAGCTGCAGCTTGAGTGTCCGCGCTGGCGGCCTCACCTGTTATCTGGATATTGTGAAGATTGGAACGCTGCTTGAACCGATGAAACCAGCCTCTGCTGGCAGCAAAAGTCAGAGTGGAACTTCCTTCACCTTCTTCTGTCTTTAACATCTCATACAAAGATTTTGCTTTTGTGCAAATGAGATCTTGACTCAGTGGCGTGTTCTTCTTATTTAAATCTTCGATCCAAACTGCTAGCAATTTCTCCATTCTTTCTAGGATAGAAGATCTCGAACGAGAAAGTTTTTGTTGCACTGATAGGTGTTGAGCTTTCGTTGGAAAGTTTAATTTTTTCCCTATTTTTAAAAATCGTTCTCACAGTCGATTCTGACAGACCAAAATCTCTGCCAATAATTGTTGCTTTGCCTCCATTTTCCATTCTTCTTATCACCTTCATCTTCAATTCCTAAGTTACACTTTTACGCTCTTTTCTCTTCATAGGCGGCATTTTTAACGTAGCGTTAAATTATGTACGTATCTCCACCAAACGTTAAAACATGACTGCCAGCCGAGATAAACATATTGAACAAACGAAACAAACGAGGGAATCCCTATAGAACAAAGTCGTAGGACGGGGAATTCTTCGATCAGAGTGGTCGGAGAAAGCGGGGATTCCCGTGACCAAAGAGAAGCCAATGACTACATTATGTACATACATATTCTTAAGTAAGCAATTCGCGTAATACGAGGCATTTTAACGCGAAATTTGAAATTCGCGCTAAAGCGAAACCGCGCATAACGGGGTCGCGTAAAGCGGGGTATTACTGTATTATCTTTAAAATAAAAAAAGCAACCAAATATCCAGATATATAGCCCTTTAAATTTTTTTATCAAAAATTGCAAGTGAGAAATGTATACTGGAATGCCATCTTTGGCAACCTTCATCTCAGATCAGGAATTTTTTTGGGCTAAACAAAAATAGAAAGGTATCTTACTTTTACTTGAATTTTAACATGTGTTAAATTCAAAAATTTCTGACACTATGAAGTTTAACCCCTGATCTGAATTGATATGGATTCAACCATTTATGGACATAGGTATACATTAAAGTAAAAAAAAAAGTCCTCAATTATAGTCAGTGAAAGCAAGCCTCCTCTCTTACAAGCAGCTAAGTCATGCACTTTTTTAAGGACTGTATCTATTTACTGGTCACTTTCATTTTGAGCTTCAAGCCTTCTCAAGCTCGTATCTAGGCAGCAAATGCTTAAGAAGCAGTAGGTATACTTTTGCCTTCATTTTCTGAACCACTAGTTGAGGTGCTGGCGATAACTATCAGTCATGAGGTCTACAATTTCACTTTCCTGTATAATTGGTACCTGCATCGATATCATTAATTATTCTTAAAAATCTTCGTCATATTCATGGCGATTGAGTTCTTTTAGCATATTTAGCAATTCAGACATATCATTCTGCTCCTTATTTCCACCTTGGATATAAAATTTGTTATGCTCGTCTTTTGTTTCTTTAAATATATAACTGTCGACTTGCCAACGTTGCACTCGTTAGGTAACTTGATTGTAGATTCGCCTACCTCTAACCGTTTATTAATCTCGTATTTGCATTTCATAGAAATGAAAATACGTTTATGTTTAGGTATTTTATATAGAGAGTTTACATCGCAAACTTGACACCGCATTCAATCACAACAGAGTGCTAACGATTACTAAACGAAGTAACTCTGCATGGGGCAACCGTGGCGCTCTCCCTGTGTTCAGTTAAACAGTCATTCGGTTGACCAACATTCGGATAACCGACGTTCTACTGTATGTAAATAAAAAATAGAAGTGTGTGTCCCTATATTCCACTTTGCAGCCACAACTACTTAGTGCAAACCACTGGTGTTTTGTGTGGTAATAGCCTCGAGTCTCCCATTGTGCACTATGGTGGTTGCCTGTCGGTAGCTTTGATGATGTGGGTGATAAGGTGGCTGAAAGTGGTCGACTTTGATAAAAATATGAAAATTCCCAGAGTTCTAAAAATCTTTAAAATCATCTAAAATATAATAGAATGTTCTTGAATGTACTAAAATGTTGTAGAATGTTCTTGAGGAATTTTCTAAAACAGTGATCCGCAATCTTTTTCTTCTCGCGGCACACCATAAGGGTATCCATAAATCTCGCGGCACACTTGGGTGGTTGAGTCTTTTCCTCTTGGATGTTTTCATTTCAGTCAACATCGAGAATCTAAATTCACATTAATATGTAGTTGGAAATGGCAATAACACATTAACTGCCATGTCGGAGATAGCCGGATATTGATTCCTTATTGTTAGTCAAAATGTATCTAAAGGATTTTCGAGAAGCTTTAATTTCAAAGTTCTGTCAGCTTTTAAATCTGATAGTTCCGCTTGAAGATTAATTGGAAGAAGTTCTGAAATCGCAACCAATGGATTACGAACCCAGTCGAAATCTTCAACACCTTCTCCAAAGTACTTTTTGAATCTTTGCTGCAGGATTTCTAAATGTTCTTTAATTAAGTCCATCACCATTTTAATACCGTCAAAAAGTGACCATACAGACGGGAACATCTCATTTGACCCATTTTCAATCCTCTGTAACCACAAAGCTAGCTTGTTTTCAAATCCTTTAAACTTATCTATACTAATAAGAATATTTTCGTTCCTACCTCACATTTTGATGTTCAGCTCATTCAAGTGTATGAAAATGTCGGAAAGATATGCCAACTTACATATCCATTCACCATCTACGAATAAATCCGCATACTTATGTCTTTCAACAGTAAAAAATGCCTGGAACTCTTCTCCAAGTTCAAATATTCGTGTTAACACCTTTCCAGCCAGCTTACTTCTGTATGCAACAGGAGTGTAGTGTGTTCTGAATAAATTTTCTGACATTAAACAGAAAATTTAGGGGCCGCGATTTTATGAAGTTCATGGCTTTTACTGGCTCCCAAAGTCCAAACCCTCCTCCACGTGATGGAAGATGTGCAACGCCATAAAATAGGGGATTGCCTGTGGAGGTGAGGTACAATGGGGACCTAGTGCGCCCCAGGACCGATACGGTAGCTGTGAAGGCCCTACAGGAACCCTGAAAAATGGCGGCCAATGGTGAAGCTACGGCAGGCCTAGCAAGCCGGTAGTGGATAGATTCTGCTTTCAAAACAAAAACAAGCCTCGGAAAGGACGAAGCAATGGACAAACGACATGGCAATGGAAACAGTTTAAGATTTGGATCCTTGAATATACGGACATTAACCGGGAAAGTGGAGGAAATTATAGACATGATGGAGAGAAGGAAGTTGGAAATTTTGGGGTTGAGTGAGACAAAGTGGAAAGGGTAGAAGAGAAATGAGAAATGTTTTCCAACTGTATTGGAATGGAAATGAGGAAGGGAGAAGAAATGGAGTAGGGATAGTTGTAAGAGGGGGGGCTGAAAGAGGAAGTGGAAGAGATTAGTGACAGAATGATGAAGGTTAGGATAGCAGTCAAAGGGAGAAAACTAGACGTAATTCAAGTATACGCTCCACAAGTAGGCTGTGAGTTGCAAAGACAGTTAAATGGGTAAAATATTATAATTATGGGAGACTTAAATGCCCATGTAGGCACAGAAAGACAGGGGCATGAGGAAGTAATAGGAACAGAAGGATGGGGTGGCAGAAATGAAGGGAAAAGGTTTCTGGTTCCCTGCAAAAGAAATGGATTGAAAATAGGAAATTCCTGGTACAAAAAGCAAGAGAGCCACAAGGTAACATGGTACAGTAGCGATTGGCAAAGGAAATCAGTTGTGGACTACTTTATATTTAATGGTGAATTAAAGCAGAGTGTGTCAGATGTGAAGGTAATACCATCAGAGGCACTGGAAAGTGATCATCAGCTATTAGTAATGGAGCTGAGGAATGCAACAGAGAGGAGAAAATCAGAAAGACAGGATAGGAGATTAAGAATATGGAAGTTGAAAGAGAAGAGCAATGAAGAGGAATACCAGAGAATAATAAGGAGCAAGATACCAATAGCGGAAATGGGGACAGTGGAAGAGGAGTGGGAATATTTTTAAACAATGTTAGTCCAAGCAGCAGAAACAGTGTGTGGAAGGAATGGTAACACAAAAAGGTGGAAAGAAACAGCATGGTGGAATGATAGAGTTAAACAAGCAGTGGAACTCAAGAATAGGGCCTTTAGGGAATGGTTCAAGCATAGGACACAGGAGACAAGGGATGACTACATGAAGAAAAAGAAGAAGGCCAATAAAAATTGTAACGGAGGAAAGAAGGAAGTGGCTGGAGAAGTGGACCAACAGGATGGAAGAAGATAGCAAAGGAAATAAAGTGTTATATTGAATGGTAAAAAGGAAGAGGAAGGAGAGGATAGAAAATGTCAACATGCTGGATGAAGATGAAAATGAAATAAACTACTCAGAAAAACTAAAAAGGATGTGGAAAGAGTATTTTGAACCTTACTGAACCCAAATTGGTCACAGGATGATACAGTTGTTCAGGAGAAGAAGGAAAATAACAACCGTGTAGGAGAGAAAGAGAAGGATCTAAATTGGGAAGAAGTGGAAACAGCTCTGGGTAAGATGAAGGGTGGAAAGGCACCAGGCATCGATGAAGTGAGCGTGGAAATGATAAGAACAGCGGGAGTAGTAGGAAAGCAGTGGCTATACCGTGTGATGAGAATGGTATGGAATCAGGGCACAACTGAAGACGGAAAAAAGGAATAATTGTACCTATATTCAAAAAAAGGGAGCTGGAAGGAGTTTAAGAACTATAGAGGTATTACACTGATGTGCCACTGTGCCAAAGTGTATGAGAAGATCATTGAAAAAAGAATACGTGACTGTGGAAAAAGGGCTAAGGGAAGAGCTGTATGGCTTCAGATCAGGGAGATCGACGGTAAATCTGATATTTGCTATGAGACAGCTGCAGGAAAAACATTATGAGTATGGAAAGGATCTACTGTTGGTATTCCTCGATATCGAGAAAGCATATGATTGTGTACACAGAAGTAAGGTGTGGAAGGCCTTGGAGAAGAGAGGAGTTCCCAAAGAAACCATCAAGAGAGTGACAGAACTGTACCAAGGAAGTGTGAGCTATGTGAAAATAGGGGATGGAAGATCAGATTGGCTGGAACAAAGGAATGGACTAAAACAAGGAAGTGCCCTATCACCACTACTCTTCATTGTAATCATGGATGAAATAATGCAGAAGGTGGCAGTGAGGATGGGAGAGGAAAATATGAAGGAGATGACTTTTGCGGATGATCTGGGGAGGTGAAGAAGAGGAAGTGCAGCGGCAGTTGGATGTATGGACAGACAGTGTGGAGGAATATGGCCTGATATTTAATCTAAAGAAATGTGAGTACATGGTAACGACCAGGAAAAAGAATAGGATAGCCCAAGGAATTGTGATGGCAGAGGAACAACTAAAGAAGGTAAACAGGTTCAAGTACTTGGGGAGTGTATTAGAGAGATGTGGAGGAAATGATGGCGAGATAAGTGAAAGAGGAAGACAAGCAGAGGCGTTCCTAAGGAGCATTAGAAGCCTGATATGGAATAAAGAGGTGCCATAGAGAAGCAAGAGAGTAATATATCATACGTACTATGTGCCTATCTTACCTTATGCTGCTGAAACGTGGACAATGAAAAAGCGGGACATCAGCAGAGAACAAGCAAGTGAAATGAAATTTTTAAGAGGTAGAATGGGAGTCACTAAAATGGACAGAATAAGGAATGAAGTGATTAGACACACCATAAAAGAGGAACCCCTACAGGAAAGGGTAGAGAGGATCAGAACTGAGATGGTATGGATATGTCAAGAGAATAGAGGCTCAGAGAATCCTGAGAAAAATCCATGAAATTAAGATGCTTGGTAAACAACCCAGAGGAAGACCAAGAGATGGATGGCTGAAAGGAGTGGAGGAGGGTGTACGGAAGAGAGGAGAGGACTGGAACAAAGTGGTGACAGAGAGGTGGTGGGATGAAAGAAGCAAATGGAGAGGCTTATGCATAAAGCAGACCCGGCCAGAGGCTGGAAACTGTTGAGGATGATGATGACTTTTACTACTTCGTCCAACACATCTTTCAGAGAGGGTGGCAGAGACTTCACAACAATGGTTTGACGGTGAATGAGACAATGATAGCATCATACTTTGGGATTTACTTCGCGTACTTTAGCTACAAATCCTTTCACTGAGCCTGTCATTGCAGCCGCTCTGTCTGTACAAACACTAATGCAATCCTTCCATGTTAATCAGGGCCGGCGTTAGGGGGGGGGGAGGGGTAAGCGGTTCAAAAGTACCCAGGCCACACCGGCTGATGCGGGGCCCGATCACCGACTATAGGGGCCCATGAAGCCAAGAATACCCCCATTATGGCCTGGCCATTTTCTAGAGCTAAAACAAAAAAAGAAAGTCGCCAATTTTACCACGGGCCCGAAATTCCTAGCGCCGGCCCTGATGTTAATTCATTAGGGCACAAATATTCATCAGTTGAACGAAATATTTCTTTCATGATTAATAGACTTTCGGGTTTTGCCGCGTTGTTTATTTCTTCACCGTTAATATGCTCTGGAAGTTCTTTGCAAAAGAAGAAATTACTTACAATTACATCTTCATCGATGAAGCGAATGTAAGCCAGAAGTTGTGCATGGCGACTAATATCTGTGGCGAGAACTTCTGACTGTTTTTGATTTTCTCCTTCATAATGTCTTCAATATCATGAGACATCAATAACTCAGCGACTGAGTCAGCAGAAAGAGGAATTTTTGAAATTTCACTAGCTAATTTTAAACGCAGAACTATTCTTACCATCTCTTTACAAACGGGCTTTAACAACGTTTCACTTATTGTATGTGGTTTCTTAGCCTTTACGATAAGTCTGGCTGCCTTATAACTAGTTTCCTGTACTTTTTCTGAAACACATACCGTAGCGGTCATGAAAGTTTTTATTATTATTATTATTATTATTTTCCAACAACCTACGAAAATAATTGACATCTTTGTTTGACAGATAAGAATGTTTTGTTGACAAATGTCGTCTCATTGCAGCGTCGCTGAGTTTTTTTTACCACAAACGATACACGCGGGGTTGGGCACGTTTTTTCACCACACCAAGAAAACCCACAGGATAAGTAGTGATCACTATATTTCTGATGCATTAACTTTTGTTTCTTTCTTTCTGGCTCAATACTTTCATCAGTTGCACTCATGACGGAACACTCCTTTCAAGGAATTTGTCCATCTTGAAGAAATAAAATAGTCTGCTAATTGTAATAGAACATATCAAGACAAACTACTAACACAGTTTTCGGACCACTTCAGAGCACGGTTATGATGGAGCTGAAGTAATTGTAAGAAGTGGGATTTATACACTTCAAAGAAGTCACATATACGGTGCTGTTTGTTTTTACATGTGATGCCTAACAATGCGTCAGTGCAACGATGGTGCAGGAACAAAGTAGTATTTTTGGAGAAACACCAAGTTAATAAAATAATGTAAGGCTTGGAAAGTTCTGCTAATCCCAGCAGTTTATACCAAGGGATAAGCACATACAGAGAACGAACATGCAGTAAATATGACGGAACCACAAAGCGCAGCATTAGAGGCGAGGAATAAAAATATTTTAAAAATGAATAAACAAAACTAACAACAAGTGTGAGTAAATAAATAACATCTAATTTCCTAAAATACGACAATACGTAACAATTTGCGGCACATGAAACTAAAACGTAATTAATAACAAAAATTGGCAATTAATTCCTTACAATGGGTAAAATTTCGCGGCACACCTTTCTCATTGTAGTGGCGGTATGAGTAAGGTTCTGTGCATAAAAATATTAACACCTTCAAAATTATTAGCAAACATGAACACCAGCTAGTATCTGTATAAAACTGGATAGGAATAGCTTGCAAACAGTAAAAATTAAGCATGTCTGTACTCTTTCTTTGATAGTGCTTGATATTCAAAGGTAATACAAGGTAACTATGTACGTTCTCGCGGCGGCAATGCTTTATAAAAACTTCTCGGGTTTCAAGCCGCGTCAAAATTGAGCCGTCTGGCGACTTTTCGGAAGCTTGCACTGCTTCCATTGTCAAGCCCCCGCTTAACATTAGTGAATTCTGCCGCACAGTAGTCTTTTATATAGCGCCAGCAGCCGGGAGCGGAGGGGAAAGCGCGTGGAGGGGCTCATGTCCGTTGTCAGTGGCATGTTCGGCTAAGGCAGCCATGCTTCGACAAAACGACACGGCTTTGTTACGCAAATAACTTTTGGGACAGTATTGTGAAGTAGGCTATTGAGATTAGGCTTAGCAATAATGTTATTAATCGTGATCAAGGCCTCAATTTAAGCCAAGCTTGGAAGCCAGTAATTGGATTATTACAAACGAGACAGAATCGAGCCATATGAGAGCATAGGAGTGACCCGATCATGACGTCACCAAGCGAGCTGGGTCCAACTAGATCGACCCTCCACGCGCTTTCCCCTCCGCTCCCGGCTGCTGGCACTATATAAAAGACTACCGTGCGGCAGACTTCAGTAATGTTAAGCGGGGGCTTGACAATGGAAGCAGTGCAAGCTTCCGAAACGTTGCCAGATGGCTCAATTTTGACGCGGCTTGAAACCCGAGAAGTTTTTATACAGTAATACAAGGTATTACACAAAACATATGTATAAATAGAATACAGACAGTTATTACAAAATTGCTTGAAACCCGAGAAGTTTTTATAAAGTAATACAAGGTATTACACAAAACATATGTATAAATAGGATACAGACAGAATTACAAAATTATTTATTGATAATCAACTGTTAAAGAAGGTTTCATGCTTCAACAATTTGGGTGGCACATAAGTTATGACTAAACATACACAACAAATTAGACATATTTCAATGTGAGTGTGTCACCATACAAAGGACACTGAAAAATGAAACAAGGAAAGATACTTTGTTAAAATTTTACGAGATAATGCTTGTATTACTGTCTGGATTCTATCTTACAGAGGGATAAATCGAGAATACAAGCACAACTGAAGTTTCTAAAAAAAAGTTCAAGGCTGCACTAAACTAGGACACACACACACACACACAAGAAATGATGAAATGATAGAAGACCTAAAAATTTATTCCATATACAACAAAATCCAACAGTAAAGACAACGGTGGGGTGGCCATCTGGAAAGCATGTAAAATGAAAGCCTTATAAAACATGTGGCATCTCAAATAACAGGCAGAAGGGGACAATCAAAATGTGGAATTAAGTATGAAATCAGAAAAGGCAGCTGGCAAATCTTAGAAGTGCAGAAGTGGAGAAGTAACATATAATGAAGCTGATATAAAATATCTACACCTTTTCTCTACTCTCAGAGACTACTCAACTCAAATATTTTGAATTTGATACAAATGTGACCAACAGTTAACACCAGATTAATCACTCTGAATCCATCTATGACCTTATATACATACAGGGCTGGTCAAAATGATTGCAGTGATTTCCGAAAATTACTACAGATTTATTATTTGACATATATTTACAAGATTACACAGATATATAAACAAACTGAAAGTTTTTTTTGAGTGTTTACAAATGCTCAATATGTGCACATTTAGTGACTCTGCACACATCAAGTCTATAATCGAGTTCTTCCCATAGCTGATACAGCATGTCTCTCAATGAGAGCAAATGCATTGGTGACGCGAACCCGCGGGTTGAGCAGACCAACTGGTACTGGTGGCACAAACACTGTCTTTTATGAAACCCCAAACAAAGAAGTCGCCGGGGGTTAGGTGAGGGGAACGAGGAGGCCATGCCATCAGCTGAAAATCAACATCCCCAGCACGACCAATCCATCTGTTTGGAATCTTGGTGTTTAGGAAATTACAGACAATTAGAGAAAAATGGGGTGGAGCACTGTCCTGCTGGAAAATGAAATTTTCACTGTCAGCTTCCAGAAGTAGCATGAGCCAATTCTGCAACATTTGCAGACAGATTTCCCCTGTAATCGTCACCTCATTAAAGAGAAAAGGCCCATAACATTTCTTTCGTGTGATCGCACAAAACACGTTCACTTTGGGAGAGTCACAAATGTGCTGCACATAAGCATGGGGGTTTTCGGTCCCCCAAATGCGCACATTGTGCCTGTTCACTTTTCCACTCACATGAAAAGTGGCCTCAGCACTAAACACAAGTTTTTCTGCAAATGTTTCATCTTGTTCTAGACATTGGGCACAGAATTTGAAATGACGTACTTCATCGTTAAGCAATTGTAACCCGTAAGGCTTCATACACCGTTGCTTCCGTAGGATTCTCCAAATGGTCTTCTGTGGAATACCTAATTCCCTGCTTGCACAAGGAGTAGATTTCTGTGGACTACGAATATAACTGGTGCGCACAAGTTCAACAGTTTCTTCAGACACCGGAGGGTGACCCGTTGTTTTATCTTTACAAAGGCATCCCGTGGCTTTAAACTATTGATACCAACGCCGAATGGTGTTAGCATGCGAGGGATCCTTGCCGAACTTTGTTCTAAAGTGTCTCTGAACAGGTAACACAGACTGAGTCGAATGAAATTTGAGAACAATGTACGCTTTCTCACTTTCAACCATCTTGCTCTCTAGTGCTCTAGCGGCCACCACAGGAAGCTTGCATTTAGTGCAATTGAAACTTGGAGAGCCACTTGTCTTATGACAGCAAACCCCATCATGGTACCTATAATAGGACAGCCAAAAGAAAAATCGTGAAATCGCTGCAATCATTTTGACTAGACCTGTAAATAAAAAACTGAGGATAGTGTATTAAATATTATTGTTTAGGTAATAATGAAAGGAATGAAATGCCGCGAGGCAATATTTATATGGAAAGGACTGATAAAATACATCCAACACTCAACAAAGTTGAAGGAAGCAGCAACACAAAACACACAAAAAAGAATTTCTTTGTGTGTTGTTTTGTGTTACTGCTGCCCTCCTCCCTTCAACTTTGGTGAGCGTTGGGTGTATTTTATCAGTCTATTCCATATAAATATTATAGTTTAGTTTAGCTAAAAATCCAAGCCTCATTATTCAAGAAAAAAATGTTTAATACCATATCTATTGACCATGTTACTTTAACGGATGAAAACGCTCATCAAAAAACTAAAGAATAAATTTTGCAACTAATTGCCTAATATACTTTTATAATTAAATGCTTCAGTGTTACTAAAATAACATATTCGTCTTATTATTAGAAACAGTTGTCAACTTCTACACATTTTCTGGCCAGATTAATAACTTTAAAAAAAAAAAAAAACACACACACACCAGAAAGTTTATGTTATATGTGATGTGATATTTTTTAGGTATTATGATACGATACCCTTATATCTTCCTGAGTAACACTTGGCTGCAGATTAGACACAACAATTCGATGACCTTGGGGCGTGGAAGGGGCATGGTGCATGCTGGTAGGGGTGTCAAGTCGTGCCTTTAGCTCAGAGCTCATCCTTCGTGACCATATACCATCTTCTTCTGTATCATCACTGGCCGCACTACACAAAAATCCAGTTAGCATGATAATACATTGGAAAAAAGAAATCTGCATATTTTACAACAAATTCTCACACAAAATTATGATATTTGGTGTAAAAAGAGGCTATGTAAAGACTGAAGTGGAAATCAAGGCTTCAAAGACACAAATTAAAATCTTTATAATGAAATTAAATAATAAAGGATAGGGAAATTAATCCACCACATACCAAAGTTGATGGCTGCGACAAGAGTAAACACAAAAGGCGGACAAACAAATATATATTTCAGTAATGACCTTCGAGTACTAGAGAAATGGGCCATTAGGTTCTGGACGAGTGCACACACAGAACATCACCCAATGACTGGATAGGTAGTGGGAGAAATAATGGGGGAATAGCTAAGGAGTAGACTATCGATATATCGGCAATGTCTGAGATAATATATTGCCGGCAACGGTAATGTAGCAAAGGTACACACTTTAACAATAAATTTGGCCGCCGCTGAAAAATTCTATCACTCATATTTTGCACAATCTGACATCAATGTCATCCTAAGAAACAGTAATGCAATACTTTCTATCACTCATGAGTGATAGAATTTTTCAGTGGCGGCCAAATTTATTGTCGAAGTGTGTACCTAGTACTGACACAAAAAGTTATTACTAGTTAAAAAGAAGTGGAAAATAAACAAAAATAAATAAATAAAAATTAAAAAAGGTAATTAAATTAAAAAGTGAGAGGATGGTTGGATTTTATTGGTAGTTAAGGACAGGTGGGTGTCTGGTATCCAGGATATTCTGGTACGCTAGTTCCCATCTCCAGAGTTCTGCTGCAATGGTGCGATCAGGGAAAACAGAAAAGAAGTCTTTGAGATTGTTGGAATCATGGCTAATGGCATGTTCTGGATTGTAATGTACAAGTTGCGGGTGTGAACTGTTTGTCTGTAGCCATTCATTCTAACTGAGAGTTGCTGTGTGACTTCCTTAGCTCCTTACCAGAAATGTGTACTATTCTGCCCAAAATTCTACCCAGTGTCCCCAGTGCATGTTTTAGCAGACCATCAAATCTTAAGAACATCTTAGTCCACAAATACCCTCCGTCAGACTCTCCAAAAATACTATATGCAATAGACCTCGCTGTAAAACCTGCAGCATGCTTCCATCCACTATTACATATTCCAATCCTTCCACAGGGGAAACTTTCCCCATCATTGGACATGCCACGTGTTCAACAACTCACGTCACATACCAAGTAAGAGCGTGTCCACGAACCACGTAGCTCCATTTTGTCCTTAACAACGGATAAAATCCAACCGCTTAACCCATCACTTCTTAATTTTAATTTTTTTTTTTAACTAGTAAAAAAATTTCACATCAGTACTAGGTACCCCTGCTACATACATTCATTTTAACATTTCCTGCAATATATTATCTCAGACATTGCCGACTCCTTAGCCGTTCCCCCATCATTTCTCCCACTACCTAGCTAGTCATTGGGTGACGTTCTGTGTATGCACATGTCCAAAACCTACTGGTCCGTTCCTCTACTACTTGAAGGAGGTCATTACCAAAATATTGTATACTAGCTTCAAGCCCGTCAAAAATGATGGTTTGAGCACAATATTCTGGCAGTTCATTCTTTTTTTTATTTTTTTTGCAGTTGGTTAATTATACAGAATTGTTATTACATAATGCTAATGGCCTTGGTTTTGTAATGTTCTACATATTTCATTTGCAATTCACATACATTAGTAGCTTCTACTGAATTAATGATGACGGGAGTATAGAACCAACCAAATTAAAAACAAATTAGGAACCCAGAAAATTTTTGCTATCCATGTAATATCAGTTTTATTCCTGGTTCAGACACAATTCAGCACGATACATATGGAACTACTTTCACCCACATTAATGAATACCTTTAGTAACATGGCGCTTATGAAACCAGTTTAAATGGTTTGTAAAACTGATTTCAGAGCGAATTATGCTGTAACAAAATGTGTCAATTGTTATTCTGGTCAATTTACCCACAACTTCCACTAATATTGCATTCGAAAATCATAGCTTCTATTACCCTCATATGAATAACGACAGGCAACACCTATGGTGGTAGTCGGGAATTTATTCTGGAAAAGCTTATATGCAAAAGTGAATAACGATCATTTTTAATGATATTTTCATATGAATTTCATACTGTGGTTAGATGATCGGAGTATTTGACTATGATTTGTTTAAATAAATGCATTTTACTTTAAATGCCGGAAAGTATATCATCCGAGTGTTACAATTGTGATTCGCACATTTCGTGTAAACTTTCCCCGAGTTTTTAATAAACTTCATTGTTTATCCTCTGCCAAAAACATTCCTAGGTTAGATTTTAACCTAATTTTTATAACTGATACAGATAATATAATGCAAACATGGAATATTCTTCTCCTTGCATGAATTTTTGCATCTAGTTGTCATAAATAAATAAAAAAACAACATGTAAATTTAAACGAACGTACCAATTGTAACCTTGTGACGTATAATTGTCTCGCATTAATTTCTTTTATCACTGCTCTTAGTATGTTTATGCTGTTATGTTATAGCGGAGACCATGAGAAATTAAAGTTTACTTTCATTAGCGACATGTTACTGAAAAATACTCGTACATTTTTTCAGCTGAAATGCTTTTCGACATTTTTTTAAGAATAAAATGTCATTAAAATCAGACTTAATGCCTGTATTATGGCAATTAATTTCATTGCGGTTGTGTAATTCTTAAACTGTGTAAATAATTTCTAATATCTCTGCTCGCCACGATTTGGATACAAGAATATCGTTGTTGAATTGATTTATAAATTGAGCTGTAAACTTAAATTTTATTTAATAGCTAACACTTTTATCAAATACTAAGGATATCATCTTTGATGGTAGTAGGAATTTATTCTGGAATAGCTTGTAAGGAAAAACGAATAAGAATTATTTTTAATTATATCTTTCGTTATATGAATACGTTACTCTGGTTAGATTATCAGAGTATTTGGTTAGGATTTTACATAAATAAATGCATTTTACTTTATATGACAGAGACTATAATTTCCTAAACGGATAACTGTTATCTATTTGACTGATACATTTTGCGATTATGTACGTTTCTCTGTATTTTTAATAAACTTCATTGTTTCCTATCGTCTGCCAAAAAAATTCTTAGGTTATGGTTTAACCTAGTTCTTATAACAAACTAGCTTCGAGCCCGTCAAAAATGACGGTTTGAACACCATATTCTGGCAGTTCCTTTTTTTGCAGTTGGTTAATTATACACAATTGTCATTACATAATGCTAATTTCTTTGATTTTGTAATGTTCTAAATATTTGATTTGCTGTTCACATAGCAATACTGCAGTAACTTCTACTGAATTAATGACGATGGAAGTATAGAACCAATAAAATTAAATACAATTAAAAACAAATTAGGATTCCCGAAAACTTTTGCTGTCCATATAATATCAGTTTTATTCCTGGTCCAGGCAAAATTCAGCACGATAGGTATGGAACTACTTTCACCCGCATTAATTAATACGTTCAGTAACATGGTGCTTATGAAAGCAGTTTAAATGGTTTGTAAAACTGATTTCGGAGCGAATTATGCTGCATCAAAATGTGTCGGTTACCATTCTGGTCTACTTAGCACAACCTCCACAACGTTACATAAAATCATAGCTTTTATTACCCTCATATGAATAACGACAGGCAGCACCTATGGTGGATTTATTCTGGAAAAACTTGTATGGAAAAGCGAATATCAACCATTTTTAATTATATTTTCGTGATAAGAGTACCATACTGTGGTTAGATTATCAGGGTATTTTACTATGATTTATTTAAATAAAATCATTTTACTTTAATTTTACTATAATATAAAAAATGGTTAACGGTCATTTATCTGGGTGGATACATTTCACGATTCGTACATTTCTCTGAGTTTTGAATTAACTTAATTGTTTCTCATCATCTAACTGAGACAGGTAATATAATGTAAACATAGAATAAATAGCCTTCTCCTTACATTAATTTTAATTTTTGCATTTGGCTGTCGTAGATAAATAAAAAGCAATATGTAAATTTAAATGAACTTTTAACTTTGTGACATATAATTGCCTCGCATTAATTTTTTTCCCCTGCTCTCCGTATTTCGAATATCTCTGTTCACTGCTATTTTGCGGCAATAATATCGTTGTTGAATTGCGAGTGTCACATGGCTTATACAGTTGATGATTTAAATCTAATAAAAAGGTTATCTTAAATCTCATTTAATAGCTAACACATGTATCAAATACTAAGGGTATCATCTATAATGGTAGTAGGAATTTATTCAGGAAAAGCTTGTAAGGAAAATAATCATTTTTAATTATATCTTTCGTTATATCAATACGTTGCTCTGGTTAGATTATCAGAGTATTTGGTTAATATTTTAAAATAAATAAATGCATTTCACTTCATAATATGAATATATATATATAATATATATATATATTATGACGGGGACTATAATTTCGAAAACGGGTAACTGTTATTTATTTGACTAATACATTTCGCATTACGTACGTTTCTCCTAGTTTTTAATAAACTTCGTTGATTCTTACCGTCTGCCTAAAAAATTCTTAGGTTATGGTATAACCTAGTCCTTATCACTGATACAGATAAAATAGCGTAAATATTGAACCCCCTTCTCCTTACCGGAATTTCTGCCTCTAACTGATACAGGCAAAATAGCTTAAATATTGAATCTTCTTCTCCTTATATGAGTTTCTGCATCTAGCTGTAGTAAATAAACAAAATACAACATGAAGGAAGGAATGTAATATGAAGGCTGTTGATTGGCGAGTGACGGCTGTCACGTGACCGTTCTGTAGCCAATACGTGTAGCAGCTATAGACGACGCACGCAGACGCCACATTAGCGTTTATATAATAGGATACAGATAAAATAGCGTAAATATTGAATACCCTTCTCCTTACATACATTTCTGCATCTAGTTGTCGTAAATAAACAAAAAGCAACATGAAGGAACAAATGTAATATGGTGGCTGTTGATTGGCGAGTGAAGGGTGGCACATGACCATTCTCTAGCCAATAGCTATAGACGACATGCGCAGTCTCCAGATTAGCATTTTATATAGGAGGATATGTTTTTCGGCCTTTCGTGTTTTCTCTCATCATAGCCATCAACTTTGGTATGTGGTGGGTTAATTTCCCTTTCCTTCATTATTTATATCACCTAGAAGCCACTTCCATTTTCCTTAGTTTCATTATAATGAAATGATACTTTTTTCAACATGAGCTGAATTATAACTCATTCTCTTAAACTGATATATTGTCGACACTATACTTATTCAAAATTAAATTATTTTGATTGTAATTCAGACTATAAAATATCTTGTGGTTTAGGCAGACAAAACAATTACTGATAAATACTTCATGATATGTTACAATGTGTGTGTCCTATGTACAATGTTTGAACTGAAAGTCTAAGGTCACAGCCAATTCACTACTAACTATAGGAGGAAGTAAAGTGAGCTACTGGAAGCCAGCAATTGAGTGCAAAGCACTACAGGTGATAAGCATGGCTAGCTATCTGTATGTTCTACTAATTGCAAATATCACTAAATGCGCATATCCATTTTTAACTTAATTTGTAGTCAATCCTCCTTTTCACTCTTCCAGTTCATGTTCTGTAACAGATAATTATGTCTCTTGTTTCAATACTGCATAGTATAATGTTCTTGTAGTCAAATTCAGTAATGCCAATGTAAAAGACTTAACTTAGTCCACAAGGTAGGTTGGATCCTCATGAAGGAGGCATTCTAAGCCATTGTACAGAGGTACGATGGGCAGTTCCTTTCCTCTAGGAACTACTGTTTAATGTGGAATCCGAACCACGGAATGACCTGGCGCAACACATATGACCAAACTCTTAAAAATTGCTGCAACCACTGGGATTTGAAACCCGTGACCAGAACAGCAAACTTTCGAAAGCAAGAGCCTTAACCACCAACCTACCAGATTTCTCTTCCAATGCAAACCTTACAACAATTGTAAGAAATTCACAATGCACCTGCATTGCAACAACCTCCACAAATCTTAGCTGTTCAATATTATTCTAATTTTTTCAAAAATAATAATAAAATAATAATAGTAATAATGGATTTTACAAACATTCTTCTGATTATCTCTCAAACTCATTTGTGATCTAACACGAAAGAAAAGTCAAAGATGTTCTTTAATCATATTAGAACCAGTCACTCAAGAATCAAGTCTGCAAATGGAACAAGAAATGAGTAATGAGATATCTGTAGTTTTGGAAGCACAGAGGTCAAGAAAGAGACTAATACACATCATACTTTTACATAACAGCTCGTAGACATCCACTACGAAAACAGGTGGCAACAAAAATAATCTAAAGGTTGAGAGACAACTATGGACCTATACACTTCAAAAAAACAACTAGTATCAAATCACATACTACAAGATGTGAGTAGGTGGTTATTAGAGAATATATGCAGATTTTTACTTTAAGAGAACATAAAAGTGTTAGTTTCATTAAAATCTGAAAGTCTGAAAGAAAAAAAAAAAAGGATTTTAAGAATTTCTTGCGATTTATGTAAAAATATTAAATGACAGTATGTATTGTGTGTTTTGGCAGAAACATAATAGATGTCCTGTAGGCAGATATATATTCAGAAATTAGCACAACAAAGTGGAGAAGAAACATGACAACTGGTCGATTTAAATTTTAGCCCAGTACGAAAGAATAAAATATTGATTATTACGCGTGAATAAACATTGGAGCAGAGAAGAGTAATTTTTTTAAACT
This sequence comes from Vandiemenella viatica, assembly GCA_031002005.1. NCBI lineage: Eukaryota > Metazoa > Arthropoda > Insecta > Orthoptera > Morabidae > Vandiemenella > Vandiemenella viatica. The sequence goes on from JARYHS010013630.1 coordinate 344,829,642, forward strand.
ACAGGGAATTATTTTATATACAGCAGATAAAAACTAGCACTATATAAATAGGTGGTTGGCCTCTCTATTACAATAAATTAGTCAATCCAGAGGAAGAAATTTCCAAAGAAATAAGTAAGCCGGTCCTCTAGGTTGACAGATGATTTGAAGGACCAGCACTTATTCACTGAGAAAAATCTCAATTGCAAAAATGCTCAAAAGGATATCAATAACAGCATACACTGAATCTATAATTCTGGAGAAATAATATTGTAGGAAATGGGAGATTACCACCAAAGCAGTGAAGATGAAAGGATATAAATATTACTGTAAAATATTAATTTTAAAGTGAGGAGAATGGTATCAAGGATACGTCAGTAATATAGTTCCCAACTGCACAGTTCAGAGAGGGTTGTAGTTTCAGGAAGACTAAAGCCCCTCACTGTAAAATAGTTGTTTAATTGTGGAAATTTGCATTGGCTGCCACTAGGTGGAATATGTTGCTGGCATAAGCTGTTTGTCTGTGACCATTCTTCATTCTAATGAAAAGTTGGTTAGTGGTAAAAAAAAACCTGTATATGAAGCAGTACAGTGGAGGTAGGTTAGCTGAAAAATGAGGTGTGTTGTAGCACATGTGACATATCTAATGACGGGACAAAGTTTCCCCTATTGCTATTACTATTATTCCGCGATTCACTAAAAGTGTGTGGTGGAGGGTGCATTGCTCCTATTCGGGAAGGTAATGGTTTGGAAGGGATATACGGGATATGGCAGGAGGCACCCATGGGCTATTGTGAGGAACCATCCCAGCATTCGTGGAATGATGTTGGGAAACCATGGAAAAGCGTGGATGGCCGGAGAGCTTTATCAAAAGCTACTCCTGTAGGATTTTATGTTTAGTCACCTGGAAAATCCTTTCTATTCCACTCCCTAATCGCTCGTGGAAAAAATGAGTACAGAAATGAATCGGTTCTGGCCCTGATTTCTCTTATCTTATTTTCGTGGTCATTCCGGGATATGAATGTTGCTGGTAGCAACATTTGTTTACTGTCATTCCGAAATACGTCAGTCGAGAATTTTTCAATTAGCTTCTGTCGAGAGCAATGCCTTCGGTGCTCCAGGTCTTCCCAACCTAACTCCTTCAACATCGCAATTACACTTTCCCTCCAACTATATATACCTGTCACGAATCGGGCGGCTCTTCTTTGGACCATCTCTAATGCCTCCATTAATCACTTTTGATGAGGACCCCATACAGAGCAACAATATTCTAAGTGAGGCCGCACTAGTGACTTGTATGCAATCAATTTAACTTCTGGAGTGCATTGTTTTAAATTACAACCTAGAAATCGAAGCATACGATTTGCTTTTCCAATTACATTCTCGATATGCTCAGTCCACGACAAATTATTACAAATTGTTACCCCTAGATATTTAGTGGAATCTACCGTTCTAAGGACAGTGCCATTAACTGTATATTCAAAGCTAAATGGTGTCACCTTTTTACTTACACGCATGACTTGGCACTTTTTAGCGTTTAACTCCAACTGCCAATCTTTACACCACGCAATTATTTTCATAATATCGTCTTGTAACAAAGCGCAGCCGTCCAGGGTTGTGATTTCACGATAAATAATAGCATCATCGGCAAATAATGTTTTCATCCCCGTTATTATGTCGCACAAATCAATGTATATGAGAAACAACAAAGGCCCTATCACGCTTCCCTGAGGAACCCTGGACCTCACCTCGGCAAGTGATGAACTCTCACCGTCGAGAACTACACACTCTGTTCTGCCCTCCAGAAAGTCTGCAACCCAGTTGCATATTTGTCTAGATATGCCGTAATCGCAAAGTTTCCTAAGTAACCCAGTGCGAGGCACAGTGTCGAAAGCTTTTTTAAAGTCTAATAGAACTAAATCAACCGGGGATTGCTCATCTATAATACGGCTCAAGTCATGAATTAAAAGAGCAAGTTGTGTTTCACAGCATCGGCCTTTTCTCATCCATGTTGATTTGGGTTTAAAAGCTCACCTTAATCCAAAACCCGAATGACATTTGAATAGATGATGTGTTCTAAAGTCCTGCAAAATAGTGAGGTTAACGAGATCGGCCTATAATTTTGAGGATCATTAACATTCCCATTTTTAAACACTGGACTTATGATGGCGGTCTTCCATTCGGCTGGTATTTTTCCTTGATCCAAGGAGCCGGTATATAATTTCATCAAATACGGCCCAATTTCCTTTGCGTACCTTGAGTAGAATCTTGTAGGAATACCGTCTGGTCCGGGAGCCTTATTGGCATTTACATTCATAAGCAGTTTAGTTATTCCTCGACTTCGAAAACGAGATCATTCATAATTTTGTTGGTACGATTGTTAAATATCGGAATTTCCTCCGAGTTTTCTGTTGTGAAAGCTTTTGTAAATACATTATTTAAAATTTCTGCTTTCTCTACGCTGGTTTGTGATAATTCCCCATTTTCTCTAATCATCGACGGCATGACCTTACGAGAGCCTCTTGTTAATTTGACATATGACCAGAACTTTTTTGGATTAGTAATCAGATCTTCAGATAAATTTCTGACTTGGGATTCTTTAAACGCATCAGGCATTGCCTTACGCACTTCCGCTCGCAACTGGACTAATTTAGCGCAATTAGACGAGTTCCCCGATTTCTTTACCGTGGCATGTAAACGCCTTTGCCTCCTGAGCAAATGTTTCACTTCCCTATTGAACCACAGGAAGTTCTTACCAACCTTAATAAACTTCGTGGGAACAAATTAATTTAAGCCGGTCCATATTTTTTTAAAATCAAACCAAAGTTCCTCAACATTTGTATTTAGCATGTACGTTTCAAAATTTGTCACCAAATGATCGACCATAAATGCATCGTTTGCCTCATCGAAACAATATACAAGTTTGTCTTTATCATGCTTCAAATTCAGCCTAGATTTTAAAGTTACCACAACCGCCTTGTGATCACTTATACCATCTTCTATACAAACTGTATCTACAATATCCGGATTGTTTGTAAGAAAAAGATCCAAAATGGATGGGGAATCTTTGACGCTCCGCTTTGGCTTTTCGACCATCTGTTCAAGAGAATTTTCCGTGAACGATTCTAGGAACGTTTCAGTTATTAACCTATCTCTTCTGCATGACTTGAACGTAAATGTATCCCAGTTAACTGAGGGTATATTAAAATCGCCTCCCACAATCAATGTATGTCCCTGAAGTTTTTGAGAAATACTATTAAGCGACTGTCTAAAATACTCCGCGTTATCTAATCCAGCATCCGGAGGTCGGTAAAATGATCCTATTATGAACTTTAAACTTCTGCCAATTTTTACCTCTACCCATATATACTAGCAAAAATTTTCCGTTTCATTTATTATGGAGTAATTGACGGTTTTATTAACGGCCACGAACACTCCTCCGCCCATTGATGTAGTTCTGTCTTTCTGAAAAACATTGAATTGAGGAGTAAATACTTCGCTAGATTCTACCTCTGGCGCCAACCAGCTCTCGGTTCCTTATATTATACCGACATCGTTAGTCGTAACTGTAGCGTGTAAATTGGCTATTTTCCCTCTAATACTCCGACAATTAAGGATCATTATCCTTAGCGGCTTAACATCAGAATCTGAAGAGTCTAAATTCGCATTTTTACTATTTGCATTCCAAAAGGAATGCGTATGAAGTATTTGGAGCGGTAAATTTCGATTTATTCGCGCCGTCGCTTCCAGAACCAAGATCTAGGTTACCGACGCGTCTTCTTCGTAGAACTGAGGGATCCTCGGGCCTCACGGTGTTCCTAAAAAATAATTCATATCAAGCCGGTTCCATATTTTAGCAGCCACCTTGGTTGCCCCTGTGTTGGTAATCGGGTGCATGCTATAAGTTTTTTAGCAGGGTCTTTGCAAGTGATCCACGTGACAGTTTAAAAGAATTATGAGTATCTGTGCAACAAGATAGTCTTGAGATTGGGTGGTTAGCTGTAGCATGTGCATGTAGGAGTGGGCAGGATTCTGTGAATAAAGGTTAGCATTTCAAGAAAAAAAAAACAAAAAAAAACATGTAATCCAATATTTCAGAATTGACCTTCTTGCAAGTAGATAATACACTAATGAGGAGGTCAGTAGTGACCATGCTAATGCCTGCTCTTGGCCAAAAATTCCCAAATGAGCAGCGCCAAGTGACATGGCATGTTGTCATGATACAAAATCTAGCTTCTGTTCTTCCACACCTCTCTGGAAAGTTTTTTTCAAGTAAAACTCAAAATTTTACACTTCAACGCTGCTCCTAAAAGTCTATACTAATTCACAGAAAGATCCCTGCAAATATTTACTTAGACAGCCTTAGTTCAAAACTGATCAGAGCTAGTCCAATGCAGCAAGATTTTGTTGTCAAAAGAATGCTGCTTGGCACTGCTTTATGCAGAAAATCAATCAACATAATGGTTCACACCCAATTTCAAGTCTTAACTAGTACATGACACTTTACAGTGAGTTACTAAAGAAAGAATCCTCTACATAGCAATATCGTCTGGATGTAAAATTCAGTTCACTATTAGTTTTTAGCAATTCATAGTGGCTATGAGCTGACCACATTTCCTTTGAACCAACTTCATCTCCAAACTGATGAAGCATGGATGGTATAATCTCATTCAAGATCATGTTAATTGAACCAAACTTTAAAACATGTTATGACAATACGTCCAACTCAAGACCAGTATGCAGATGCTATCAACACTTTGGCAAAACAATTACCAGCCAGTGGATTTCTTATACTACAATTTTTTTTCATACAGTTCTCATTAATATCAGAACTTCCTTTTATTAGTTTCTTACAATGTAACAGAATGTTGAAATTTCTCCAATGACTCAGTTCATACAAGAGTTCACAGCTACCCACAATAGTACTTTAAAAAGCTATAAATAAATAATTTTACTTACGACAACCGCAAGCTACTTGATTTTAAAAGAGGATTTTCTCTTTTCCACTCATCACGTTCAGAAAGCAGAAGTGAACCATGATTCTGCAACAGGAAATACAACTAAGATCAAATCAGCCACCACAGAACATGATTTAACTAAAATTTTTATAATCACACCTTGTGGTATCTAGCAGTGGTATTCCTCACTATGGCTTCCAAACTAGAAGACTGTGTAGAAGTTGAGCGATGGGAAGGTATTAATGGATGACGTTCAGCCAGGAGTGAAGCTGGAGATGGAGGACCATCTCTTACCCACGGCAGAGGACCACTGTCATGGACACCATGTCCACGGTAAGGAATTTCATTATTCACTGTACGCCGTATAACAGGTGGCAGCAGTTCTGTGAACAAATATTTATGGGTATTTGATAACTATTGATACTTTTTTTTCTGAAATATTCAGATAAAATTTGCTATATGCTAAAAAGTAAAAGTGAATTTCCAATGTACACAAGTTTATGCTGCCTCTTCAGTTGCTTCATTAACTGTATTGGTGTAAAGAATTATGAAAACTGATCAAAATTTCAACTTAAAAAGAGGGGAAGCTACAACTATTGCATCAATTAAAAATATCTTCCTTGTGTTTAAAAAGTTAGCTTCTTTCATGAAATCTGATGATAGTGAATGCTCAACATAAAGTACTAACAAATCGCATAGCAAGAAAAGAGGCAAATTTGTCTTCAACTGAATTGGGAAACAACAAGGTTATGAAACTTCTATTATTCTTTTTCTTTCACCACCACATAAAAAAAAAAATCTTGACACAGCCACCAAACTCTTCAATTAGATTAAGCAAACAAAAGTGGAGCCATGAATCTAATTTAAGTTCCAGTTTATGTACAGGACAAACATCCCTTACACCAACAGCTTACTTTATCTTTTCTACGAAAGATGCATTCCACTTAAAAACAATTTACAGACATATCTAAAGATAGAAATTCTTCTTTGATAATACTGATGATAAAAATAAAGGGCATGGAAAGTCAACTCGTCACTCACTACAGACACAGACAGGAGGGCCACAACAAACACAATAATGCTTAATATTATTTCATTATAAACCTTTATATATGGTATTAAAGATATACAATTATTTTTATTACTATTGATAGTAAACTTAAGATAAACCCAACACGGAATGTTGATGGAAGAAAAGGTGCAGCAGTAAAAAACAATGCACAAACAATGTTTTTGGTATTTTTCTATTTGCGTAGTGTGCTTTAAAGTGTAGAGATTACTTTTGAAATAGTAGGATTTCTGACAATTCTAAGGTAAAAGAATGAAGTCACATTCGAAATCTCCTGACTCGGCTAGTAGTTAACATGTGAGCATGGGCGGTCATGTGTAATCCTTCTGGAATACTCAGTGGAGCGGTATTGTACTAGCCGCCGAAGTGTGTCAATAAACAGCTGACCCAAGACGATGACCTCAGTCATGCATGCAGTGTGTGTGACTCGTTACTATATTAAACACCGAAAAATGAGGCCTGGCTCTCAAATGTTCAACACAAATACTGTGCCTTTTCCGCACCTCGCGCATCACCAGTTCAACCTCACCGACGCCTCCATCCAGCTGACCCAGGAAGCTGTAAGTCAACTTCTAAGTTGATTATTGTGATATCCATCGTGGACTCTGATGGACGCAACCCAAGGATGTAACCTGGCACAGCCTGAGTACAATAAACAAGTTAACAGTCATTTGAATCATTCTAACTACTAGAACCTAGCCTGATCTAACAGTTAGGGAGTAAGTCAGAGCTGAAGGTTACAGCTCCTAAGGTAACTGGATGCCTGGTGACATGTAGCAACTGGACAGTGACTGTAATCCAAGTCTATATAAAAGGCTGTGAATGTGGCAAGCAGTACAACAATTAGTCTGGACCTGACTTAACCCTCAGCCACACTCAAGACCCGACTCTGGTGTCAGAAGTGGGATACGACCACGGGTCCTTGAAGAAGAAAGGGAAGTTTAGGGGAAATAATACCTGAAAGCATTAGTAAAGGCCGGGAGGGTAAAATAAAGTCTGACTAAAGTCAGGTTCTGGCTGGCTGGGGGAGGCATTAAACATCACTATATTCCATTCAACGGCAGTCAGCGGGAGGTATCATCTCTGGGTGACAACAACGAAGCAAGGCGAATGATTGGCCAACTCAAGGCCAGGCAGTCAGCGGCAGATCTGGACTTGACTAGTGCCAAGCGAGCCACCTAGGAGGGAAGACCTGTGCGCACCAGCGGAGCAGATTCGGATCCAGTCCATGGGGCAGCGGCGACTACTGTTTTGATTAAAGGTGAGTGGAGCTCTGTTATACATTATGCCAGAAAGTAGAACTACTAAGCAAGCTACCACCTCGGTTCAGAATGCTGTTGACGAATTAAATGAAAAAATTCAAAGCTTAGCTACACAGACGAGTTTAGCCAGGGATGACGCGAAAAATTTACAGCTGGCCACAGCATTATTGTCCCATGGTGTCACCTTCAGTGGGGCTCAGGAGGAAGAAATAAAATTGGTATTCTCTAAATAAGAAAACGTTTTTGATTTAATTTGTTTGCCTTCAGATGTTAAATTGAAAATTTTGAAAAATCCTCTGGAAAGGAGCAGCCTATAGACATGTAATACAACGAAAATTGCTTGGGTATTACTATTTTTGAAGGGTTGAAGAAAGAGTTAATTAAAAGATTTGAACCCCAGGTAAGTGTTAGATTCTATGGAGAAAAATGTAGGAATATGAAACAAAAGGTAGGAGAACGTTTGAAAATTATGTAGATCGTCTTAAAATTGTGAATAGCCTTCAAGCTGACTGGGATGGCAGACAGGTATAAATCCCTTTCAGAAGAATCAGATATGAGATTATCTCTGGGGTAAGTACCGAGCTATGTGAGTTTGTGTCCCTGAAAAGCCCACAAACTTTTGCTGAGGCATATGAGTATGCTTTATTATTGGAACAGGTTAAGGGTAAACTGTCCGTGGAAGGCAGGACAAGGCCTGTCAAACAGGTTTTTCACACCAAACGAACAATCACCTGCTTCAGTTGCAGCGAGCCCAGTCACAAACAAGCCAATTGTCCCCAAAAATTCAGGCAAGAGTCAAGTAGGTGGAGTAATCATCCCAATGGCTCAGCAAGGAACCAAGGGAGCAGGTATGAGCCAGTTTGTTCATCCTGTCATGGCAAAAATAGGGGAAGAAATTAACATGATGGTGACTCCGCAATAATAGCAGGAAAAAGGTATTTTCAGACAGAAACAGAAGCAAGGTAAGTGATTATCAGAACATCGGAAAAAGAGGGGCTTCTAAGGACAAGGGGGTGTGGGGGGGGGGTGAGCAGTTCCAACTGTAATAATGGGGAGAGGCAGGAAAACTAATATGGGGCGGCTAGTGTGACCCCAGTGGGGTGAAACATGTTCCTGTTGTGTGTAAACAGGATGACTCAGGAGTCAATGGTTAAGATCTGGTCTTGACGGCATATATTCAAGGCAAGTGCTGTCGATTATTGATTGATTCGGGTGCACATTGTTGTCTACTAAGTGTGGCGGTGTGTGGTAAACAAAATTTAAGCCCGCCGAACTGTAGACTTACGGGAGTAAATCCGAGTCATGAAATTCCAGTTTCAGGTACAAAAGAAGTTGTTTGTTGGTAAACGAAAATTCAATGTATGTAGTTCCAGACTTGATATTAAAATATCATGGAATCCTAGGATATGATTTTCTAGAAAAATATAAGGCCGTGTTGGATATTGCGGAGCGCTCAATCAGATTAAGGGATCATTCTAATAAAACCTTCCGTCTAGTACTCAAATACGTATTCCAGGGGAAGGAATGACGCCTTCAACCCCGTTAGATGAGTACAGCAGTCATATGTGAATGCCAATACCGCATTTATGATTCCGGGTTCCTCAGGTAAGGTTCTGCATATACCATTATCCAAGGAAATGGATACGAACCAGGGTCAATACTATTGGTTGATTCCCTGCTGGAAAATTATTTTCGAGATCCAAGGAAGGTGTATTTGTGATATCGAAGTACGTATTTCTTTTATATTGGAGAATTTTGGTAATGGTGAAGTAGAAGTTCCAAGGAACTGTTTAATCGCGCGCCTTTCAGTGGTAAATGACAGAAATCTTGTGCAAGAAGACGTTCATCCAAGTCCAGGCCAGTAGTATGGAACCTATGATTGACTTTTCAGGTAAACTCGAGCATCTACCGGAAGAGCAACGGACAAAAATGAAAGCATTGCTGGATTAATATATAACCTTGTTTGAACCTAATCATGCCTTAACCCGCGACCGATTTAGTGGAACATTGCATCCCTACAGGGGACACGGGCTGATATATCATAAGGCATATCGCATCCCTTATCATCAACAGAAAATTATGGACGATCTGATTGAATAGCACCTTATGGATGATATAAGCCAACCTTCCTCTTTGCTCTGGTCCGCCCCAGCTCTTTTAGTTGACAAAAAGGGAGAGGATGGAGCAATCCGATACCGGTTCTGCGTGGATTATCGATTATTGAACAAAGTCACAATAACTGATGTATTCCCCTTTCACAACATCACGGAAATGGTGGACTATTTGGGGAACTGCCAGTACTTTTCAATAACTTTCCAAATACCGGTGGCAAAGAAGATATTCCCAAAAACAGTTTTTAGTGTTCCTAAGGGCCATTTTGAATATAAGAAAATGGATTTCGGATTGTGTAACACACCCTCAGCCTTTCAGAGACTGATGGAAGCTCTACTTAGAGCAATAAAGCCCACTTCTGCGCTAGTATATTTGGATGATGTAATCATCTATTCAAAATCCTTTGAAGAACTCCTTGAGCACCTCAGAAGTGTATTCAAGTGACTGTGCGGGGCCAATTTGACTCTGTCGTTTAACAAATGTCATTTTGTACAACCTGAATTGACATACCTCAGGAGCACAACTACGCGGGAGGGAGTAAAGCCTCATTTGAGACTAATTTCTGCAGTCAAGGAATTTCCTATTCCCACAAATGGAAAGCAACTACTATCCTTCCTGGGACTAGTAAATTATTACCGTAGATTCATTATAGACTATGCCCACATTGCCAAACCTCTACCTCAATTGCTGCGCAAGAGTGTACAGTTTGAATAGTCAGCGGAATATGTGAGGGCTATGGAAATCTTGAAGGAATGTTTAAGCACCCAGCTTCTGCCGATTTATCCAGAATTCTCCAAAAAATCCCTTTTAATTACTGACTTCAGTGAGGTAGCTATAGGTTCAGTCTTGGCACAGATTGTCAACGGCCAAGCAAAAGCGGTTGTTTATGTATCACGCCAATCAACCCCAGCGGAATCTAAGTATAGCACAACAAATCGAGAAATGCTGGCTTTAGTGTGGAGCATTAAGCGTTTCCGGTGTGATCTTTGGGGGAGACTGTTCGACGTTATTAGCAATCGTATTGCACTTAAATGGCTATTAAACCATAAAGATCTGTCAAGACGCTTGATGTGCTGGGATCTACTATAGTCTGAATATGATTATACCGTGATACATAGATGGGGAAAGTACATGGGCAAAGCAGATAGAGTAGGAAAATCTGAGTGATAGGACGACAACTAAGGATTGCAATCCCGCAGTGTTTTCAATACCGCGGGATCCGCGCGGGATTTGCGCCAATCCCGAGGGATCCCGCGGGATCCGTGCGGAATTGGCACAAACAGTTTTTTAACGCATATATTCAAAACATAGTTACTTAAAACGTTAATAAATTAAATAGTAATTAAATTAATAAATAATTTTTAATGTTAAATGATAAAAATTAACAGTTAACAATATTTTGATTGGCAAAATGACATTAAAACTTTTTAGCGTGTCTTAAGTGTATTTCCAGGTTTTACATTTTTGTTTTTTAATCTAAACGAATTTTTAAATAAATAATAAACAATAAAAATGGAAAATATTGAGTCTTAGGTCATATTATGTGCCTTACAATACATCACATAAGTTTAAAAATATGGTTTGCTTAATGACCAAGTTATCAGAGATTTTTTTTTAAATTCTAAATAAACATTCCACAACACCGAGAAAAGCATTCCATTTCACAAAGTGAATATACTCTGTAAAGTATAGACTTGGCTCAGAACAAGATCTGATAACTTTTTGTCACTGCACAAGCACGAGACTTGGCTTTTTTTTTTTTTTTGTTTACAAAAAATGTTTTTGCGTGATTCATTATTATATCTCCTAATTCCTTGTTTGATATTACTTTATTCAATGTTATTAAAAGAAACTACTCACCAACACGTAAACTGTCAAGTATTTCAGATTTACTTATGTGGCGTAACGACGTTTTTAGAGTGGAAATTATTATTTTTTAGTAAGAAAGGAGACTTTCTCGGCGAATGATTGCAGTGAAGTCCTCATAGGTTGTATCTCCGGATTTCATTGCAATCACACGAAATTACACACGTGAGGAAGACGGCGGAGGCAGCCGTTGAAGTATGGTGTTCCTACAACACAATTCGTCGATACACCCCTGAAAATTTCGTTAAAACTTTTTTTTGCCTTTAGTCGAAATAATAACAAGGAGAAGAGGATTTAATCGAAAGCCTGAGCGGCACATGTAAGCAGGTGGCTTTCGTCAAAGAAACGCATTGAGGCAGCGGCCAAAACAACAATAAGTCAAAGGATATACAATTTCCTTTTGATAGCTGTTAAATAAATAGGTAAGCGATTGTTAAAATTACGATAACATTAGTTTCATATCAACGAATAGTCAAATTTTCAGCCGCAAATTAGGAAATTGTCACAATTACTTTATCTGCAAATACAGAAAATGGGAATAATGAAACTGAATAAAAAGCTGTAACCGTGTAGTTCAGATAACGTGTGCAACACTTAAGAAATAATTATGTAGGTGGAAAATCGTACTAAATACGCACCATAACTCAAATTACAGAAATGTGTACTCCAAACAAACGTAAGTTTTGATGAATACGTAAAAGTGTATTTATTTACTTAAGAATGACGAAGGTTGACAAAAACAAACGCTTGTTCACACGAGTCAAATGCCAACTGCTCTGGTACAGTGCAAAATATCCGATAGAGATCGAGTGGGGCAGTGAGTCACGCAGACTGACACGCGTTTCCGCCGGATTTTGCGGATTGCGGATCCGCTTAATTTTGTGCGGGATCCGCCAGACTGTCTAATGATACGGGATCCCGCGGGATTGCGGGATCCCGCTTTGCTGGATTGCAATCCCTAACGACAACTGCCTAGACTAGCAACGCTGCCAATCGAGCAATCCAAAGATATGGAGTGCGGGCACTGGCGAAGTTGGAAGCGCTTCGTCACCAGGGCCAATGTTCTCTACCGGCTGACATGGCAAGGCGAGCGAGTAGCAGAATGAAGTCACATTCGAAATCTCCTGACTCGGCTAGTAGTTAACATGTGAGCATGGCCAATCACGTGTATTCCTTCAAGAATACTCAGGGGAGTGGCACTGTACAAGCTGCCGAAGTGTGTCAATAAACAGCTGATCCGAGGTGTCATGCATGCAGTGCACGTGAATCTTTGCTATATTAACACAAAAAAATGAGGCCTCGCTCTCGAATGTTCAACACAAATACTGCGACATCTCCGTGCCAGTTTGACCTCGCTGCAGCCTCTAGCCAGCTGATCCAGCAACTTGTAAGTTAACTTCTAAGTTGATTATTGTAATAACCGTCAATTCATGGACTCTGCTGGACGCAACCCAAGGCTGTAACCTGGCACAGCTTGAGTACAATAAATGGGTTAGTGATCATCTGAATCATTCTAAATACTAGAACCCACCCTGATCTACAAGAGAGCAAGACATAGCTGAAGGACTAACATTACAGCCTGGAGACGTGTAACAGTTGGACGGCGACTGTAAGCCAAGCAAGTAAGTCCAGTAACTACTTCTGACCTACCACTCGTTCATCCTAGACAAGCAGCTGTGAATGTGGCAAGCAGTACGACAATTAGTCTTGACCTCCTGACTTAACCCTAAGCCACATTCAAGACCCAACAAAGTCAATAAAATTAAATGAGGATAGGGAAATTCAAACCAACAGCTACCATAGCAACAACAAACACAAAAGGATGAATGCGTTTAATGCAATATTTCGGCGTTGAACCTAATTCTTGCAAATAAATGAGACACTTAGTGTGGTCAGATGTGATCACACCGATGCCTGATTCATTAATTGGGTGTCGATGTGATCACTTCTGACCATAGATTGTCTTATTTAATTGCAAATAGTGTGTTACATATGTTTGTCGTTCCCAGCCTTCGTCATCTATGATAAGTGTTGGGTTTAACTTCTCTATCCTTCCTTAATTGAATTATTTTTTTAACATAATCCAAGATATTATATTTTCCTATAACTGTCATTGCTCATCTCTCCCCACCCCTCCACCCACCATTGTCAACCCACTCTTTCCATCTTGTTCATTTTTTACTTATTCATGTGGCAACTCTCAATGTTTACATATCCAATCCACGTGCCATACATCCTCCTCTAGTCATGATTAAGATTTATATTGAAATACTGCAAAGTGTGCATGTTTGTATGCTCATCATGGCCCACCTAACTTCATCTGTAATGACTGGCAGTTTACTTTACCCATCCTGTCTTAGTTAGATATTCTTCTGTTTGATGTCCTCATATGTAATGGGTGTTTACTATTACATCTAGCTTCTACACCCATCAGAAACGATGGGTTCAACGAAGTGTTTTGGCATGTCTTTTTCTTCAGTTATTTAACTAAACAGAATTGTTATAAAGTTCTTAAGTGTAAATGCCAAATATAACTGGCATGGTGGGGGCAGGGAATTATACACATTTTAAAATTTTCTTTATTTATTAAACACTCTACATGAAAATGCTCTCCCCTTTCGTCAAAACACTTTCTAACCTTTCAGACATCTGTCCCTCAGTCTTTCTCTGGGCTTCTTCTCATTCAGCTCCATGTACAGCATTGTCTTTCATATTTTCTCCTCTCCCATTCTCTTCACTTGACCATACCACTGTAAACTTGATTTCTCTAGTCTTTGTAGTAATAGTGATCATCCCCCTCATTTTCTCATTCCTTATTCTACCCCTTCTCATTACTTCTACTCCTCTGAAACTTCTTTTACATAGCTTGTACATTCCTTTTGTCCCTCTCCTCCATCATCCGTGTTGACAATCCTTTTGTCAAAACTGACAAAAAGTTAGTATCAAGTTGTCACTTATGCTAAATGATGATTTCTTCTCCAACATTATCCAACAATAACAGCGGCAGTGTTAAACTGACAAACAAGAATACAAAAATTTGAAGAAATAGACAAGTAATTGTTACCTATAAGTCAAGCTAACATATTCTCCACCGTAATGTACCAATTCATGAGAAGACCCTCAAGCATCGTGCTGATGCCTGGTAATAAATTACAGGATTTCACCCAATCAGTGGACAAAGAGTCACAAGTACAAAAATGTGTGTTGTGAAAATCTTTGGGCAAACATTTTTTTGTGTGTAACTACTGAAGGCACAAGGGATCACGACAAAAAGAAGGGTCCTTCACAAACATCAATAGGCAGATGCAATCCAAAAGGATTAAGCACCTGGCACATCCTGGCATATCTCAAAGAAACATTCCGAGATTCACATACACAATGTGTCATTATACACTGATTACATGTAACTGCCCCCGTAGTTTCCAAGTATCAGCAATCTGTGAAATATTATCTACCTATGAAAATGTGAATATTACCTGAATGCCATGAGTGTCAATCATACTCATTTCCAAGTTTCATAATGAAGAATGGTTCTTGGGTGTTGCATCTTATGACCACCATAAATGATCGCCAAAATGGTGAGAGCGGATGGTCACAGAGAGATTCATCATCAAGTAAAAGAGAGGGGAAATAGACAAGCCTTCTGGAGAGATGTAGAAATAATCGCAAAATGAGTTGAATCCCAGTGGAAATAAGTTGTGGCTAGTGGGGCAAAGCTGATAGCAACCTGGCTGCTTGGCGACTCAGGACTGTCTGAGCCAAGATACACGACACCTGGTCGGCTCCGAGAACAGATTCTAGAGGTCTGCGAGCCTTACATCATTCCTGTGGCAGCAACCTGCCCAACTTCACACATCAAGTGACATCCAGACTACCTAAATGCCATTCCACACCATTTTTAATTTACAGCTGACATCTCCATATCAAGAATCAGTATACTAACTTTATCCACAGAGCAATTCCCACTTCTAATTGACTGAGTTATATAACATATAATTTATTTTCATTGCAAGGAAAGGGAAAATGACTCATCACTCACCAAAGTTGAAGCCAGCGACGAGAGAAGAACATATATCACGAACACACAAATATACACAATATTTCGGTTATTAAACCTTATTCATGATGGAGAAATTGAGTCATGAAACCCGGGAGGTGTGCCCACGCTGAGGGTTGCTAGATGACTGGGTGGATTATCAATATGGCGGTGGGACTGAGATTTTGTATATGCTATGTAATTTTATCAGTGTCCGGAACCGGAGAGCAGTTCTAGTTTTAACAGTGTAGATAAAGGTCCTAAAAACTACAGAAGAGCCTTCCATCTGAACCCGTGAAGATAAAATTTCATTGTCGCACCAGGAATGCTTCCACTGACATCATAAATAATGATCAATGAATCAAATTTCTAAACAGATTCTCCATTATGAGCTGTCAACCTGATTCTCATTTACACATCAGCTAGCAAATATTAATAACAAATGTTAAATAAACAATAGTGATGGCAAAGGCACCCAAACAACGAACACTATACAATGTAATTTCCCCAATTATATTTTTCCCCCCTCTAACAGATTTACACTTTGTCAAAAATGAACCCATTAGAAACAGACCTGCTGGAAAGGAACCAGAATAGAAGTGGCCATAGAATTTTTGGAGGAAACATCTAGGTTTTCCTGTTGGTTGTATAACAATATTTATGGTTGTATTGGGGCCTAATTTTGAATATGATTTAAAGAAAATTATTGTCTATCTAATTTGGATTCCTCATGGAGTAATTTCGGAAACAAACCAAAACTTTACTGGCCAGAATAGGTTTGGAACCCACATGTCCCGAGTTCTATACCTTTTTCTCTTACTTATGTCCAATAGACAACCTGTTCTCCTTGACTAAGGTTTTAAGCTGGAAAATCCCACTATTCTTTCTTCTATATATATCATATATATTATTTCTATAACGTATTTTTTTGTCACAAGCCTGTATCTTCTTTCATACTTAACCGAAATCAATGAATGAGGTGTCATTTTAAAGCTTATGGTCTCCACTTGGGTCACATCATATTTAAGAAATGAAGTTTTCGGAATTCGACCCTTAAAGGGCAAAAGTATCAATATTTTTGCAATGCGTAATTGTGTCACGAGCGATTTATCTCTCTTAATATCTAACCGATATAGATAAATGAGGTATCATATTAAAGATCGAGGTCTCCGCCGTGGTAACATTATATTTCAAGAAAAGAATTTTTCATTTTTCGACCCTTAAAGGGCAAAAATGTCGATTTTTCTAAAATGCGTTTTTTGTATCTCGAGCCATTTATATCCCTGGATATCCAAACCAAATCGATAAATGAAGTAGGATTATGAGGAGTAATATCTCACCTTTGTGACATGATATATTAAGAAAGAATGTTTTTGGAATTCAACCATTAAAGGGAAAAGTATAAATTTTTCTATAATGCATTTTTGTGTCACGAGCCATTTATCTCCCTTGATTTCTAACCGATATAGATAAATGAGATATCATATTAAAGACTAAGGTCTCCGCCGTGGTAACATCATAATCTAAGAAAGGAATTTTTCGTTTTCTGCCCTTAAAGGGCAAAAATGTCAACTTCTCTAAAATTCGTTTTTTATGTCTTGAGCTATTTATCTCCCTGGATATCTAACCAAAATCAATAAATGCAGTAAGATTATGAGGAGTAATTTCTCAGCTTGGTGACATCATATTTTAAGAAAGAATGTTTTTGGAATTCAACCCTTAAAGGGAAAAAGTTTAAATTTTTCAATAATGTATTTTTGTGTCACGAGTGATTTATCTCCCTTAATATCTAACCGATATAGATAAATGAGGTATCATATTAACGAATAAGGTTTCCGCCATGGTAACATTATATTTTAAGAAAGGAATTGTTCGTAATTGGACCCTTAAAGGGCAAAAATGTCAATTTTTCTAAAATACGTTTTTTATGTCTTGAGCTATTTTTCTCCCTGGATATCTAACCAAAATCCATAAATGAAGTAGGATTATAAGGAGTAATGTCTCAGCTTTGTGACATCATATTTTAAGAAAGAATGTTTTTGGAATTCAACCATTAAAGGGAAAAGTATAAATTTATCTATAATGCATTTTTGTGTCACGAGCCATTTATCTCCCTTGATATATAACCGATATAGATAAATGAGGTATCATAGTAAAGATTAAGGTCTCCGCCATAGTCACATTATATTTTAAGAAAGAATTTTTCGTTATTCGACCCTTAAACGGCATAAATATCAGTATTTCTAAAATGCGTTTTTTGTTTCTCAAGTCATTTACCTCCGTTGACAATTAAACAAAATTGATAAACGAGGTATCATTTAAAAGATTAAGGTCTTCGTAATGTATTCTGTTCCGTTACCACATTTTAAGAAATAAACTTTTAAAAATTCTAAAGTATTAATATTTTTACAACGTATTTTTCTGTCATGAGCTATTTATTTCCCTTGATACCTAATCGAAATCAATAAATTACGTATCGATTTAAATATTAAATAATCCACTATCGTCACATCATATTTTAAGAAAAAACATTCTCCAAATCACACTCTTTAGGGGCAAAAATAACATCATTTCTCAACATTTTTTTTTTTTTTTTACCTTGCTTGATAACTAAACAAAACCGATAAATGAGGTATCATTTTAAAGACCAAGGTGGCTGCTTTGGTCACACCATATTTTATAAAAGAATTTTTTTTGTAATTCGACCCTTAAAGGGCAAAAGTATCAATATTAGTTATAGAATGTGTCGTTTTTTTAAATTTTTGTTTTTATTATATGCCATTTATCTTCTTCGATACCTAGCTGAAATCGATAAATGACATATCGTTTTAAAAATTAAGGTCTCCAGCTAGGTAAAATCATAGATTAAGAAAAAAATGTTCCGAATTTGGTGCTAAAAGTGGTAGCGCCTATGAGACTATTCAGAGCCAAGTCCCCAGATTTCAGCAGCGGATATCACAGAGAAGTCAATAAACTTTTATTTATTCAATAAGTAGTTTTTCGTATATATTTTTTTCTTTTATGGAAACACTGTTGTTTTGCTACACAATTCCAATGTAATCAGTTTATTCGCTCAGCAACAAATGTCACAGAGATGTTGATATATTGTGTGCAGTTTGTTAAGGTTGGTTTTATTCTACCAAGGTCAGTGACAGTTTGTCATAAATAAAGTGTGTTTTAAATTTTCCTAACTGTTTCATAATATGTTGTGAGTATTTTGCTGTGTACCTATTACACTAAAAAAAATATTTGCTACAAAACTACGGTTCTACTATTCATTATATTACAAGCATTCAACCTCACTATTCGTCGTATTTTATTCGCGAAATTTTCGCACGGGTCGTCTAGTATATATATATTACAGAATTTACCCCCACCATTTTCCCAACCAGCGGTCTTTCTGCGAGGCAGTCTCCAGCTGAGCCCACCTCTCATAATGTTCTCCCGTTGATGCAGGGTTTATCGTGAAAATTACTTTATTATTTGTGTTTGTGTCTGTTCTGTGTGTTCGCGCCCCACATCCATCATCTAAAGGTAAGTGGTGGCTCATTTCCTATCCTAATTCGATTCCCTTCCGCTACTTAGCGTCTTGATTTCATTGTTAATATATATATATATAAATATTACTGCTGTTCTGCCAACATATGTAATGACTAGTGGTTCCTTTCTCTTATTTCAATAGTTAAGACTTGAATTGAACAAAAACAGTATGGGGAGTGACCCCATCACCAAAGTTGGAAACACCTGCTTCAGCAGACCTCCAAATCTCAACCAACTCTTGGTCGATAAACATGGGGCTCCCCAGCCTGCAAGGCAGACCTAAGGTTTGTTTCCTTGCAACAGATCCCGCTGCAAAATATGCAGTGTGCACCCGCCTTCCACCACCTTTACCAACCCCGTAACTGGGGAAAGCTTCCCCATCAAGGACTTGGCACGTGTGTACCCTCCCACCTTATATATCAACTCACCTGCAACCATTGTCCAGCCTCCTACATTGATCTGACAATAAATCCACAAGCCATCAGAATGAATGGACACAGTCAGTCAGTTTTCACCCAGAACCCTGACCACCCCGTATATTATCATGTCATCACTCATGGAACCAACAATCTAAACACATGTTTTGAGGTTCACGCCATCAAAGTCTTCTCGGACAGAAGCAGCACTCCGGAGGTGGGAACTGGCATATCAGAACCAACTGGGCAACAGGCAACCACCAAGACTAAATTTAACAATTTTCTTCCCACCCATCCCGCTCACCTCATACCTTTTCCCACTGAACCATTGCTCACCAGAGCCTATATTTTTGTAGTTTTTAACTTCAAATTTTATATTTCCAATTTAAAAAAAAAATGATTTTGTTTTCGCATTTTTCTCATTTTTTTTGTACATGCATCCATTACTTAATCGGCAATTTAGGACCATCAGCTGACGTCACTGCGCTTCTGCGACGGGTACCTACGGGCAGGTTTATTATCTATTTATTAGTATTTTCTAGCTTATGTCTCTCTACCCCCCACCCTCACTCCCCGCCATGTTTTTCCCCCCAACATGAACTACTTAGTTGGCTGCTGGCCTCCAACATGCAGCCATCTCACAACTACTGAAGAAGAGCCATAGGCCCAAAAATTTTATTCTATGTGTGTACGCGTTTTTTTCATGTATCGACGCCGCAGGAATCCTCTTCTATGGTGAGCGGTGGTTTTTCTCCTATCCAAATGTTTAATATATATATACTAGCTTCGAGTACGTCAAAAATTATGGTTTGAATGCAATATCCTGGCAGTTCATTTTTTTTCAATTGGTTAATTATATGAAATTGTTATTACATAATGCTAATGGCCTGGATTTTGTAATGTTCTATATATTTCATTTGCAGTTCACATAGCGATAGAGTAGTAACTTGTATTGAATTAATGATGACGGAAGTATAGAACCAATAAAATTAAAAACAAATTAGGAATCCCACAAAAACTTTTGCTGTCAATGTAATATAAGTTTTATTCCTGGTCCAGGCACAATTCAGCACGATAAATATGAAACTTCTTTCCCCCCGCAATAAATAATACTTCCAGTAACATGACGCTTATGAAAGCAGTTTAAATGGTTTGTAGAAACTAATTTCAGAGCGAATTATGCTGTAACAAAATTTGTCAGTTGCGATTTTGGTCAACTTAGCCCCAACCTCCATTAACATTGCTTTTGAAAATCATAGCTTTTATTACCCTCATATGAATAACGACAGGCAGCACCTATGGTGGTAGTCTGAATTTATTCTGGAAAAGATTGCATGAAAAAGCGAATATCGGCCATTTTTATTGAAATCTACGTGATATGAGTACCATACTGTGGTTAGATTATCGGAGTATTTGACCATGATTTATTTAAATAAATACATTTTACTTTAATGATGGAAAGCATAATATCTAAAACGGATAACGGTCATTTATCTCGGTGATACATTTTGCGATTCGTAAATTTGATGTAAACTTTCTTCGAGTTTTTAATTAACTACATTGTTTCTTATCTGCCAAAAACATTCTTAGCATATGTTTTAACCTCATTCTTATAACTGGTACAGTCAAAATAACGCAAACATGGAATACTCTTCTCCTTGCATCAATTTTTGCATCTAGTTGTCATAAATAAACAAAAAGCAACATGTAAATTTAAACGAACGTACCAATTGTAACTTTGTAACGTATGATTGCCTCGCATTAATTTTCTATCTCTGCTCGCCCCTGACCGAGCGGGGCGGTTTTAACGGTTAGCGTTCTCGCCTCGCATTCGGGAGGACGGCGGTTCGAATCCCCGTCCGGGCATCCAGATTTGGGTTTTCCATGGTTTCCCCAAATCACTCCAGGAAATGCCAGGATGCTTCCTTCAAAAGGCCATGGCCGAATTCCTTCCCATTCCTTGCCCCCCATCCTTTCCCATCTCTAAAAGACCTCAATGTTAAAAAGAGACGTAAAGCAGTTAAAAAAAAAAAAAAAATGCTCGCCCCTATTTGGATGCAGCAATATCGTTGTTGTATTGCGAATTACAAATTGAAATCATTTTTAATTATATCTTTCGTGATATGAGTAACTTATTCTGGTTAGATTATCAGAATATTTGGTTAGATTTTATTTAAATAAATGCATTTTTATAATTTCGAAAACGGATGACTATTATTTATTTGACTGATACATTGCGCGATTACGTACGTTTCTCTGAGTTTTTAATAAACTTCATTGTTTCTAGTCGTCTGCCAAAAAAATTCTTAGGTTATGGTTTTACCTAGTTTTGATAACTGATACAGATAAAATAGCGTAAATATTGAATCCCCTTCTCCTTATGTGAATTTCTGCGTCCAGCTGTAAATAAACGAAAAGCAAGATGATGGTAGGAATGTAATATGGTGGTTGATGATTGGCCGTTTTCTAGCCAATAGCAGTAGCAGCTATAGACGACGCATCCAGACTCCACGTTAGCGTTTTATATAAGGGGATAAGGGAGGACAGGTTTGCATCCCATTGACTGTGCAGTCATTAAAACATGATTACAACGAAGAACAATAATGGCCTGTGTGAAGAAACCATTCAGGCATTTGGCTAGAATGATTTCTGATCAGAAGAAAAAAACAGCTTGCAATGTGTATGGCAGCAAACGAGAGCAGCTCTCAAACTCACAAGATATGTAAAACTGCACCGACTTTTCATTTTGGATTTAGTGGTGTGTATTTCTTGCTGGTGATGGCAATGTCCTAACTTGGAGCTTTCATTAGGCCCATTTCAAATAAAGTTATTCGTTTACGATGTAATTTCATAAAATGACACTCATGAAAAGTGTGAACATGATGTTTCAATTTCTCACCTACATTTAACAAGTCATCCAAATTAGTGCATTTTTGTTCGTGTGGTTTCTGTAGTTGCATCCCACCAACCCAAAATGACATTAGGAGACATGCAATAGCAATGGGACGTGGGAATGGGAAAGTTTTAATTTGTAGATTATGGAGCCAGGGAGTGGAATAAATTATAAAGTTAAGCAATTACTATAAACAGCGAAACAATAATGAGGAAATGATCTTTCCCAATTGCTGTTTAACTGTGTTTGGTAAAAGATAAAAGAAAATAGAGAAAGCATATGGCCAGCAATGTAATCCAAAACTTGAAGAGAGTTGGTTTAAAAAGCACTGGTATCACATTTGAATGCCTGGCCTTTACTGAACATATACGGATTCTAGAAGAATAACTTTAAATAGCTGTGATATAGAATGAAACACTGCAAGAATTAGTTGCTAAAATTATTTGCAGTTTTCTTTTGAAAAGACAGTATACCAATTCAGAAAAGATGACCAAACCCATAAGATGAAGATGGCATTTGGAGTTGTCCGGAAATATGAAAAAAATTGATGACTCAAACCTTTAATGCCAATTAAAAGCAAGCTCTGGGAGAAAGAGGAAGAATCTGGGAAAGGTCTTTAAATTATACCATGATATTCAATCTCCTTTCAGGAAAAACTGAGATATTGGTTTACAGTTGTGGAACAAGTATGTCTCTACATTGTGAAGATATTGGTAATAAAAAATTATTAGAAAAACATTGAAAAAGTTCCATAGACAGATGTAATTTTCAGAAAACTGTCAGACAGTTCTACCTGAGGCCAAACAAGGAGATAATTGAAAAGATCATCATCACAATAAGAAAGAAGAGGTTGGCTTTGTATGGACATGAAACCAGAGAGACATTAGGAGAAATAGCTAAAGGAAGTAAACGAAGGGAGGTATAGAACCAGCAGAAATTCATTGCACAACTGCTTTCAAAAAGTTGCAGGAAGACTCCTCGAAAATGATCAGCTAAACATGGGACTTCTTACAATAAAATGACAAAAAGAGCTTGTGGTTGAATGTAAACTGGTATGTAAGGAAAAATCTGTAAACCTGAAAGAACTATTTCAAATAGCTTGAATATTTGTAGCCCTCAGCTGGCTGCTCTGATGTGAATTAGTAAATATTAATAACAAATGACTCATTTTAGATATTTCAGTTTCAATGGGTGAAACAAACAGACCAAGTTCAGGACAAAAGAGCGCAAGTAATTAAAAAACTTCAGAGCCCCTTGTGAGGTCTCTTCACATCATTCCATTTCTTACCCCTAAGAGCCCCCCAGACTTCTACCTCAAACCTTTATTGAACATTTGTTAACTGCAGATCCTTCCTGGTCACCGTATAAATCACCTCTCCCAAGTACAGTGCATGTGAGAGTTGAGTCTGAATAACCATCAAGTTCAATAATAGCTTTTCAAATGATATTTATCTGCAGCGCAGCACTAACTTTTATGTAACCTTTGAATACTTTTTGTTTGTAGTCATTGCACATGACCGTTTCGAGACACCGTTAACGTCATTAACTATTATTTATCTGCTGGATATTCCTTTTATTAACTGACACGGATTGTAGCATGTGTAGGTAATGCAGGAAGTAGTAGTATTCAAATTGCTGTTGGGTCCCATATTCAAATTTTGTATTATAGTTATCATTTTTATGGGTTTGGGCTTGTTTTTAATCACTGCCTATTTTCGACATTTTAGGGGAGCAAGTGGCAGTTGTATTAGCTTAGCCTCTGGGTAATCTCATCTGGATTCTGTAATAATGGTCAACTGATTTACTGGTGTTTCTACAAATTAGCTGTGTGATCACGGTCAGTTTTGATGTCTCATTGTTCACCAGTGACTCCCTACAGCTGTTGCGCCATCTTTTCAAACCCAACATCGTAGACCTTTTTGAGATGGTTCTTACTTCCACTATGGTGGGAGATTCTATGAACAGACAGATGGTGTGGCAATGGGGTCACCATTGTCACCGGTAGTTGCCAATCTGTTCATGGATGAATTTGAGGATAAAGCAACCGAAGGGTGAATCCTTCAGCTGACATGCTTCTATCATTATGTAGACGACACATTTGACATATGGCCACATAGTATCCACAGTCATTATGAATTTCTAGACCACCTAAATGGAACCCACTCAAACATCCGATTTACAATGGCACTAGAGAAGAATGGCAGCTTGCCTTTCCTAGACAGCCTTATTCAACAGAGACCAGATGGAACTCTCTCGCATAGTGTGTACCGAAACCCCCACCCACACACACACACACACACACACACACACACACACACACACACACACTATTTGCATGCCATGAGTTTCCACCACCCGGCACAGAGAAGAACAATGCTGCACATGTTGGTGAACAGAACGAGGAAAATCTCTGACATGGATTGCCTGCTGTCCGATCTTGAACATCTCCGCAATAATTTCAAGAGGAATTGGGCTATTCCGACCAAGTAAAAGGCAGGCAATTTGAAGAAAGGCAAAGAAACCAGAAGTTTAGCCAGAGGCTCTGGCCTTCATCCCATATTGAGGTAACATCTCGAGAAAAATTGGCAGGATACTGGCTCAGCATGGAATCAAGAGCATATTCCGTCCATAACTGGCTTCGGCTTGTGAAGGATCAATTGGGATTGATGACGCCAGGTGTCTACAACATACTATGCTAATGTGGTAAGTCTTATATCGGTCAGACAATCTGGACCATTAAGGCTTGTGTGGCAGAACATGAACGCAACATCCGCTTGTTCCAGCATGCGACTGAAACAGTCACAAAATGTACTTCAGTAATGTGAAGCTGCTGGCCAAGTGTTCTTTCTACTGAGAGTCAGTGTTCAAAGAAGCCCTGGAAATACAGCTGAATAATAACATGGTTAACAGGGAAATAGGTATTTGGCTTAGTGACATGTAGAAACCGGCTGTGTCCCTTCTGAAACATCCACATTACAAACAGAGAGGTAGCGCGGCGCCGCCAGTAAATAAACTAATTTCCGGCACATCATGATTGGCTCTGGACAGTCATTCCACCAGCCAACCAACGAAGGACACAATAGGGACGCGAGTGGAGGGGAGAGGCCAGGCCTTATATAGGTGCATGGGGGCCAGACTTCACCAGTGCAGCTCTGGTTCTCCCACCATAACATTAGACCTGAAGATGGCGGCAGAGCTAGCCACCGAAAGCTCGTTGTTTTTCTTCAATACCATACGGTGGAGAACCCACGAAGAATTCATATTAGGCATTTTATTGAGACCCACGGGTAAATGGCATATCATTTGGGGAGCAAATTCAATGTCCATTCAGTGGACATTCCAGGTGTTCACATCCGAGATGTGAAGAAGGCTATCCCAGATACCACAGGGTGGATGAGGTGTAGCCAACTGTTGATCGCGGCACATGTCGGCACTAATCAGCCTGCCACCTTGGGTCTATGGATTGCAATCCAGCAAAGCCAGATCTCACATCATTTGACAGTCTCACAGATCCTGCACAAAATTTACTTGGCTCCTCAATTCATAAAATGGCACTAACACATGTATCAGTCTGCACAATGTTGCCGTCCTGTTGTCGCTTTCTAGCCCGACTCAGGCTCGACTGGTTTCACTGAACCTCGCGCTTGCTGGTACCCTTATAGTTGACTCATGTCAACATGAGTTTGTTGTCTGTCATGATTTGTAAGTAAATAGATTCACTTTAATGTAATTGTAAGAACTCACATTTGTTTTTGTTGTATGTAATACTATAATTTAAATTATGTTGCTTATTCAGTACAATATTTTAAATATTTAGTAATGTTATAGTGGAAAAAGTAACAATATTAATAAATTCTAACTTATTATTCATCACTTTTTTAAAAACTTAAACAGTCAATACATAAATTTCTTAAAATTATTTGATATTATAAACAATGAAACTATTGGAATCAATTACTTGTATGCCTGTTTGTATGGGAATCCTACAACAAATGCATGTTCAATTTTTTTGTTTTATTTCAGCTGCATGAAATTAAAGGACCCTTCTATGCAGCATGCTATATGTACGATTCTTTAAGAAGTTAACTGATGATACTACGAAAAATGAAATGGCTTTTAGACGATATAAATAACAAAGGATAGGGAAAATGACTTATCATGCACCAAAGTTGAAGAACGCGAGAAGTGAAAAAGTAAATTGGAAGACGAAACAATCAATACTATTTGTTTCTTAATATCTTTCCCCTAAAAGAAAAAAATGATTGACTGAATCTCAAAACAAATCTTTTAAGACTCTGTGTGCTTTACTGTTTTTAGTCAGGAACATTACATACAGCGAAGGAAGAAAATGATTGATGACATAATGATAAATGGGAAATATAGAGAGACTAAGAGAATGGCAGAACAAAGGGAGGCGTGGAAGGCTGTCACTGTGCATGGACCTGCTGAATAGGAGAAAACCCTTGATGATGACATACAAATACCAACTAATGCAACTGACTGCTTAGTATATAGATTATTTTGTAAACTGATGTGGCTTACTGTGAGGCGTGTGATGTGATTAAATACTCAATACTTGCCATATTTCATTATTTACTAAACTACCAGAATTAGATTTAAAAACAAGAATGTTCAAAAACCAAGTTTTTTTAATGCATAAGAGATTGATTTATAGTTATAGTTAAACTTAACAGAGGCTAGACATTTTAATTAATGTATTGTGTTAGCCAAAATGTTGTTAACATTTGATTTTTTTATTTAACATTAAAATTGTTATTAATTAAATAATTATTTTTATTTAATTTGGTAGTACCAATACTGGATCTATTATAATGGCCCTCAGAGCCAGATCTTTAATGGAATTGTATTTTATGAATTACTTGTAGCAAGCTGGGAGTTGAGTGATATGATTTTGTATAATTTTCTTTAAATTAATTATGAATTTGTGTAAATGGACTTTGTTTTATGGAAAGAAACTATGTAAATACTATTTAATATGTTCAAGGACAGTACCATGCGTTAAACACTGGTTAAAAGTTTGTAATTCCAAGTATTTAGACGAGCTACGATGTTTAGAGGACAATTTGCGACAGTTTGGACTGAGTTATGTGGATAATTTTGTGTTTAAATATCTTTGTCATTTCGGTGCATTTCATAATCATTGTGAATGATTTTGTATTAATTCTAATTATTTTAATATTTAATTGTTTAAGTATTCTTACAATACAAGAAATGTCAGTCGGAAGTGTTTGAATTATTCTGGAATTGTCTGTGAAACCTTATATCGGCAGAGACGAGTTGACAGTTCTAACTATTCAATATTCAAAGAGTTGTGTTCAAGTTTGTTATAATCACTGGAGCATGTGTTTCCATTTGCACCTAGTATCTTTGGAGCCTGATGTTTTAAAGAAAAATAAACTAATTTGAATCTGAATCTGCTTGGACTATTTCATTTATAAAATGAGATACCAACACTATCCTGTAAATGTTCTGAAAACACTGCAGGATTGCAATTCTTACTTGGGTCAGAGGTTATCCTCCCGTCCCGTTAGCAGCTGGCTGAAAGGGTCAACTAAGCGGCCAGTGTCCACAATATATCGGCAGAGCTAACTATCTGCAGTATCCTCAACAGAACATATTATAGATCTCTGATTCAGGGCTGTGTTGAGCATCTGAATCAGAGGCTATGGCAGTTACGTGGAGATCTTGGCTGCAGTTTCCTCGATCTCTGCCATAGGCTTGAGTTATGTAGGGCCCCTTTGAATAGGTCAGGTGTGCACTATGTAAGACTATTGCCTTTCTTGGGGTTGACATGATACTTACTTACTGTAGACCGAACTTCGTGCTTGCTAAAGTTTTAATTACTAACATACAGCACTAGAAGCCGGATAGATGAGTTCGTAGTCGCCGCCGGTCGCCAGATAGGGTCCAAACCAGTCCGATAAAAGTGTGAGGATAACTAATTAAGAGAAATCTTCAAGTATTAAGTAATGAAAATAGGTTCTCCACACATTTATTAGAATAAAGTACACATCGAACCAGTTGGCCACTATCAGAATTTAGATGATAAGGCTATTGAAACTTCGTAATCCGTCGATTGTAAGATTCTTAGAAAGAAAGGAAAGTTATTAATCCAAATCAGTCCACACTATATTACTTTCGATACCACACTTCACTGTTCTGGTATCTCAACCCACTGTTCAAATCAATTTAAAACATATGTCGCAATGGTTAAACTAGTTCATTCTTCTTCTTACTTCTTGCTACACCCGCACAGTTCGTATAGCGTCTCACATTACGCGACGCGAGCCGTCTGCTACCATACCTCGATAACGACTGACTTTAAACAATGTAGTCATGCGCTCATTTCGGAGCGGCGGAATGCTACTGTTATGTTACATTCCCCAACTACCAATTTGTGATAATTGTTCAGGTTTTTTCCAAAAGAAACTGAAGAATTATCATTACAAAAAAAGAAAATAGAAAATTTACAAATACCAAGTTTCAAACTCTCGAGTGTGGCCAAACTACTAACATAAGATACACAAAGCCATTTAACATATTTAAAAAAAAAAAAAACAGACACACAAACAACATCAAGAAAACATATAAAGAAAAAAAATACACGAAGGAACCACATGAAATTGTTATAGTTTTCGTGGTCACAGTTCTCAAATAGACTGTCAGCTCTCAAGAAAATAAAACTGAAAAGAAAGAACATATATATACAACATGACAAAAGTAATGTTTTCGCTTCTACCGTAGGCTCTATGGGTGGAGTCCTCGGTTGCGACACTGGTAGAGGTCATTAACCTCGATACGACTTTTGTCGAAGCACTTCACGCACTACACTGCACTACACAAAGCCTACTGTTGTTGCTGCTGCTGCTTTGGCATATTTCAGGCAGGGTAGGGTAATTGGAAATGTAGATTTATTTCGCTGGCTTTAGCCGGAAAAGTCAAGGATTTATTTGCAGAAGCGGTGAAATAATTGGCATACGCCATACCAGGAAAAATTAGGAAAAAGAAAGAATAAAAGGTGTCCCCTATTCGTGACCATTGCGGAGTGAGTAGACATCCTCGTCCAACATCCATAGATGAAGGGCTCATCTCCACCCCTGTCACGTTAGCTTTCCACTTCCATTTGATATATTTCCGGTCGATTCTCGTCTTTTCTTTACGTATCTGCGGTTGCTTTAATTTCCAGTCATCTTCTTCATATACTCCGCAGTCCATTGGTATTGACTTATTATCTCCATAATACTCTTCAGTTGATAAAAATGTTCCGCCGTCTTTGTTTACTGCGCCCGTGGCTGCCGCACACTTTAACTTATTTTTGGCACAGGTTACTATAGTGCTTACACATTGACTGTTAGGCGAGCGCTGGTTGCTGTCACGCGCACGCATGCTTCTGTTATTTTTGACATATTGCTGGGGTGCCATTTCAATTACTTCCCAGCTCGCTTTACCGCTATTTGTTTCTTCTCCGGATACATCGATTTCTATCAACTTAATTTCAGTCTTCTGGTACTCGTCATTCTCAATTTCCATATTGCCTTCCTTAAAATCTTCTAGTTTGTCCGCTTTCAATTCTCCGCTCATGCTATTGACTAAAATCTTCTCGTAACTTGTCAGTTCCTCTTCAACATAGTTATTGAATACAGTGTCATATAGCCATATTTCTGGAGAATCTTTTTTCTTCCTTAAACTTATTCTTTCTTCTCTTACTACTGCTGTTTTCTCTGTACTTGGCTTCTTTCCTGACTCCAAACTGTCTTCAGTCACCGTGTTCGGTTTCTTTGCTGCGTCTTCAGTACTGTCACTAACGATATTATGTACTTCAGAACCGTGGATTGATTTTATTTCTCCATCTTCTATATTTTCTTCCTGCATGCGCAAATCTTCCTTGGCATCGTTTATGTCGTCTCTTTGAGTCACAGTTTCCTGCAAACAGCTAATGTCATTACTATTGGTAGTTTGAAATTTACAGGACATTGATATATTACACTTTTCTAACATGTTCAGAGCCTCTTCTATC
The DNA here is from genome assembly GCA_031002005.1 of Vandiemenella viatica. Lineage (NCBI taxonomy): Eukaryota > Metazoa > Arthropoda > Insecta > Orthoptera > Morabidae > Vandiemenella > Vandiemenella viatica. Next base: position 344,859,811 of record JARYHS010013630.1, read on the forward strand.
CTTGACATACTCCTAAATATTCTCTGCTGTATTTCTGGAACTTGTGTTACAGTTTCGACTCCATTAATATTTTCATCTTGTATAATACCACTGTCTTCCTTAATTATTTGTCTTGAAATTCCATCTTCTCTTTGAAAATCTTTAATCTCTTCTTCTGACGTTATCTCTGGTTTTATTCTTGAAGCTTCTACAATAGTGTTATTTTCTTCTTTTCTTCCTAATTCTTCTTGCTTCTCCGACTCCTCTTCTTTACACTTATCATAGTCTGTATTAACACATAGAATCGTACTCTCTTCTGATATACAGGTTTGATTATTAATAATTTCTTCTTCCTTCCATAAGATTTCTAGACCAAAATCTTCTATTTCTTGTCCACAATCTAACATCGAATTTTCCATCATTTCTGGTTCAAATTGCATTAAGGAGTCCTATGGGTAAGTACCTTTAATTTCACCTCTATCAGGGAACGCTAATAAATACTGAGACCCCTCATACACATATATCACTTGAAAAGGTCCTTCATAAGTATACTCCAACGTTTTAATTTCTCCATTAGTACTACAAACTTGGACCTCCGTTTCCAACAAAACCAAATCACCTCTCTGAAATGTCTCCCAATCCATGTTTACACTTTTCATATAGTTACACTTTCCGAAAAAATAAAAGAAGACACAAATACTCCCCTCAAACAAGACAATCAAATAAAACAACGACGTCATCTTCGAAGCTCGCAAGCCGCAACAAACTAATTAAGCATGCCATTTAAAGCAAAAGGAAAATAAAAGGTTACATTTTAGGCATTACAACAAGTGAATTTGAAATAATTGCTTGCGTCATCACTGATGACAAAGGAAAAGGAAAATGCATTGTCATGTTAGGAGAGAAAAAATCTTGCCCGATTTTTCTTCCTCGATATTTCACAGATAAAAAAGGAAAATTATCAGGAAAAAATTAGGAAAGGATTTAAGCCTTCAAAAATAGCCAAACAAGCAGCACACAGCGCGTCCTTAGCTTTCGGAGACTCTGCACGACGATTCTTCTTTCTCCCGCCTTCGTCGTCTCGGCTGCCCAGCTCCGCGCCGAACAATGTAGAATATCTTCCCCGCTGCTCCTTGACCAGCCGCGCTGCCTTCGTCGAGTGGGAGTTCTTCCGCACCTTTGGGTATTGTCGACACCTGTTTCGATTGTCGTCGTCTTGATATCACTAGTTTTCCTTTTTTTTCTTTCTTTTGTGTGTTTTCCTAGGATTTGAGAAAAATTGTCTCTCCTCCTAGTACTAATTTCTACCACACAGTCCTGTCACTCATCGCCATGTAAGACTATTGCCTTTCTTGGGGTTGACATGATACTTACTTACTGTAGACCGAACTTTGTGCTTGCTAAAGTTTTAATTACTAACATACAGCACTAGAAGCCGGATAGATGAGTTCGTAGTCGCCGCCGGTCGCCAGATAGGGTCCAAACCAGTGCGGTTTGTGTGAATGTTTTCCCACAACCTGCATGAGCGGTTAAACAAAATACATTACATCCAGTATCATGATGCAAAACTTCACGAATCACACGATCAATTAGATTACGCTTTTCAAAATTGGCAATTTCATAATGCTCACAAAACAGAAACTCTTGTTCTATTGGATCAATCAAAACTTCGTTTGTTCTCTGGAAATACTTGGGAACTGGCAAACCAAATTCTTGACATGACAAATTATGAACATTCAAAATGTCTTCAACTTCTAAAAGAGCTCTGTTAAAAGATACTTCATCATTGTAATCTTCTCTAAGATATATTTTTTTTTTTTTTTGTAACTGCTTTACGTCTCTTTTTAACATCGAGGTCTTTAGAGATGGGAAAGGATGGGGGGGCAAGGATGGGGCAAGGAATGGGAAGGAATTCGGCCATGGCCTTTTTGAAGGAAGCATCCCGGCATTTGCCTGGAGTGATTTGGGGAAACCATGGAAAACCCAAATCTAGATGCCCGGACGGGGATTCGAACCGCCGTCCTCCCGAATGCGAGGTGAGAATCTTCACTAAGAAATACCTTGAAATTCATATCATAATGCCAATGCATTGTTTGGCACATTTAATGCACAAATGTAACCAAATAAATTTCTAATTTGTTTTGGTGAATGTAATTATTTTGTTTCATTTAAACATTCGCGCCATTCATTATCATTTGAAGCAATGCCGCGAGCATAACACACTTCAACAAAAGAAGTGTATCTAATTCCATTGTATTCTAACATCCTCAAATGATTTTGGACAGACATGTAATAAAAGCAATCGTAAATGGAAAAGTTCAATATCTTTTGGTGATACTACATACATGCATGCAATGATTTTATCACCTCCACGCCTTCTTTTCTTCCATTTTTTTTGGGGGGGGGGAATCTTCCCATACTTAATGTAAAGGAATTTGAATATACTTATATTCATGCGCTGATGGGTCTGATCGATTGAAATAAAAAAATGCCAAGAATTTCGTTTGTCTTGCATTTTCAATTGCTTGAAGTTCTTGACCTTGTCGAAAGTAAACATTCTGTCTACGCGGTAAATGAATGTCAAGTCTGACGATTACATGTGATTGAAAATGCATTGGTAATTCATAGATGCGCCATACAACTTCAGTTGATCCAACATAACGGCCATTTAAAAGTTTTTTTTACTTCATCAGTATGAATTTCTTGGGTCATTTCTCCCCGATTCTAATTCAACAATCTGTCATAACCTTTATACACGTATTTATAAATGTATTTAACACTTAACTGTAAAGCATACCTCAACATTTATATAGCAATTAAATTTTGCAAGTAGGTACGGATTGTATGGTACAACGTAACAATTGTCAAGGCAACTACCGCGAACCATAGCAGTAATACCATTATCACGCCTTTGTTTAATGGGTATCCATTTATTGATTCACATGTAAATTCATTCAATCGTTTTTGATAATCTTTTGTGCATTTTCCATCTTTCATCCATACAGAATTTGGATTTAAAAGACCACATGGACCATGCATCATGTGTTTTACAACATATACGTGTAATGTAGGATGTGTTTCAATGTTAGGAATCTCCGCAGATACAGTTTTATCAATATCGTTAGCGTTACCAATTTTATCGAGGCAATCCTCTCTTTTGAAACTCAGTTGTATAAATGAGTGCTTCAACTTTTCCAAATATTTTTTTAAGTGTAAGGCCTTCAATTAATTCTTTCAGTTTGGACCTGAATACACGAACAACAATATCAGGTCGGAAATTAGCTGTCTCACCTACACCAACATTCCTAACTATTTCAGGCCAATTTGGATTGCAAGTCATTGTAATAAACAAAGAAGGCTTTCCAAAATATTGTACAATTGACATTGCATCTAAATAATTCTGACACATATTTCTTGGAGAACCATTGAATGAAGATGGCAAAATTACTCTCTGGCCAACATTATTGACATTTTGGTTTGATTCTAAATAATCTGTTAAATTGTTGTAAACTTCAGACCTAAGTGTTGTTTGATTTTGTCGAATGAAATGTAACCTCGTACCCTCTATTCTCACATACATATCAACTATCCACTGCAGAAATAATTTTTGTGAATGGTGCAACATGCTAAAATCTTCTCTAATCGCAAGTCGATAAGCTGCATATTGAATGAAGCATTGTTAATTTATTTCTTGGTGCTCTTGAATTAGATGTAGTTGGTATATGATGTGAAATACTGACATGCCACCCTGCATCACCGTTTGGAAAAAGTAATGGATACGCTAATGGGTCTAATGATAAATCCAAAACAGATACATTTTTAATGGTACCATTAACTTTTGAAAACGAAACCATATTTCGTTCAAATGGTGGCTCACCATCAACTGTACTACATGAGTTTGAACTGCATCATTATAACGTCACATATCCAAATCACGATTTACTTTAATGAGCATACAAATTTCTTTATTTTGATTTTCAACTCTCTGACAATGGTCTTTCATCGCAATGAATGACTGAACAAAAGGATTAATACATTCCAACTCAAGAGATATCTCGCGCATTATATTGTTATTGCAAGCTTGATTAGAATGTTCACATAATTCACAGCAGTGTCTACATCATAAAAATATAACTGCGCATAACGTGGTGAGTGACCATATGCAGCAGTCATTGGACCTGATCTATGATAGAAAACATCATGTATTTTAAAATGATACACTCCATCTGAAATTTTAGCCTCTGAACTAACCATAGCAAACGATGAATTGAATTTACGAATGTTTTCAAAATAATTTTTTGACTTTCTTTTTGTCGATGGTTCATTTGAAATCAGTCCATCATACAACGATTTAAAAAATTCATTTTGACTTAGGGCCGGTAATACTGCTTTACGTTTATGACAACATGAAGTGAATGCAGTCCTTTCACCTGAAGTCACTTCCGATTCAAAATGTTTTGCAGTGCAAACACCTGCATTGTAAATGCATTAATCCACAATGGAAACTATTAAAATTAGTTGGAATGACATTTAATGCACATTTAAATGTGTCCAACAAAATCACTTCATCACTTTGTGTACTATTTTCCCTATCTTCATTTTGAATTCGCGAATATGTATTCCTTCTTCTTTGTCTCTCCCTCCGCCCGGCAAATGTTCTGTATCGAGGCATAATAGAAGTACGCACGAATATCTGAATGTAAAAAAAAGTAATGAAATTAAGATTGGTAACATGCCAATACGTCGGAACCTACAAAAATTGTCCTATCGGTATCAAGTTTAGTACATACATTCCAATGTAAGCTTCGAATGCGTGAAAATGAGGAAAAATCACTTCAAATGTGGGTAGATGCACACATGTTATTAAGCAAGAAATACACGTTATTACATGTCGATATTATTTCTGTGTGTTTCCTACTCTTAAATCTTGGTCCAGGCTGCATTTCAACCTAACCACAACTGCTATTAGTTACGGTAGAGGCCATGCAATATATCTTAGCACTGAAAAACAATATGTCAGCCCACACAGAGAAATCGTAAATGTTACATGATTTTCTATTTGCATATGGAAAGCAGTTTTAATTCAATAATGAAGACTTAAAAACACGTGGAATAAATGTCAACACCTATGAACGTGTATTTCTTGCGTAATAACATGTATGCATCTACCCACATTTCGAGTGATTTTTCCTCATTTCAACATATTCGAAGCTTACGATATACACTCTAAATCAAATATTATCGCCTAAGGAATGTGTGTACCAAATTTCAGACTGACAGGACAATATTTGTAGGTTCCGACGTAATGCTAAACTCAGTATATAGACTTTGCTGCCATTCATGTACTTACTTTTTTTTTACTACCAGATTTCGTTCAAATGGTGGCTCACCTTCATATTACAGCTACATCAATTTGAACTGCATCATTGTAACATCGTATATCTAAATCACGATCTAATGAATTCTCCGAATATACTTCATTTCGAAATGTTGCTTCTAGAGATGAAGCTCGACACTGGTTTCACCAAAGACCAAAGAGTATCTCAATGCTAGAAATACACGTCACATAGTTGGCTCCGATCTGATTTCACTCACACACACGTTCGCGAATTTATTTTTCATTTAATAATGTATCTGTAACATATTTTATCTATGCTTATAATTTTTTTTTTCTTTACTGTTGACCAAAGACCACAGACATTGGCAGAATCGCTAAGTGTCATTGCCACTTAAAAACAATTGAATGTATACAACAAATAATTTATTTAATTTAATTTAATGTATTTTTAACACATATTATATGTACATTTTAGCTTTATGCACTTCTTCCCCATATAAACTTTAACTATGCCAAATCTCACACTTCTACGTGCGCGCAATATTCTGAAAAATGTTTCCAAAGTTTTCGCTTAGCGTATTAATATATAGATAATAACTAAATGACTTCTGCCTTATACTGTAACAAAAACATTCTGGTCCAGGAAGCATTTCAACCTAACCACTATCTCTGCTAATATTGCCGCTACAAAATCAAACGTTATGAACACACTTCAACACATTAAATGCATTGGAACTGGATTTCGAATAGTAACAGAATTTTCTATATCAAGATTCCTAATTAGTGTAGCATAAATTACTATCAAAATTAATTTCATTATACGCCTTACTAAATCACGAGCAGTAACAGTCACTTCATCGCGATGTAAGCTTGACCAGCAATATTAACAAAAATTGTCTTAGAGTTGTAGAGAATTATGAACTTTCCGTTGTACACTGTAATTTACAAGCATTTTAGTATAAATATTTTATATTACGTAACTGCAATAATGAATGAAGTTTCATATGTATTCAGTATTTATTTTCCTGCGATCTGAAATAATAATTCACATTACTAATGTATTAATGCGCAAGTGATAGAAGCTTTGATTTTCTAGCGGTATTAGTAGCGGAGTTTGTCACTTTGTTGAAATGCAGCCTGGACCAAAATGAGAACTGAAACATTATTAATAGTTTAAGCTTCTTTCACAAGCACCATTTTAGTGACGTCATGTATCGCTTTATAATGATATTGTATCAATATAATAAGCTTCGATGATTTAGCAGAACACACGGCATTGCTCGAAGTAAATTTTTGAAATTTATAAATGTTTTATTCAGATAGTGGAGAGTCAGACAAGCAGAGTGGTAATTTGCCGGTAGACATTCAATTCTGTTTGCAGATTCAGAAACCTATTATAAATAAAGAATCTATTATTACTTTAACATTGTAATTTATATTTCAGAGAAGAATTAATGGATCGAAACGAACAAACTATAGTATACTGATCTACATGCAGTCAACTGTTTTCACAGATAGAGAAACTAACATTAACACTGAACATTATGAATAAAAGAATCAATTATTACTATAATACCTAAATTTCTGATTTAAAACAGAATTAATTGATGAAACCCACATATCTTCAAAACATAATGAATATTCAGAGAGCAAATTAAGTTCACTTAAAAAAAAAAAAAAAAAAAGATTAATAAGATTAGTAATTTTCAGATATTCAGTGCAAATCAAAATATACATTTTTAGTTTCGTAATTTTTTAACGAGATCAACATCCTTGGGCCACTTAGGTATTTATTTGCTCTTTGAATGTTAGTAAATTTTTTGGATGTTTAGTCGCTTCCATCATATTTTGACGTTTTGAGTTTCCATTATTTAAAACTATATTAATTTTTATTCGCAAGCCTTGAAATCAGTAATTTTAAGAGATGCCGGGTAAACCAAATTCAAATCTTTCAATGAAATGTAAGAAAACTACGGCTGTGAAAAAAGCCAAAACCCAGGAACAAATCCTCTAGCAGAACTGCACAGGATTGAGCACTTAGCACTTATTGTGGCTTCTGGAGATGCTGAATTGCCAGAGCAGCCACAAGTTCATTGGCAATCAATCTTAAAAGCTTCTGAAACACCGAAGCAAACAAAGAGACGGCAATAACAATACGTCACATATTCGGCATTGCAACGAGCTGCTGAAACACCTGAACAAACGCGAGCTCATTTCTAATGTTTTCCCGAGCATTCAACTAAATATTATCAATGACAAAAACTGGTTATGTGATAGGACAATACTTACCCCGAAAAATGATTCTGGAGCAAAATATATATATATATATATATATATATATATATTAAAGGAAATAGTCGGGGAAGTGACAACACACTCTTCCATCGATACAGTAATGTTAACTGATGATGCTGCTACCTACCCCGCCGAGTTTTCAAATTCCTTTGAGTTATCTGGGCTATTGTCCCATAAACTCTAGCTTAAGGTTGGCACTCGAGTTCTCCTGATGCGTAATCTCGACCCCCCCCCCTTTTTTCACTCAAGGTATTGCAATGGCACCAGATTACACATCACAGAACTAGGAAGAAACATTGCGCATCTAAAGGGGAAGCCGTTATAATTCCGCGTATCACAATTATTCCCAGTAAAATTCCCTTTGAATTTAAAACATTACAGTTCCCATTAAAAATTTCATTTTCAATGACAATTAATAAATCGCAAGGTCAAACGTTTATATTGGTGGGAATACACTTGGATACTCACTGCTTTTCCTTTGGTCAACTATATGTTGCCTGCTCGCGGGTATCGAGTGCAAAAAATTTACACGTTTTTTCAGAAAATAACAAGTCCTACAATATATATACCGATGTATTAAACTGAAAATACTACTAACATACAGAATATTTTTATTGTTTTAAAAGTTCGATGACGTTGTTTGGAACAAATACTTTTGTTATTTTATTGCAGTATTTATTACTATCACCAATAAAAATAGCTCTAAAATTAATTGTATGGTTGTATTGACCTGGTGGCAAGGCTTCATTACGTCTATGCAATCAGCCCCTTTCGTAGCCGCTTAACCTAATGCAGTAATCCTACTGGGCATAGAGGACCTACAGTTCAACGTGGAATCAGAACCACATGAGCATTCTGGCGCACTTCACATCACACAACAACCTGTGCCAGAGGTGAAGGTCGAGCTAAGGACCTATGAAAATCCTCTGCGAGACTGGGATTCAAGCTGGGGACTTTTCCATGTCCAGTTGGACGCCCTAACCACTGAGCGACCAGACCTCTCAACAAAATCTTATATTACAACACTCTTCCACGCGGACGAAGTCGCGGGTAGCTGCTAGTGAATACATAAAAGTGAATCTAGTTACTTACAAATGACGAAGGTTGACAAAAAAAGAAGTGATCACACGATTCAAATGCCAAATGCGAAGGAACAGACAGCGATACATCCGACCGAGTGGGGCAGCAAGTCATGCAGACTGACACGCGTTTTCACTTTATTTTGCGGATTGCGGATCCGCCTAATTTTGTGCGGGATCAGCGAGACCGTCTAATGTTGTGGGATCCTGCGAGATCCTGCTTTGCTGGATTGCAATCCCTACCTTGCACAAATGCCCTGCTAGGAGATTTATGTCTCCAATTTTTCCTTGTAGGTGTTACAGTCCCCAACAGAATGTGTTAGTCGTAAGTTCAGACCGCCTTCTCTGCTATTGGATCTATGTGCTACAGTCAAGCAGTCAGTACACTGGCTTATGTCATAACCTTCGGCTTGTGCTATTGTATTATTTACTGAACCTGTTGCTTGTTATTTAAAATGATGGACAACGATGATTTTAATATTTCTCATTACAGTTGTTTTAAATCTGAACGGGAATACTTTAGTGGTGACAAACTTAAACCACATGTAATCTGCCTTTGAGTAAAAGTATCCAGATGGTGGTGTATCATATAAGTTGTACCGCAAAGTATTTAGAAAAAACTTTCCAAAGCCATCGTTCAGAAGACCAAGGAGTGATACCAGCAAAATGTGTGATTATTTAATCATACAAACAAAAGCTAATCACCCCCACACAATCAGACAAAGTGCAAAAGGCACTCGAGTTACACCATAGAAATGCTGAGTGCCCTTTCTGCAATGAAAAATGATACAATAATCAGCACATTACCTTGCAGCCAGCATTACACCATTGTTATGGATTTAGAAAAAGTTTTCCCTTTGCCTAAACTGACACATACTAACATGTATTATTTGTGTTAACTCTCTTGCTATAACTTCAACATTTACATTACCGATACGAACGATGGAATACTATGCTTGTGGCACGAGGGATAAGGAGGTAAAAGAGGGAATGATAAGGCCTCTAGGACTCTGGTTCACTTCCAAACAAAAAAATAAATCTTGTATGAAATGACAATTGCTCAGGGCAAATAAACAAATCGAATGTTACATTTTTGTACATGTACATAGTAGAACTGGGTATTTTTAGGTCAGTAGAACAAATTTCTACTGGCTGGGCACAGTTTTTCAGTTGCCAACCGCGATTTTACAATTATAGAGAAAAGCAGCAAGACAGCCAAAATGCAAGTAATGGAAGATCTTGAAAATGTGATCAAGGAAGCTAGGCCTAGAAAACCTTTCCGTGTATTGAAAATGTATGATCGTTTCTTGACTTTGAGAAAAATGTTGGACTGCACTGATTAAAGAAAATAACAAAATAAAAAATAAACAAACTCCCTTGGTATCACTCAGCTTTCTTCAATCAAAATATGCAGCTTGGTATGTCCTACAGAAAATCCTTTTCCAATCTATGTGCTTTGGAGAATTTTTGTGAACTGAAGAAAGGCAAAACAATTAAAGACATTGAAGCTGTGGAATTGGAAAAACTCCCGGCTATAGTTCCATTGGCACCAAACAAGAAAAAATATTTTTCCGCCATTATTGATTATTTGGATGAAAAGAACAAGGACTTTCCCCACAAGATGTACGTCAATAAACTCAATGCTGTTTCATGAGACTCAGATCGACTAGCCATGTCAAACCCTTTTGTACTTAGATCTTTCGGCTCAAAAAGCCACATAACTGAACATTTTTATAATCATGTGAAGAGTTAATTTGTGTTTAATTAAAATAAAATAATCATTTCTCACAAAGATGTGCTTTGTTTCGCTTCCTGAAAAATTTAATTTTTGGCACATAGCACCTTTAGCAATTCTAGTCTTCATTTGGTGAAGTTTTAGTCCCATGTTCATGTTCATATTATCCGGTATTCTTTTTTATTATTATTTCCAACACTTCTCTGATTCACCTGGGCCACCATCTGCATCCCTGAATCAGCACACTGTCAGCAGAATGTAGTGCTTCAGCTGATTTGCTGGCGTTGTTATTTTTAAAATGTCTTAGGTGTTCACTCAGCCTTTCCTTGCCAATCCATCCCATCTCACCGATATACACTTGGTCATAGATACAGAGTATTTGGTATACACCTGCTGTCTGCAATTTCTCCCTCCTGTCTTTTTTTTTTTTTAAGGCAGCCAATTTTATCCATTGCCCCCCTGAATGTAGGGTAATATTACCATGGGTCCATCTATCTCCTGGCTTCATCTGTCAGTGCTTGAGGTTTAAGCTTTTGGTCACTTTATTGATAACGTCAAGGCTGTAGCCACTGGCCAGAAACGTCTTCAAAATTTATCTTTCAACAGTTATTCATACTTCATCACTGACTATGGATGCACGGACAGTTTAAGCTTTTATATTCCACGTTTCACTACAGGATGGTTGTGAGAGGCTGCATGCATCTACCTATTCACGTTGGTGGGCTTACGATAAACTCCATGACCCAGGGAGCCATCTTCTATCCGCTTCAGGATCACATCCATAAAAGGAAGTCGTTTTCCCACCTCAACCTCTATGGTGCAATTAATTTTGTCGTGAGCACTATTAAACTGTCGGAAAAATGCCTGGAGGAATTCTTGTCCATGAGGCCAGGTAACAAATGTGTTGTCCATGTATCGCAGTCATAAGGAAGGTTTCAGATTGTAATTGTTGACGACTTTGGCCTCAAATGCTTCCATAAACACATCAGCTCCCTCATTCTGTTAGTAGAAGTCATTCTTGTGTTGAAAGAAGGTAGTCCTAATGCAGAATTCAGTTAGTGATTCCCATTCTTGCGGCAGGCTGAGACTTTCGAGTCGTTGCTCGATGAGGTTCATGGCTTCGTCAATATGTAAGCAGTGACGTGACATTGAAACTTACTAATAAGTCTTCCAGACATCTGCCCTTGACAACGTTTATAAAATCAGAAGAATTCCAAATTGTAAAAGCAGAGTTAGTCAGATTCTTTAGCTTACCCACCAGAAATCTTGCCAGCGGATGTGTCGGAGACTGAAATGCACTGACAATTGGTCAAAACGGCACCCCAACCTTGCGTATCTTGAGCAGGCAGTACATTCATGGTGTCAGGTGATTGGACATAGTTAATTTTCTTTTGACCTCCGGTTCAATTGAAGTTGCTTCCCGTATTTTAGTAGCAATATTACGTCGAATCTTCTGTAGAGGGTTTGTTGGCAGATTTTCATAAATTCCGTCTTGTAATAACACCCCTATCTTTCGGTGGTATTCTTCCTCATACATTATCACCGAAGAATTTCCTTTGTCAGTGGGCAACACCACAAAGTTTTCTATCACTCTCATTCGACGCTGGGCATTTCGTTCCCCCCGAGAGGTTCTGCAGAGGTGGTTTGGAAATTGATAATATCTCTTCCAATCTTGTAAGCATTGTCTGGTGAAAAAGAGAAAACTGAAGATTCCACCTCTGCCATGACTTCATCCACAGGTAACTTTGCTGGAGTTATGGCAGAACTGATGCCTTTGGCAGAACTGAGTTTGTCTCAGTGTGACTCTTTTGTGAGGTTAATCACACATCTTTTCAAAAGATTCTCCTGTTTTTGGGTGTTGCTTTTCTTCTGGTTTGGAGAGTTTAACAAGTTCTTAGTTTTTTCAATTGCGGCATGGGCCTGATTCCACAATAATTTGTCCAGCAGGTAAGTTTGAAGAAATTCTTACCCCCTAGAGATTCATCAAGTGGGTGCACAGACTTCTGCAGTTGTTGTCGATGTTATCTTGATTGTCCGGGTGGAACCACATTGATTTATTGAAACCTAACGTTTCAGGCATCATTTTGTGGATTTATTCAGAGGACAATACCTACGATTTGCTCTTTTTTTGTGGCTTTAAGCATAGGCGAAGTCATTAGAGGCGGGAAAAGATTGGGAACAAGGAACAAGAAGGAACTGCGACATGTGGCCTTCTAAAGGAAGCCATGGAAAACAAGTCTGGATGGATGGATGGACAGGGATTCAAACCTGTGTACTCCTGAATGTGAGGTCAGATAACCCACCATGCTTGGTCCTACACTTTGATAGCTGCCACTGGTATCACATGAAATACCCAAAGCCTAATCCTCCAAGACAGATGGATTTGCTCAGATCAAGAATCCCACACCCAGTACTCCAACAATCCGACACAAAACCTTATTCCCACAATCATCCTGCGAAATTGGTCCTTAAAGAAAGATCCTATGCTATAACCTGTTGAGTACACAAAAGCACCCACCAGGCACAATCCAAAACTAACTATAATCTTGTCCTTCTCATGTAGCTCCCTCCAGACCAGAATCCCCATTATTTTTTATTTTTTTTACTGCTTAACGTCTCATAACAGCGAGGTCTTTAGAGACGGGAAAGGATGGGGGGGGGGGGCAAGGAATGGGAAGGAATTCAGCCATGGCCTTTATTCCTTGGTTTCCTATATCACTCCAGGCAAATGCTGGGATGCTTCCTTCATCCCAGCATTTGCCTGGAGTGATATAGGAAACCATGGAAAACCCAAATCTGGATGCCTGGACGGGGATTCGAACCGGCGTCCTCCCGAATGCGAGGCCAGAATGCTAACCGTTACACCACCACACTCGGTCCCCCACCAGACTGCATTAACTTCAGCAGATCACCCCCCCCCCCCCTTTTGTGCACAAATACCAAACCTCTAATGCTCTTGCCTTATAAAAATTCTCACTGCAACCCTATTACTGGTGAAAGCTACCACATCGTTGACCATGCCACCTTTACCATGACTCACCTCATATACCAACTTATCTGCCTCCATTACAAACTGTTTACTACCAACATCTAGACAACACATTTGCTGCCAATGCCAACTGCCATTCAGCCATGGCCTTTATTCCTTGGTTTCCTATATCACTCCAGGCAAATGCTGGGATGCTTCCTTCATCCCAGCATTTGCCTGGAGTGATATAGGAAACCATGGAAAACCCAAATCTGGATGCCTGGACGGGGATTCGAACCGGCGTCCTCCCGAATGCGAGGCCAGAATGCTAACCGTTACACCACCACACTCGGTCCCCCACCAGACTGCATTAACTTCAGCAGATCACCCCCCCCCCCCTTTGTGCACAAATACCAAACCTCTAATGCTCTTGCCTTATAAAAATTCTCACTGCAACCCTATTACTGGTGAAAGCTACCACATCGTTGACCATGCCACCTTTACCATGACTCACCTCATATACCAACTTATCTGCCTCCATTACAAACTGTTTACTACCAACATCTAGACAACACATTTGCTGCCAATGCCAACTGCCATGTGAACTCTTTAATGGTAGTCGTCATCAGGGACAATCTCTTATTTTAAGGGTGTGGTTTGGTTTTAGTGGTTATATACTACCATCTTCCACTGTCTCGTCTAAAACAGTTTCATTGTTTACAACAGATTCCCAATTCCACCTGCTTCTCTCCATATCCTCCTCCAAGTTGCTCCATGCATTTTCTTCTTCGTCTTCCAACTGATCTCTTGACCGTCAGCCTTTCTTTCCAAATACACTATTTTAATCTTGTGCTTAGAGTACCAAACCATTTAAGTCTAGATGATCTAAGTCTTTCTTCCATGGGTTCATTTAACTAGGTGTGATCATTCTTTGTGTGATCAAGTCTAAGAATCTTCATTTCACAGGTTTGAATCTTGCCAAGGTGTTATGATGTTAGTGTGCATAATTCCAGAGCATATGTGAGAATAGGAATATGATACGATTTTTGTTCTTTAGGGGATCTTCATAGGACCAAAGTAGGTTACGCTTGATACTACAAAAGTTGGATCCTTTGGTTACTTTATTTATTAATGATTTCTGACTAACCCTATAATTTCTGTTATGCTCCACAGTTATCTGATCATCATCATCAGGTGGAGGACACACGTGAAGCCATTTTCAGTTAAGTCGGCAACTGCACCACCTTCTTAGCTAAAGCTTGATCGGGTCATGTTCAGAGGTACCTGATCGGTATATAGGCCAATCAAGCCATCGGGGGATCAGTTAGTCAGTCAGTTTGAGTGCAACTGACGAATCGGGAGTAATCTTGACCCAGCTTGGGCAGGGGTCAAGATCCAGGACATGGAGTTGTGCCAGCCTCTGCACCCCGTCTCGCTAATGTAAGCATGGACCGTAGTCTATTGTAAGGATGTATCATGTAAACTTCCAGTTCATGTACTATTAGCATCTGTGAGACACTTGTAAATACGAGGGTTGTCCAGAAAGTAACAGACTTTTTGAAATAAAAAATAAACAAAGTGAAAAAAAATTATTATTACATTTTAGAGGTAAACTTTTAGTCTGCTTTTCTACATAATTGCCATTTAAATGCATTTATCATAACATGCTACAAGCTTTTCAATACCCTCTCTGTAGAAATCTGCCGCCTGGTTTACATAGCATGCAGTTCAGCAACAGTGTCAAAGCGTTGCATAGCGAGCCACGTCTTCATCGCTGGGAACAGAAGGTAGTCGCTCAGCGCCAAATCCAGGCTGTAGGGTGGATGAGTGAAAACTTCCCATCCAAGGGCTCTTGGGTATGGCTGGTCATGTGTGGACGAGCATTGTTGTGGAGAAACAAAACATTCTCACAGAGTTTTCCCCGACGCTTGTTTTGTATCGAGCGTCTCAATTTTCTGAGTGTTTCGCATTACCCCTTTGAGTTAACTGTTTGGCCACGTTCAAGAAAATCAATGAGAATCACTTCCTGAGCATCACAAAAACCAGTAGCCATGATTTTTCCTGCCAGCAGGCACTTCCTCGGTTTCTTGGGCGAGTGCGTGTGTCCCCATTCCATGGACTGCCGTTTTGTTTCACATGAGATATGTTTTACTCAAGTCTCGAACAGTTACGATACGACTGATAACTTGGTTTCCACTTTTGTCGCAATCTTCCAGAAATGTCAATGCTGCAGTAAGTCTCTGTTTTTTGTGGTCTTTCGTTAGGATTTTCGGAACCCACCTGGCACAAACTTTGTGGTAACCAAATTTACCAACCACAATTTCATGAACTAAACTCCGTGAAATTTGGGGGAAATGTTATTAAAGTTCCGTAATCGTGACAAAGATTTTCATGGATTTTTGCTACCAATTCATCACTCACAGGACTAGGTCTACCACTGTGATCGTCATTGTGAACATTGGTTCAGCCATTTTTAAAACCAATGCACCATTGCCTCACTCTGCTTTCATTTATTATTCGTTGGCCGTACAAATTACAAATCTGGCGATAAATTTCAATTGTTTTGTGATTTTTTGCCAACAAAAACCATATCACAGCTTGCACTTCACAAATGGGGGGATTTTCAATCCCAATGCTCATTTTAACACTCCATTGTATACAAAGTATGATAGGCAAGACACGCAAGCTACCACGGCTGGTTGCGTACTGATTGTAGGAACACACTGATGCCAAGATGGCGGCACTAGCCTCGTCCACTCCCACGCCAGGCCAAAACGTTTGTTACTTTCTGGACAGCCCTCGTATACTACTTTAAGCCAAATCCTGTCTCATTACTAGTTCTAGAATAAGCTACCACAGAAACGCTAACCAGCCACTGGGTGCTATCCCTCTCAAATAATCATATTACATTAAGCCAATCTGATCTATCTACCCAACATCCTACAACTGATCGCAGATAGCTTCTAGCCTCAAGACATTAGCGGGCCACGTCTCTCGGGTTAGATCGCTATGGTTACCATACTGCAGATGACTGCTAAGGCAAAACTGTTGGCCATAGTCTGTAGAGATGGCCTGAGATTCTACATTAGAACACTACCACAACAACATTATTGAGATCAAACAACTTTGGTGTTCAAGACATCAACTTGAGTTAACTATCATGTTACTCAAACCATTTTAGCAAAATTCTGGCCTTGTGACACAGACAGTTATCCTGATGGAAAACATGAAAAATTAAGGGGATGCAGGTGATATACAATAATTTTCACGCAGCCCAAAGCTGTCATGATGCGAACAATCATTACCACAGGTAGCATGGAAGCCCAGATGAATGTCTCCAAAGGCATAATACTTTCCCAACCAACCTGTGCATCTGGCACAGTGCCTTATTCAAACAGCCACTTGCCTGAAAGACAACATATCTGGATATGACAATCAACCAGATGTAACATGAAACATGATTCATCCAACTAGGCGATGCGTTTCCACTGATACACAATCAAATCTCAACATCACGCCCACTGCAATCATAATCGACGAGCTGGTGGGCCAGCAAAGGAATATATAGGGGCCGTCTGTTGCAGAGCCCCATGTTCAACAATGTGTGCTAAATGGTGTACTCCATAAAACTTGTGTCTGCACCAGCACTTTACTCTGCTGTCAGATCTACCAAAGACTGACCCTGACAGAGCAGGCAAGCCTTCCACCTCCATAATCTATGATGAGACACAAATGTCCACCACCTTGTCACCTGATAATCGTTTCACCATTCTTCAACTAATTTCTATAGGTGCTCACAATGGTATCATGCGTAAAGCCACCCTGCCTCACTAGTTCCGAGATGCTCATTCCCAAGCATCAGGTAATAAGAATCTGCACTTTGTGAATGTCATTTATGTTGGCACTTGCATTGTCATTGGAATGACTCCCCATGTGTTTATTGCTCCACTTACTTTTCTTACAGCAGGCGGATCTAGGATTTTTCCGAACCGGGGCAGAAACATCACGCTGGCGCCCCCCCCCCCCCCTAAAGAAAACACCACACCCAGTTGGGTACTATTAAACTAACATGATAAAAAAGACATAATAGAAAATGAGTTCTTTTATTGCTTGCATTATATGTTTTTTTTTTGGTGTCATCAGTCTTTCGACTGGTTTGATGAAATCCTGCATCCCTTCCTATCCTGTGCTAACCTCTTCATTTTTACATACCGCTTACAACCCACGTCCTCAATTATCTGCTTCATATATTCTAATCTCTGTCTTCCTCTACAGTTCTTACCTTCGACTGTTCCCTGCAGCAACAAATTAACCAATCCAGCATGTCTCAAAATATGGCCTACCAGCCTGACTCTTCTTTCTGTAAGCTTCTTCCACAAACTTCTTTCTGTAAGCTTCTTCCACAAACTTCTTTCCTCACCCATGATTTCCAAAACTCATTCATTTCTTACTTTGGCTGTCCCCTTAATTTTCATTATTCTTCTGTAGCACCACATTTCAAATGCTTCAATTTTCTTTATTTCCGGTATTCCTAAAGTCCATGTTTCGCTACTATAAAGTGCTGTGCTCCACACAGAGTTTTAAAAAGGTCTTTCTAATTCGTACATCAATATTTGAAACTAAATAGTTTCTCTTTTTCATGAAGGCTCTTTTTGCTAGTGCTATTCTGCTTTTAACATCATTCCTGCTTCAGCCATCGGTTGTAATTTTTCTTCCCAAGTAACAGAATTCACTTACTTCTCCTATTGCATTCGATCCTATTTTTATATTTAATTTACTAGTATTGGTATCATTTCTCCTACATTTCATCACTTTAGGCTTGCTTTGATTTATATTCAGTCCTCCTTCAGTATTTTGTTCATGCCAATCAGTAATTTCTCAATATCCACAGCCCTTTCTGCTAACAAGACAATGTCATCAGCAAATCGTAGCATACTGATTTTTCTCCCTGAAAACTTATGCCACATGGAAATTTTTCTTTGACTTTCTTCATACATACAAGTTGAATATTAATGGAGATAAGACTACAACCTTGTCTCATACCCTTTTTAACTGATGCTCATCTCTCGTGATTCTCTACTTTTATTATAGCCACTTGATTCTTATATAGTTTATAGAGTATTCTTCTATTTCGATACTTTAGACCCGACTTCTTTAAAATTTTGAACATCTTGTCCCACCTAACATTATCAAAAGCTTTTTCTATATCAACAAATGCCATAAAAGTATCTTTGTTTTTCTTGATCCGCCCTTCAAGTATTAATCTTAAAGACAGAATTGCTTCCCTTGTGCCGCAAATTTTTCCTAAACGCAAACTGATCTTCACCTACTATCTCTTCTACTACCCTTTCCATCCTTCTGTATATTATTCTGGTCAGTAATTTTGAAGCATGTGTTGTTAGACTAATGGTGCGATAATTATCACATTTGTTGGCTTGTGTTATCTTTGGAAGTGTGAAGATGATATTTTTATTAAAATCAGTTGGAATTTTTCCTGTTTCATAACTTTTTGATATCAGCTTGAATAATCTTTCGATTCCTTCCTCTCCTAGGGATTTAAGAAGTTCTGTATGGCTCCCACCAATTCCAATTGCCTTATTTACTTTTAAGTCATTCAGAGCTCAAAACAGGATCTCCTAAATCATCAATGTCGACATCGCGTTCCTTTTCTTTATGCTATTGTTCAAATCGTCTCCATCATACAGTTTCTCAATGTATTCCTTCCATCGGTTAGCTCTATCATCTGAGCTTAAAAGAGGTTTCCCATCGGCAGCTTTAATGTTCATATCTCTTTTCTTCATTTCTCCAAAATTCTGTTTGATCTTCCTATATGCAACATCTACTTTACCTACGACCATTTACTTTTCTGCTTTTTCACACTTTTCTTGTGGCCATTTTTCTTTTGCTATTTTGCATTTCCTATTTATTTGATTTCTAAATTTCCTGTACTGCTCTCTTCCTGCTTCATCCTGAGAATTTTTGTACATTCTCCTCTGATCCATCAGCTCCAAAATTTCATCTGTGATCCAAGGTTTTCGGGCAGCTTGTTCCCTAAAGTTTAATGTTTCTTTAGCAGCTTTCATTATTTTGGTCTTTAATGCATTCCATTCGTCCTCGGTTAAGCTCCTTTCAGAGTTACTTCTGAGACCTATGTCTACCATTTCTGCAAATTTTTCTCTAGTACTAGATTGTTTACACACAATCAGAATACATTACGCACGAGCCAGCCTGTTCTCACAATTGTAGTCCTTAGGCCCTAGCAAAATTTGCACTACATGTTCCTACAACTTCACTCGTCAAGCTTTCATTTCCGCGAAATAGTCTATAACTTCGTCAAAATTTGTCTCATAAGCTGTTCTATTTTCGATTGATAAGATCGCGAAGCTAGAAAGACGTTCCTGGCTCATTGTTGATCCCAGGTAGGTTTTTATGATTTTTAGTTTACTAAAACTCCGCTCGCAGCTTGCGGACGTCGTTGGTCTCGTGCAGTATATTCTCAGAGCTATATATACACATATTAAGAAAGGCTTCCTGCAAGTCATTTTTACACATGTGTTGCAACAATTGGAATAGACTAGTTGTTTCATCGATCCCTATTAAAAATGGAGCTTGTTGTTTAAACACTGCAAGTTCTTGGCAGAAATCAATTGCATTTAAGTCCTTGGAGTATCTCCTTGCTAGAATGGCTCCAAGTTTTTGGAGATCATTTGTGGACATATTTACAAATGTGTAGCCACCAAGAAAGGCAATTCTGTTTCAGGAAATAAAGTGACTACACATTGCAAAGTGAAGATTTAGCTCAGAACAAGATCTCATATCTTTTTGTCACTAACAAGCATGAGACTTTGCTTATTTTTACAAGAATTGTTTTTGTGGGAAATAGATAAACTGGATTCGATATTATGAACACGGTAGATTGCTTTTATAACAATAAGCACTATTTCGCAACCAAAATGTTACAAACACTGTGATTATAATTTAAATAATGTTATTATTCAATGTTCATTTAGTCAATAACAGCAATATACATCGATAAAGTAAATCATAAGTTCATTTAAAGAAGAAAAACAAAAAGAACGGTCGTCTTTGGCGAAAAATTTAAACATATTTCAAATAACTGAGAAAACCAAGAAACAGTTAAAACTACCAAAGACATAAATTCAAGTCACGTCCTTCCCAATGATACCAAATTCAATCATCTTAATTTATTTGATGTGAGAGACAAGGCGTGGGCAAAATTTTCATTATTTTATATCGTGGATTAAGCACTAAAAAGAAACACTAATGAGCCAGAAAAAAAATAAGTTAACGTTATAATATATTTCAGCGTTTCCAGTCTGTGGTATGTGAAGTTGGTGCAAGTTATCCGAAGGCAGAAATTTAAAAATTTGATTCTCAAAGCCATCATATCAAAAAAATTTAGTGAAATACAAAAAAATGGATATTGTCTCGTCCTGCATAAGACTATAAGTTAGAATAAGACAGTAATCCAAACTTTCTGAAAACAATATTTCAACTACCATCAAAAATCTGGTATTTTCAGGATATGGCTGCTTAACAGTCTATTCCATAAATACGTTTTCAGAGAGCGACGTTTTATGAGTGCTTTATTGTAAGTATATGTCTTGAGAAACGGCGATATATGCTAATAACAATTGAAAGTTCATAATATATACAGAGGTAAGAGATAAGATCCATATACGTTAATGATCCGAATGTTTTTTGACATTTTACTGGTCCTCGGATTGACGAAGGATGAGAAACGCTGAGATATTTGATAACGACAGATTCTTCCTTACCTGTTAATGGTTCATTTCCAGTAATAAATATTTAAACTCGTTCAGCACAAAAGTAGATATTAAAAGAAAACTGGGCTAATCACTCGAACGCAGCTGCAAGAAGCAAGAAGCAAGAATGTGAACATCAGATGGAAAAATTTATAAATACAAGAATATTGGGAGTTCCCAATAACAATGACGGAATGAATTCCATTCCGTGAATAGAGCTTTGTTTTAAGGCCGCTCTGTCACAGAACAATGAATTTTACATCCTTTCAAATTGCCGCCGCGGTCAGTTTACCACAGCGCTTTACCTAAAAAAAAGGGTCGGCAGCACATGAATATTTCGCCCTAGCGTTTATAAAAAGATGCCTCCAACACATGATTTTCTGGCCCCCCCTGAAGTTGTCGCGCGGGGCAAGAGCCCCGGTTTGCCCCCCCCCCCCTAGATCCGGCACTGAGCATGACATACCTGCAACATCAGCAGGTGGCATTCAATCTCACTGTGGGCAGAAGTCAATGTTTTGGCTCATAAAAGTTAAACATAAAAAAAAAGTTTACAAGAATTGTGGGCCTTAGAAAAATGTGGGAAATATTTAAATAACAGTATTTGCAAAAGTTACTTATTATTTAATTTATGTAATTATCTGTAGAATGGTGATTTAAAATTTTTATATCAAAAATATTACCTGCCAACGTATCAAATTTCTTAAAACCATCAAGTGCAGAAAGATGGTTATAGTTTTCCTCTTTTCTTAGAGTGGACTGTATTTTATTGGAAATTTTGAAGGAAAAATATTTCTTATAAGTAGTTTAGAAAATGAAGAGAGTAAAACGATTTTTTTTTTTACAAAAGCTCTTATAAATTATCAGCAGAAAAATTTTACCATTTTGAAAATTGGCAATTTCCAGCTTTCATTTGACATCTGAGAAGATTAGCTAAAGAAAATTTTTCCTTCAACCCACTCATTAAACACCATATAATTATTTTTATTTCCACTTTTTCCAAATTTTATATTATAATCTTGTAAAGGTTATTAAGAATTAAAGTAGTATGCAATAGCAAATTAATTTAAGGGATTTGGTAATTATGAGAAAGCGAGAGAAAAACAAATTTTCGATTTCATAAGGGTTCAAATTTTCATCCAGAAGGTAATAAAAACCTGACAATTCTTAATAATAGCAGCAATATAGTTGGGTATCACCTGTAAATAGATATCTGTTGCATTATGGATTGTGTAACTTCTACAATCCATTCAAACTATTTTCAAAAGTAAATAGTCCAACAATTTACCGTGATCTTCATTCAAATCTATGTCCATATCGAGCAGAGCAGGCGTTTTATTTCTAAATCCTCTAGGATTTGCAAGTGTGTGGTCTTTGTTTCTAGCCCATAATTCTTTACTTTTATTTGTACTCAGCAACATCTGTCCATTACGACCTGTACGTCTAGTAATGTTGGCACCAGCAGGAGTAATAGCAGACCTTCCCTGAAAGAAACACATTCAGAATTGAAATAAATTTGGGTTAAAATGAATTAAATTTTTCCAGAAACAACATGAGAAAATAGTATAGATGGCTCAAAATCACCAAGGTGGCTAATTTCAAGTTTAGTTTTGTGATGAAAATATTTTTAAGCTATGAATACAAAAATAAACCTAATTTGTTACTAAACATGTTTATAATCAATAGTTAAGTCGGGCAAGCACAGAACTAATTACTTTTTTTATAATATCATTTTTAATGAGAGACATCCCCAAAATCGGTCATTTCGGGAACGTTTTTGTAAAGTCAATGAAGTATTTTAAAAAAAACTTAAACATTTATTTTTGCATCGGACAATAACCTAGGTACATAGATAACAATAATAATAATAAAACCATGTAAATATTGCATACAAAATCGTTTTAAAACAAAATACCACCACAAATAAGAAAAAGTTACTATTTGTATGTGTAAAATTTTCGAAACATAAAAATATCAGCAATTGTCACAATAAAATTAACTTTAGGTACACAGAACTAAACATTTTTTATGTAACTGTGATATTTTTTAAAAAAAAAAAAAAAAATCTAAAATTGTCTGTTTTTCGTAATTTTAGTAACGTTCCCAGAAATGATCAGATGTTCACGGAATGACGTGTTTCCTGGATGACAATATAGCTACAAAATTGAAACCATAAACAACAATTAAATTAAAAAACTGTGGATATTTATGTATTTGACATAAGGTTTGTAGGTACTTATCATAAAATTAATTTTACTTAGTTTTAATCAGTTTAAGCAGTACCTACAGTAATACAATGAAATCTAAATCCTTTTTTGTAGCAAAAAATTTTCTTTACAGACTTTAAGATTAATTATGAAATAGTTACAAAAAAATATCAACATCAGTATCGAAGTAATAATACTCTTTATTCTGTTCTTTTTTCAACAATGGAGTAGGAATAATACTAATTATTTGCTCAAAGCTAATATATGACATATCATTAGTTTGTAGTTTGAATTTTCTGGCACTATTACTCACAGATTTTAAAAAAGTTACTAGAATTTCCCCGTCATCTTTATCAACATAAGTCTGACAAGTGGCGACATATTTGAAACAGATATTTGTTTTTTTAGTTGGTACTCTAATTAATAAAAATGTCCCAGGGGATATTAAATTTGGATGTAAGATTTCTGTGCCATGGCCGTAAGATGTACCAGCTTTTTAAACACTATTGGACTGTTCCTCAGTCTGCTGACGAGCAGAAATTTCCATTAAATCTTCATCGTTTGATGAAGATGAGTTATAAATAGTTTTATAACTGCTGTGTCCCTTTTCGAATGTCATCAGGTCTCCAAAATTATTTTTATCCATGGGCTCTTCTGGTTTAGGAGATTCTATCGAAGTTTTACAAAGATTCATGGGTTCGAGTGAGTTCACATTTAAATGATTAAATAACATAGACAGTTTCAACTCCTTGTGGAAAAGTTTGTGTCCATGAATTTTTGTTACAACTTTTAACCCTATTTGCCAGGTAATTTTTGTGATATTCATAATACCTGGAATAGCATCCAAAGTTTTCGGAACGATGCTTTTTGCCCTAGTTATGTCATCATCAGGTATCACTTTTACTTGGATAGCAGAATCTGTAAACAAACCGGCAAAGTCCGAGGCTGTTTTGATGTCCTTTCCCATCAACACATGACTATCGGGAGTCCTTTTAAGATAACCACCTACACTATCCATCGGTCCTTTTCCATGCTCAGGTTCACTGTAAGTCCAAGTAGCTATTGTTATTTGTTTGAATTTATTAATCAATGTTTGTAGCCAAAGGTTTATATTCGTACGGTTCCGGATTTTGTGATGTAGGACCGTCGGAATAAATGTGGAGAGTGTCAACATCTTTGTTTTCTAAAATTGTTGTTAAGATCGTATCATATGAGCCCACACTGAAAATGCTTTGCAATCAAGATCTTTTGCTACAGTGAGTGAAAATTTGGATCACCAAGCCCATGCAACGTTTCTTGAATAATATACGCCTGTATGAATAGATAACTGATTTTTTGCAAAATGTGTGGACTGAATTTCATTCGCGTACTTAGTGGTATAGTTTTGTGAGAAGTCTATCTGAATCATAATCTCGTTTTCAGTTAAGTTTTCTTTCAACCTTTTCTTCAATTTGTTGTAACTGTGAATGTCTTTTCATTACTGGAATGTCTTCAGCCAAAGCCATTTTTAATTATTTGACTGTACTGGAAAAAGTAACCTTTTTTGTGATCTTAAATGTCTTGTTCTCACCTTTTACAGTTTTATCTTCGTTAACGGACTTCCATTGAAAATATGTCAAAGAATCTGTATTATCACCAGGCTCCAGTGTCACATTTTTGCATTTCTCACACAAACCGTTCATACATTCATAAGAAGTTACATCGCAACTGTAGTCCTCAATCAACTGGTCTGTGCTCCCGTAATTAAGCTGTTGTACGCTTTTCAACTTATTCAGTTTAAATTCAAAGTTTTCATGTTTGACACACAAACAAGTTCCTCTATCTCTTAATTTTAGAGCTACCACCCAAAACGGTTTTGCTCTGAGTAGTGTTGCATAAGTTAAATTAACTCCAGGTTCTTAGACGAATTTTGGTGTCTTCTTTTACTGTGAGTGAAAGGATGCGCTTTTGTTTCTTAACACCATTTTTTTTTTTTTTTTTTTTTTACAAAATCTCTCTTAGCTGGGCACATCCTACTGATATCATCTCTTCCAAAAAAATCTATGATCTTTCGACGAACTTCTGGCTTCAAAACTATCTCGCAAACTCGAGCATCTGACTTCAAAATGGATTTGTAAATTCTCTCCTTTGGTAAGAACTTCTTAGCCATATGGAGCAGTCTGTACTTCCTTATGATTTTTCCACTAATACATTTTTGAAAGAATTCTCTCTCTCTGGAATTTTTTCGTAAAGTATCAGACTTTAATTGTAATTGTGTTGACAATACTTCGCCAAACAATAGGTTTTTGCGTACTTCAAGATGAACGTGAACGTCTTTTATTAAAGAATCAACTTTGCTGTTAGGAGTCATAGGTACAGGTTCACTTTTTTCGTTCCGTCTTTGTAGTTTTTTCTTTGAAGTCTCTATTTTACCTTTAATTTGAACTATAGTTTGTTCCTGTTTTTTTATTGTACGGTATGCCTTGGATCTATCTTTGCGATCTATTTTTCTTCCTACGTGACTTCTCACTGAAGGTATTTCGGCTGAATCATCATCTGAATGTGACGGCGTACTGATCACTGAATTTGCTAATGCCTTTTTCTTTTCCCTGTAATTTTTTGATGCTTTATTCCAACTTTTTCTCTGCTTTCGTTTCTCTCGCTCTGTCATCTCAGTAATCTTCTTCACTTTTTTTTCTGCTTTTTTCTTCTGATAGTATGCTCTGTCCTTTGCCCTTTTTATCTCTTTCTGTTCAACAGTCATTTTAGATAAAAATTTCCTTTTTCTGGCATTAGCTTTTTCTCTTTGGCGCAAATAAGCCGAGCCATCCTTTTTAAGTTGCTTTTGGGTCTTTTTTTGTTTTCCTCAGTCTTGTGAGACGCCATATGCTATGAAAAAATAACAAATACTAAAAACCTTGTAAACGCAACACAAACAGTAAATTTACAGATAAATTATAATAGCCGATATCACCTCAGGAACGAAATAGTCATTTCGAAAACGTCATAATCATTTCGAGAACGTGTAATCATGTCCGGGAACGTTCCCAAAATGACCGTTCACTGAATGACGTTTTCTAATAAACGCGCGCTATTCGTTTAACAGCAGCCATTTTATCTGCGATCTGACACTGTTAGCGTAATATGTATATTTTTTCAATATTCGAAACTGGAAAACGTATTCCCGGGATGATGATCTATTGATGTACGCACTGTAAATAACTAAACAAAAGGTACTTACCTCTTAATTTTAATTAATTTGATGAAAAACACTTATCACACCGGCAATAATACTTTCTCGTAAGACTACTGCGCCCTAGCGCCTAAAGGCTGCATTCATTATAAACAACTTTCGGCCAGTCACAGCTGCGTTCACTGAGATGATGCTTACGACGCAGGACAAAATATTTTAACATATTTCTCTATAAAATAAAATTAATTTTGTATTATATTTATAAGATTTAGATATTAGATAAAATTTACCGCTAATAATAAATTAAAACTGTTCCATGTCGTTCGTTTTATGGAAATTATCAGTGTTTATTTCCAAAGATCGTACTTTAGGACGCGTTCCCGAAATGATTTTCGATACATATATTATGAAATAATAATAAATCTTATTAATTTTTTAGGTATATTATATAATGTACAGTTAATAAGAATAACGTTTAGCAATTATTAATGGTAATTTGATAAAAATAAAAATGATATTAGTCATTTATTTGCTGGCGAAGCAAATTTTCCACCTTGATGATTTTGAGCCAGATGTTGATTTTCTCTATTCTATTACTTTGTGACTACTTAAATGTTTCTAACACCAGTTTATTTTGCCTTCTTTTTTGACATGCCTTGTGGCTTAAGGTATAGCACTAGCAGAGCACGAGCAGCTATAGTTATTAGAACACAAGATTCGGATGTTCATACTGAAGAAAGAAGAAAAGACCAAGCTGAAATAAAACTGCCCTTAGATAACCCCTCCACACACACACACCTTTGTTTGTTTCTCTGTTTTTTACATATGTTGGAAATTGATTCACTTTATGAGACATGTTCGACAGCAGAATGATATTGTGATGGCTGTCCTGTCTTATTATGCCGATTCAGTGTTGCTTGGGACCAATTCTACATTACCAACAGCTATCTATATTTAATTCTGGCAACAAAATTCTTAATTCATGGGTACGAAGTCGTGGGTATCAGCTAGTATATATAAGATTAACATCCACACAAGTTTCTGCACAGGATCAATCATATAAAAAATTGCTTTAAAAATATTAATAAAATTAAACCTTCTGACTACACTCACAAATTACAGATTTGTTTTAAGGAAAATGCTTCAGAATCTCACATGCTTCTAAAATACCTTGTATTATAATGTTTTGTTGTAATATGATGACTAACAGCATATAGGCCCTACTTACTTGGACGTTTTGACATTCTGCAATTCTGCTGAACAGAAATTCCTGTTGGACCCTAAAAAACATTCCCAGCTTCATCACATCACGTTTTGGTAAATTCAAGCTTTTTGCCTTGGTAAGTCTAACTTCCATTTCAAATATAAGTAGTTTAGTTGATATATAACCATCACTGAAACCTTAAATATGTGACGCACAGATTGTAACCAGACTGAAACACACGGGAGTTAAATTGGCGCAAGCTGATATGTAACGTCATGGGCTCTGATTTGTGTTTCGAATCACATGACTAGCAGCTGTCTTTTTGCATTTTTATTTAATTAAAAATATGTTTTTAATGCTTATGCAAGTATCTTTACAACTTACTCATCCTTGTAAATATAGGTTTCATAGTTTCCTTTTTAGTGTCAAATACCCCTCATTACATGAACAAAATACTGATGGAAGGATTTGGAATAAATATAATCCAAAGCAAGACAAATGATGAAATGCAACAGGCACGTTGTCAATAAAAGCAGCTAAATGTAAAAAATACTTTTGGATTCAATAGAAGTAAGCAAATTCTGTTATTTAGGAAGTAAAATTACAACTGAGGGCCTAGGCAGGAATGATGTTAAAAGAAGAATAGCACTAGAATAAAAAGTCTTCTTGAGAAAAAAAAAGAAAAAAAAAAGAGAAATCTTTTAGTTTCAAATATTTATTTAGCACTGAAAGAACTTGTTAAAATCCTATGTGTGGAACAGCGAAGCACGGACTTTAGGAATACCAGAAAAAAGGAAAATTGAAGCATTTGAAATGTGGTGCTACAGAAAGATGCTGAAAATTAAGTTGATACACAAAGTACAAAATGAATGTCTTTTGGAAATAATGGGTGAGGAAATAAGCTTGTGAAGGAATCTTACAGAATGTAGAGGTAGAATGGTGAGCCACATTTTAAGATATGTGGGATTAGTTAAATTTTTAGTGGATGGGACAGTCGAAGAGAGAGATTAGAATAGATGAAGCAGATAATAAAGGAGGCAGGTTTTAAGAGGTATGTTGAGATGAAGATGTTAGTGCAAAATAGGAAGTGACGGTGGCTTACATCAAACCAGTCTAAAGACTGATGACAGCAAAAATAGTTGAAATTTGAAAAAAATGAACACAGACATCATATGATCAAATCTTTAAGCATCTAGATTTAGACATCACTGAATAAACAAGCATTGATATGTCATAGCTGTAAAAAGGACTGCACCCAACTAATAATGTAAACAAAAATGATTCTGCAATTTCTGATTTTGAACATTTCACCCAAAATAGAAACATGTTTATTGCCATGTCTGCTTCCCACTGATACCAAAATAAAGCCGTAATTTGTAAATACTTATTGTAGAGTCTGCCCAAAATTAATTTAATCACTAAGTTTCTTTCAGCTTCAAGAATTTAAGAGATACACCTATGCTATGAGAATCACCATAGAAGGTACTGCCCTGTTGATCTGAAAATTTGTACATATGTTTCTTGGCAATACTTTTTGAGAATGAGTGTTAATGATAACCATCAAGTACTAATCGAGTAAAGTAGTTCAAAATATGTGCAGTTCCATGCAAATCATTACACAAGAAATATTTATTATTACCTGCTGAAATTTCTTGCAGTTTCTTAGGCTCCAGTCATTAAAAAATCCATACTTATATGACATGTAAAGAACTATTAATGGCTCACAAGACATTTGTTACTAAACACCAATAAGTGATGATAGTAGGAGTTGCACCAGAAACAAGTTGTGATACTGCCTGGGGATGTTAATAATTTAATATATCTGACTCGGTAGCAAACCTGTTACAATGACTAGTCATTATTAGCAGAGGTTTATGATTAAGCTGGATTGCAATTTGGATCAGAATGACAACAGATGGTCCAAATGTCAATATTAACAGAGGTTGCTGTGCACCAGAATTAAAACCAATGCTGCTTGTCACACCACCCCATCAACTTTTGCAGTTAGCTTTATCATAAAATGTTGGCTATCATGTGAAATTAGTTAAATTATTAACAATCCTAACAATTTTTCTGGTAGACACTGTTTATTATTGAAACTTTTAGTGCTGTTATTACTTCTCTAAATGCCACATGGTGCCAAAACATTTTTTCCTCGGTGAATAAAGTAAAAAAACGTCTGCAATCTATAAAAAATACATATATGTATTTCTTGCATGAAACACGCCTTCTTTTGAAAAATTTCACTTGATAATTGTATATTTGCTGGCTATAATGTACACACAATCTTAAATAATTTCACCCAAGCAATATATGAACAAATTTTCAGACTAAATACATAATTCCTTCTATGGTGGTTCTCATTGTAGTGCCACCTAAAGATTTAAGGTATGTCATAAAAAATTATAAACCAACACAATAAATACTCTCACATCTTCTAAAGTTATCGTACAATGGAATTTATAGTAACTTGACAGCGAAACAAGATGTCCCTAAGGCGTTCACGAAATCTACTGAACTTACTACCAAAAACTCAATTCCTCATGCCTTGTGATGCAAACAAGAAGTTTCAGTTGCCAATGTGGACCAACCAGACAATTTCAAACAAACCACAAACTCCACTAATGTTACAATGAAATCTTCACATGTGTACCACCATATTGTAATTCAAAAGAAACACAATTCAGCGGGGCATCGATTAAAATTTCACTGCAACCATAAGCAGTGTCTCCATCCTTACTCCACTATTGCTACTAGAACATGCTTGAATCCCATGCGCATCACATTCATCAAATCGCATGTTAGTGACATCATGTACTACTGTGACAAATTTGAGCCTAAATTATTACCCTCAGTGATATCACCCAGGCTTAATAGTTTGGTACTGTTTCTGGAACATAAACTAAACAAAATATTTTTATAAGTCCACGGAAGTTGCAGTTTACATGAAAAAAAATTAAACTGATTCCTGGGTTTTAAGATGTTTACACCACCGTCACATTGTTCTTTCTCTTTTTAAAACTTACTTTAATTCGCTTTAGTCTCAGTTTCTCCAATTTCTCCCTGGCATCACTTTGTTTTGCAATTTCTGCAAGCTTATCTCTTGCATCCGTGAGTTTTTGACGCTTATTCTGTATTATTTTCAGGCGCGCGTCATTGACTTTAGCTACTCCGCCTCGTTTTCGAGTAGGCACGTTTTTCTTGATATTTCTGAGAGTATCTCCCCTTTGTTGTCCTTTTCTCAACCTAAAAATTCAAATTACAACATAAGCTTCTCAAATTTAATAAATCTTAACTATATATTCGATAGAGTATCATGTAGAAGTACAAGAACACCATGCCACATTTATTTTTAAAAATACAAACCATATCCTCTTTATTTACTTAAGTAAGCGATGTGTCTGCTCACCTTCCCCTTCCAACAGATGTTTTAACAATTTTCTTTTGAATAATATCATCCAAACTCATATCAATACTCGCCATGCTGTAATAATACAATGTTTGTCTGATACCAAAGATGCACTCTAAAATACTTATTCCAATTAACCGTTGGTGTTTGACATTTTGGCTTTGAATATATTCGTTGCTGTTTTACATCATAGACGACAAAGAGCCAAAAAATTATTATACATATTTATTTGTCGTAAACGAAAATTATTTAGATACGAAATATACAGTACAGATAGCTGCTTTATTGTGGAACTCCGTGATAGTGCTAATATTTAAAATGTGGAAAGAATATTCCACATATTTCCCCAACCAACTAAAACGGAGTAGTGAATAGTGACAGCGATATGATACTGAACGTAAGTTTCTGCATGTAATAACCATGGAGGAAGGAAGATTCCTCCATGATAATAACAAGAAACCAGCGTAGAGCAACGGGTTGTAGAGGAAGAAATTGGTAAACCGGTCAATTTCATGGAAATTAAGTTGTCAATATCATTTCATCACTATCAAAAAACTGTCCGAGGAATGAAAAACATGACGTACAAACACCATCAAAATACGTTTGCAATGTGTATATGTATACATATTACATCTTCACAGATGATAGATGTAGTAACTGTGAGGAAACTCAGGTTAAATGCATCACATTTTATTTTGTGGCTGAGTAGTCCAATGGCAGCACTACAAATTTTGCCACATATATCGCACACGAAACAGGGGTCCAGTGGATATTCTTCCCTGTATTGAAGCTTTTCCTGCTTTATTTCATCCAACCATGTTTATTTTATCCAACCATTCTCTATCAAGTTTGGAGATGCCAGCGGCAATATGATAACGCCATAAGGATCTCATGCTGGCGCAAGCCTCCCAGTCAAGGCCCATTCCCACGGCGCGTGGTAGGCAGTACGCGCCTTTCATCTTTTACCGCCTGGCGGTGGGTCGAGGTGCGCCGTACCTACTAGCATATGCGGCAAAGATGAGATGTATCCCCTAACACGCGCCATGGAAACGCGCCTTCAGAAGTGCAATTGCCGAAGCTCTCCAAATCACGTTTGCAGGAATCCTTAAACCTTAGCATTGGGAGTTCTACAGGTCTCTTAATATGAACAATCTGACTGAAAATGACTTTCGGTGGTAGTCTTTCAGAGTCCAATCTATGGACGTAGCCAAGCCATCGCAGTATTAGTTGTTTAGGTTGGCAGTAATACTGTGGCACTTTGTGATAGAACAAACTCGTTGCTCAGTTTGTCAAGCCTCATGACTCCAAGTATTGTCCACAGGCAGCGCATATGGAAAGCTTTCAGCTGTCTCACTTTCAGGCGTAAGTGGACCACGTCTCCGATGTTTACAATAAGATACTCAGGACGCACGTCTGGTATACAGAAAAGCCGCATCTTCAGCATACTTAAGTTCACGTACAATTAGATTAATACGCTTTTTAGTAGACCTCAATAGACTTATATTAAAAAGTCTACCGTATACTCCAACGTCACAGTTTTTAAAAGCTAGTAAGAGCAGAGCAGAGAAGAAAATTCCAAAGAGTGTGGGCGCTAGGACACAACCCTATAGTACACTGCAGTTTAGCTTGAAGGATGCAGAAGCTTCAACAGCAAATATCACAGAGCCCTGCATATTGTCACGAAAGGCCTTGATTAAAGGCAGCAGCGTAGGTGGGCAGACGATTTTGTGCAGGATGTCGTAAAGGCCGGTACGGTTGACAGTGTCAAAGGCTTTATTTAGATCGACAAAAGCCGTTTATAAAGCACACGATGTTCACGACATTTTGCTGGAAGTTTTCGGATGGTAAAGATGATGTCACTCGCGGAACGGCCGACACGAAATCCTCACTGGGATTCGGGGTAGACACGTGAGGCGAGAGTTTCCACTCTTGTCAAGACCACTTTGCCCTTATATAGTGTAAATATATCTGCATCTCGCATGTCCTGCGGTATTTTGCATTCATGCCAACACCGCTTTAGGAGTACATGTATGACAGGAAAGACACAGTCAACATTAATTATTTCAGTCCGTAGGTTATCAGTTGTACTTTTCCCCAGCTTCGTCCTGTGAAGGTAAATCATCAAGTTCTACAGCAATGGAATAAGTAAGTAAACCGTCCAGTGCTTTGGGATTTATGAAGACTGCCCCGGAGTAAAGGTTGGTGTAGTGCTCTGAACATTTTTCCAACTGCTTCTGCTTGTCAACAACAGTTACCCCATTTAAGTTTTTCATGGCAGCATGTGTCCGGATTATGGGCCCAACTGCGCTCGTGATGCTTGATACATGGAGCAGTAATCCCCGATGTCATAGTACTGCTGTATAGATTTGCAGAAGTTTGTCCAATATTCATTCACGCAACGGTGAGTAATACATTGTACAGCTACTTTAGCTTTTTGGAATTCCAACATGGCATCACTGGAACTGTTTATAAGTGTTATGTGAGCGGCTTTTTTGTGCTCAATGTATGGACCTCATTTATCCCCGTAATCAGCAAACCAGTCATTCTGAGAAGTATCTTTTGTTCCAAAGGTGCTAAAAGCTTTCTATAGAAACAAGCCACATATCTTCGGCGCTACCTGTGTTTTGCAGTAAAGCATGATTGAGTTTCTATTTAACTTCGGCCGAGAATTGTTTGTGTAAAACATCATCATGACTGGCTGTGATATTACACTTAATTTTGCGGCGGTTGCTTTTCGCTGAATGGATCTTCTTTGGAATGAGACGTGTTTAGGCCATTACCAGAAAGTGGTCAGTATCGCAGTCTGCGCTATTCTGGGATTGAGAACGTCACGCAAATCTCGCCTCCGAGTGATGATAAAATCAAGCTGACGCCAGTGATCTGATCTTGGATGTTTCCATGACACTTTTGGAGCAGGCTTATTCTGGAAATAGATGTTAGATACGCAGATGG
Source organism: Vandiemenella viatica (assembly GCA_031002005.1). NCBI lineage: Eukaryota > Metazoa > Arthropoda > Insecta > Orthoptera > Morabidae > Vandiemenella > Vandiemenella viatica. Next base: position 344,893,933 of record JARYHS010013630.1, read on the forward strand.
AATATGATGTGCATAGTTCCAATAGAAGCTGACAATTTTCATTTATGTTTCCTATTCCGTGGCGGCCTATACAATCTGGCCAGTTGACAGAACAACTGCCGATTCTTGCGTTGAAATCACCAAGAATAAAAGGTTTGTCAGAGACACGTACTTTTGCTAGACATGCACGTAAACTTTCATAGAAAAAAAATTTACTTAACTTTAAAGTAGGCGCATAAGCTGAGATTAGGGTGATGGGACCCGAAGCAGTTGTTATTCTCAAGGATATAATTATCTCTGAAACACAGATGGGTGCTGTTAAGGTTCTTTGGTGGGTTAATTTACTGCATTAATTAATTAATAAAGTCCACCAAAAAACAAGGTTATGTGAAGATGTTCATTTATTTTGAACAAATCAAAACAAGTCTGCGACATTCACAAGCATAGTTGTTACAATCCAAAGATGCAATATCGAAAACTGAATGAAAACTTGCATGAATGTCTCTGTAACACTGAATTAAACGTGCGTCTGTGGGTACACCCGATGCCGAGCCGAAAATCCTCCCACTCCACGGCATGAGGAAGTGACGTCACATTGACGATACGTGTAACATCTTTGGTTGCAAATTAGACAAGTGAATAACTCTTCTTCAGTACTTCATAATTCCATCACTAGATACCACCACCAGCAAATAGGTACAATCAATTCAAAACACGAAGAAAAAAATGGAACTCGCAGTTAAGGAAAAACGAAATAAGTACACTAGCCGTTAATTTTTCTTTTTCTGTACTGCCATGTGTTGACTTAGAATAAACGTTATTTACCCCAGAGGTTTCTATGACACTCATATGGGACACGAAAAGCAAGTAATTTCAACCTATTTTAGCGTAACGATTAAATGGATCTATACAGCAACTCGCCCGAATTCGCGAGGACGCAAACCAACAAACCACGCTACAGGTCAGGTTTGCTTCCCAATGAAAGCTTTTATGTAATTACTGTCAAGTAATTGTACTACTTGGAGCAAAAGTGAAAAAAAATTACCTTTTGAGCATGTTTCTATTTTATGAACCTGTCTTGTCGATAAATATTTTCCTTACTGCCGTGTTGACATCCAATATACGTTATCTACTCCAGCGGTTTCTATGATACATATATGGGACACGTAAAGCAAGTAATTTCAATCTATTTTAGCGTAACAATGAAATAGAACTATAGCGCAAATCGCCTGTATATTTCGTTTCATTTTTACTTCGGACATCTCTCTCGTCATACCCAAGATAGATTTACATCTTCCTTCATTGGAATCTTGACTACATAATGTAAAATAGAAATTTGGTAACTGTTAAATGTTTTGACAGGAATAC